>LPNX011226360.1:176896-282997 GCA_001517045.1 Pseudotsuga menziesii | reverse complement strand
AGTTTTCTTTTATGACAAATATGTCAATTCAACCATTATGGTTGACTCATTTTATTGAAATTCCATTGGTTCTTGAATTCCAACTCACAAAATTTATTGTGGGCGTGTTTTCTTATAAGGCCCATTTTAGACCCCAAATTTCCTCTAATGTGGAACTAGTTAAGCTTAGTTATTTTCCAGTTACTTTCAGTTAGTTCACTTTCAACTCAGTTAGCTCCAGTTATGCATGGTTGCATGTGGATAAGCCCCATTTTCTCTCCTACCACTTCAGTTAGACTAAGTTAACTGATTATAACTAATTGTGTGACTTGATTATACATCGAGAGTTAAACATTTGGACTCTGATAGTGATTTAGACATATTTAGTTAGCCATGCAGTCAGATACAATCACATCCAATTGGTAGATTTGAATTCATCCCTAATGATTCAAATTCTCTCCTATGTAACACTGGATTATGTAATGAAGATAAAACTGTAATTATCTGAGCAATACTTGTATGTTTCCTGTGAGATTTGATATGTTCAGTTTGTATAATTCATTCCTATTCACTACATCAATAATTTGGACTCATTGCTTGATTATATAAATGGCACAGAAATTCTAACATGGTATCATATCCATCTCAAGAAAGCTTCAATTCTTTCTACTCTCCATTGAACACCATAAGCACTTGGGTTTCCACAAAAGTCCCGCAAAGAGTGCCTTGCTTCCTATGAATTTATTTCGAGTGGGGTGTTGGCATGATGGACCCTGAGAAAGGGTTCATGTCAAGAGGGAAGGCTTGATTATAACATATTTCGAATGATTTTGGTTTTGTAGTGAAACTTCTACAGGTGCTATGTATCTTGTGTGAATAAATTTCCTTTTTCCAACTGGAGAATTATGGATTATCAATCCTCCACACCTTGGATCCTAACACCCTTCAATTATGTTGATTAGAGGGTAGATATCCAGGTTTCCTTGTGCAAGTAGGGCTACTTTGGGATAATACTTGGAAAGGAGGTAGAGCCCCATTAGCCAGCAGAGAAAAACAAGTTTCTCAACCACTTAGATGAAGCTTTCGGTTATCTATGTACTCACATATCCAGAGATATACTCTTTCACCTTGAAGGTTTGAGGAATCCCAAGGAATCTTGGGATAAGAATGAAGTCTTGTTCGGAAAGCAAGATGAGCTTCGGGGACACATTCTAGAGAACGAGTTGATAGCCTTACATCCCAACAGTTTCAAGACTGTGCAACAATTCTTTACTAAATTTAAGTATTTTGCACTTCAATGAAAACTGTGCAGAATAGAAATAAAGGATGAGCAGCATCTACTCTCCATACTCAGCAAATTAGGTACTATGTATTATGTATTTGTCTCAATCTTCCATTCAGGGAGAGCTTCCATTCCAAATTGGAAGATTCCCTCACTTGATTCCTTTTTCAAGTCCTTAATATAGGAACAAGAGAAGTTGATCTAGATGGGAGTCATCAATACTTCCAAAGATCAAGCTCTCATATTGACAGACTCCAAAAAAGCACAAGATATAGGGAATTCTAAGTGGAAGGATCATAAAACAACTGATTCAAATCCTAAAGAGAATCATAAGACTTCTAAAGGAGCTTTGGGCTCTAAGAAGAAGAAGAAGTTTGAAAAGAAGATGTGTCCCTATTATATGAGGGGTTTTCATCTACAAGACTCTTGCATGAAGAAGCAAGTTGACCAGTTGAGTTTCCTCCTCAAGCAGAATAACATTACTCTCCCACAAAGAGCAAAGAATCATGACGAAGGACCACAGACATAAGATGATGAAAGGTGCCATGCCTTGAAGGCTAGCCTTAATTAGTCAACAACATATTTGATTGATTCTGGAGCATCCAACCAAATGGTTTCCTCCAAAGAATCCTTCTCCACCCTCACACTATCAAAAGGACCTAATATTCACATGGGATATGATTCTCATATTCCAGCAGAAGGAAGGGACTCAGTCAGAGCGAAGCATGGTGAGTTTAAATTTTTTCTATATGTACCCTCCCTTACATCTAATATATTGTCTATTTTTCAGATAACCCATACAGGCTCTCCCAAGAGAGTTACATTCAATTCAGATACATTTTAGATCACAAAAAAAGCTACTGGACAGCTCATAGAGAAAGGTATTGCAAATCAGTCTACTAAAGCTTATGAGTTCTCATATGTTTTACCTGTCTCACCTCCTATAGGTTTATTGTCTCATGCTAACAACACCAGCAAGATTTGGCATGAGATATATGGTCATCTCAATTTTAAATATCTCCAGCAACTCCACAATGATAAAATGGTTCAAGGTTTACCTCTCATCCAAACTTCCAATACAGTATGTTCTGGATGCTTGGTAGGTAAGCATACATAGAAGAGGTATGAAGTTGGGAAGGAACATAGAGCTGCCTCTATACTTGACTTGATACATATTGATGTGACTAGACCTATGCCCACAAACTCCATTAATGGTTTCAGGTATTTCGTCACCTTTATTGATGTTTATTATAGTTACTTCGGATCTACATTATGAAACATATAAAATCATATTTTTTTAGGTTTTTAAAGATTCTAAAGATATGGTTGAGAATAGTTTTAGTAAGAAAACCAAGTGCATAAGATATGATAAAGGAGGAGAGTACATCAAAAGAAACTTTCAGTATTTCTTTGAATCATAGGGGATTCAAATGGAGCACTCAGCGCCATACACACCACAACAAAATGGTGTGGCTGAGAGGAAGAACAGATCATTGAAGGAGATGGCAACATGCCTTCTCCATGGTAAGAATCTCACTCCTTCTCTTTGGGAAGAAGTAAATTGTGCTTCACATTTGCATAACAAAGTGCCTCATAAATCAATGGTTGGGTCCACTCCATTCAAATAATTGCATGGGTATAAGCCCAATGTCTCTCATTTGATATTTTTTGGTTCCAAAGATTGGGCCGAAATACCACTTGACAAGAGAAAGGCCTTCCAAGCCCAAAGTAGCGAATTCATTCTACTGGGATATGCAGAATATGGAAAATCATACAAGTTGATGGAGGTTGCAACTAAGAAATGCTTCATTGAGTGGAGTGTTCAGTTTGAAGAAGATTAGTTGTATGACGCACAACCATCCAAAGAACAAGAAGGTATAAACACTCTTCCTCCAATTTTTGATGATGATGATTTGTTACATGTTTCATATTCAGATGAAGAGGATCAAGACCAACATGATCCTACTATTGAGGAATAAATTCATGAGATTCTAGATCCATATCTAGCCCCCATTCCAAACCAAAGGCCTAAGCCTATATGGGCTGAAAAAATCATTGAAGCGTCTAGGAATGGTGCTGGAAATACACAAGATAGAAGGAGAACTAGGTCCCAATATCATAATGAGTATGTTGCGCTCTATCTCACTGATTCGCTCCCTACAGAGTGGTGCAACAAAATTCCAGGGTAGTGCTACTTAATGATAGCGAATGATCAGCTACTTGGCCAACAGAAGAAGAAACTTGACCATTATCTACCTTTACCATCAAGAAGAAACACATAGATTCGTCAGTTCAGAAAGACATTGAGAGGTTGGCATGCACAACTTCAGGATGTTGTTGCATAGAAGGACCATGCTACTGCATAGAGCTGCAAATTCGCAGCAATGTTTTGGCAAGTTATTTTTCTAAGGAGGAATCTTCTTTCTTCTAAAGATAGCTTGCATTTTCCTGTTTCCTGCTTATTTTGAGTTGGGGGGGTTCCCATGAGGTTTTCCCCTATTTCCTTGATTTATTAAGCAACATTTTTTATCTTTGAGATTGTATATGGGTGACTTATGGCCTTGTTTCTAAGGCCCACAGTTGTCCAAGTTAGGATTCAGGGGGGGTGTTAGGATTTATAATCCTCCCTTGACCAAACTTCCTATTAGATTATTTTATCCTAACTTAGGAGTTTTATTTAATTATTTGTCCCCACTAGTACCGTTGCATCCACTTGGCCTAATGGGGCAACATGTACCAGTTACTATTGTGTGGGGAACACCGATAGAGGCTAACTACCATTGACTGCACTTGCATGCATCAGTTTAGGTTCCTCCTAGGCCAATCCCTAAATTTTAGGAGCCACTGGGAGTCCTGGCACCAACCTCCTTCAGTCAATTGGAGTTGGAACTAGTTAAGCTTAGTTATTTTCTAGTTACTTTCAGCTTAGTTAGCGCCAGTTATGCATGGCTGCATGTGGATAAGGTGCATTTTCTCACCTACCACTTCAGTTAGACTGAGTTAACTAATTATAACTGATTGTGTGACTTGATTAGACATCTGGAGTTAACCATTTGGACTCCGATAGTGATTTAGACATATTTAGTTAGCCATGTAGTCAGATACAATCACATCTAGTTGGTATATTCGAATTAATCCACAATGATTCAAATTCTTTCCTGTGTAACACTATTGTAACACCAAATTATGTAATGAAGATAATACTGTAATTCTCTGAGCAATACGTGTAAGTTTCCTGTGAGATTTGATTTGTTCAGGTTGTATAATTCATTGCTATTCACTGCATCAATAATTTGGAATCATTGCTTGATGATCTAAGTGGAACAACAACTCTACTACAAGTTCAGTCATAATTAGCAACATTGACAATTCAATTGCAGGATCTTACTAAAGGGAAGGAAAAGCATGAAGAATTATGGTGTGTTACATGCATAATAGAAGGTCATATTAAGAATGAGTTTCCAACCTTTAAATATTATTTTTCTACAAGAACTCTAAATCCCTTCGCCAAGGGAGGTGTGATATGGTGTGAAATATGAAAAATATTGAGTCATCACCCAACCACTGGTCCTTTGATGCAAAAGTATCAAAGCATTGCAAGAAAATTATTTAGTAATATTTGTAAATCTATGGGACATGAAAAACAGAATTGTCGCGCACTCAACCTAATGAGGGAACTCACCTTTAATTCATATATAGTTCAAGGGGGAGAAATAATGGAAGGAGGGGTACTGGAAAATAATAATCCTTTGGGATATAATCAAGGAGGAAGATGATGATTTAGAGGTCAAAGAAGAGAAGCATTTGGAAAATGAAGAGGACCTATTATATCTTATAATTGTAACCAACCTAATCATTTTGTGTGATATTGTTTGAATCTTTGTATGACATGCACTTATTGTAGACAACTAGATCATGCGACGAAATACTATCCACAGCAGATTGTGAAGTGGAAGGAGAAAAGTAATTAAAATATACAGATTAAAGCAGTGGAAGAGTGAAAAGATTGATCAAAGATTGTAGTAGTTATGCGTGGAGGAAAAGGAACAAGATGATGCGACAAAACAAGGAAAATGGATCAACAAATGAGTCAAGAAACAAATAG
The DNA here is from genome assembly GCA_001517045.1 of Pseudotsuga menziesii. Taxonomy (NCBI): domain Eukaryota; kingdom Viridiplantae; phylum Streptophyta; class Pinopsida; order Pinales; family Pinaceae; genus Pseudotsuga; species Pseudotsuga menziesii. The sequence goes on along the minus strand of LPNX011226360.1, from coordinate 277,631 downwards.
GAATGATGGAGGAGCATCTTCTCACTGAAATAATCTAAATTGTAAATCAGACCTTAGAGTCTTGACTATTTCCCAAGAGGGGTCTTGTTTGTATTATGTTTGTATGAATTGCCAAAATTTGTACGATAGAAATTAGAATGTTCTAAAAAGTGATGAGACAGAGTTATAAGATTAATTGCTTTAGGATGACTAAAAGAGGTTTTGGATTGAGGTGCTGGAATGTAGCAGCCAGTTCATGACTCATTAATTTTGGATAAGATAGGAGTTTATTTTTACAAACAATTGCATAGATATATGAGGTCAGTTGTAGGTTTTTAGGAGACTGTTAGATGAGCTATAGGATTCTATTTTCTACATATAATGTAAATTCTAAAGAGTCAGGAGGGGTCAACTTTCAGTAGTGATAAAAAAAAGGACTGGAGAGGTCCAGAAGAGAAGAGATGGCCAAGGAATGTTGGATTAGGCCATAGAGAGTTAGATTTGGAATTATTATGCTTGTATAGTTATTGATTTGGTAATGAAAAGGAAAATTCCTCATTTTCTGTGTGTCAGTATTATATATATATATATATATATATTGTGAATTCAACTATCTGTGTCATTTTTAAAATGAAAAGTTCCTGCGTGAATTTAAAGGTTACAGTGTTCAAATCATCTATGTGTTGCGTGATATAGGTTATTTGTGTGAATAGAAGACTTGTGGATCATTTATGCAAATATCGTGCAAATGGGTGAAAGAAGAACATGTGGGAAGGTTTGAAGTGTTTCATCGATTATAGGGTGTCTCCATAATTATTGTGTGAATGAGGTCTACATTCATTGACGAATGGAAATTTGCAGAGGTTAAGGACCTGGTAATGACTACGGGAACAAAGTACCTGTCGACAAAGGTAAGATCAAATTGAAATTTAATAAGTAAAGAAAGGATAACTATGGAAAACGATAGATGAGAGGGATTATCAATGGGTAAATATTCCATTGGTGAACTGGGAAAATCTACGAAGAGCCAAAGTTATTAATGGTTAGTTAAGTTTGGTTGAAGACTTAATTAATTGCCGAAGGAGTATTAACATTGATATATTGGAGTAAGTGGGAAGAGGAACTTAATCCTATGTATCCTTACTGCATGTTTTATTATGAACAAGAGTTTGTTTGGTTGTTAATAACCAGTTGTTGGATCTTTGTGCAAGGGAGGAGATACCCTTGCATCAATTTTGGTATTAGAGCCGTAATCTCTTTGGAGATTAAATTAGATCAAGGTTGCTATAAAAGTGAGAATACAAGTAGAAGACCTATGATAGTATGTAAAGAAGACAATCATGAGGCTTATAGAAGCTATAGAAGCTAATAAGACTCTTGCATGGAGAGTGGATAGTGGAGAAAAGATATTGAGATGGTAGGTGAGTTCTTTGAAAGAGGAAGGGAATGCTTGCATAATAGAAATGGTTGATAGAGGGTTGAAAGTCCAAATAGTTAGATTGGACAGAGTATGAAGTTCTAGGACTGTTAGGTTCTGGAAAGTGAAGGAAGTAGTTCAGCAGTAGCTGAAAGAGGGTTACAAACTGAAGATGTAATGGGGAGATAAGGAATATCTTTGTTGAGGAAGTGATTTAAGGTCACTGCAAGAATGAAAGATTGAGGAGAATTATTAAGTACTCTAGAGTTTCTTTAAGGAAATAACTAGTGGATACCAAGAGACCAATCTTAAGAAAGAGTTTTGGTGAGGTATTAGTGGCAAGGTGAAAAAGACTTGTTCATTGCAGAGGCTGAGATTGTAGTTTACAAGAAGTCCAAGGAAGCTTAAAGAAGAAAGGATTCAGAATACCAACATTGCAAAGTTGGAAGGTTGATTAAGGTAATGTGATTTTAAGTTGTTGTATTTGGTTATTAGTAAATTGATGATTGTAGGGTTCATTTATGATTAAGAAGGACTTTGAAGTTATTTGAAATATTTTCTACCTTGGGAGGAAGGTAGGACATATTTTAGTAAAGAAATCATTCTCAAATGAAGTGTTGAAGCATAAACTGGCAAGAGGTAATGTTTCCTATATTTATCAGTTATATTGTGAAGAGAATAATTAAATGTAGGTAGTATCCAGAGGAAACAAGAAGATGGAAATGAACCTACCTATTTGAAGGATGGAAGAGATGATGAGTAAGTTGAGTGTAGAATCCATAAAGATATTCTTAGAGAATAAAGCAAAGTAAAGAGGTTTGTGACTGAACCTTGACAACAAAGTAAATTGATGAAGAAGGGGAGGATGATTGTGGTTCTCCAAGAAAGGTGAGTAGTTGGAGAAGCAACAACCTTGTAGCTTTGGAAGTTGAAGAGTAGGAGTGCTCAAGAAAAGGTTCTATGTGGGGAACCAAGAAGAAGAGTTACCAAGAGAATGGCTTGGTACTGGTGACAAGTAGTAGACTTGTTACAGAGATAGAAGAGGCTTGTTGCGGCTCATAAGTGAACTGGGATGATTTCACATAGGAAAGAAGAAGAGATTACCACTGATGGTTATCTTAAAGGTTCAAAGAGAAGTCGCAATCAGAAGAAGGAAATCAGCAGAGATGTCACTAGAAGACTAAGCATGGAAGAGATTAGTGTGGTATCTGAATATAGGTTTATAGAATGAGCTTGTGGAGATGGTTTGTTTCTAGCTTATATTGGGCAAAGAGAAGCTCATGGAGGAAAGAAGACTGTGGCTATATGGTCATAGTAAAGGTTCAAAGAGAGGCCATAAAATATCCAATGGAGATGAAATTGATAGAGAATTATCTAAGATGAAAGTACAACTGGAGGTGATGAGAGAATTTGTACAGAGGAATATGGAAGACCATAGATATGGTTGGATTCTTCAGAATAAAAGAGTTAAGTGGATTTTGTTGTAGAGTAGGCTGAGACACAAGACAAGTGTACATCTAAAGGAAGAACTCAGAAGATTTGAGTTGCAACATAAGGTATGTGCTTGGGAATAAGGTTACTTATGTGAACCTAAACAAGGACCTATTTGCAGGGAGAGTAGCGATGATGATGATATATGGGACTAGTTAATGGTCTTGTGGATCCTTTGGAGGATTAAAATCAGTTGAGAGAGATGATGTTTGAGACAACAAAAGAGGCTATAAGGCCTTATGATTTTGAAACTAATAATTGTTGTGTACTTGCAGGTTGTACAAACTCAGAAGATGATAGATAGTCATTCAAAACTGTCATACAAGTAGAGGAGAAGATGATTAATGATGGTCATGCAGGTTGCTCAGACATGAGAGATGAAAGACAATCCTTTGACATTATCATGAAGTTAGAGAAGAAGGTTACAATCCCTATTCATATAAGAAATCCATAGAAGAATTATTGTCAAGTGAAGGAAGATGTTTAATTGAATGGAATGCAAAGGGCATCTCAAAAGGAGTTTGACAGAGAAAATGTCGAGATCAAGGAGGGGCTCCGTAAGATGGAGAGGTTGTTTCAAGAAAGAAATGAAGGTCAGTATTTTGGATGGATGATGAGAAAGAAGAAACTATAATGGTATACATTACAACAGAAGCAGAGACAACATTCATTGGCTTGGTGGAAGAATGAAGAACTCAAGAAAGCTGAGATTGAGCAAATATTGATCAACAATGAAGGAATGCAGTCATGTGAATATGAATCATAAATTTTTCTTTAAAATATTATCGGAGTAGATACAAGACTAAGTGAGAGTCTTATGGAGTATTCTGGAAGTGGAAATCAGCAAGAAGAGTTGGTGATGGAATTACCAAATGAGACTTAGAGCATTATGGTTTTAAAATTGATTATTTGTGTGTGAATGCAGGATACATTGAAGAAGGGAAATGATCCAATGTTGTCATAGAAAAATAGAAAAGTAAGAGTTTAGCTTTTCAAAGGAGGGAAGAAAAATATTCTCAGAGATTTGTGATTAAGGAGGGAGAGCACTTACTAAACATTGTTGTGGAATATTTTGCAGGTATTGGACAATCATTGAAGACTAGTGCCAAAGAAGAAAGTTAGGATAAGGGACAACTGCTAATAGTTGTGACAGAGAAGGAAAATAGTGGACTCTATAGGGTTCTTGGGAGAAATTCCAAGTGAGATGGTAATTTTGTGCCATGAGTTAAGTCTGCTAGAGAAGGGACTAGAGAACCAAAAAGTATGTATTCAGACTGCAAAATCATAGCTGAACAAGAATGAAGTTGTCATGAATGGAAATGATGGAAAGGATGTTGTAATATATGGTGAACAGATTAAAGCATTTATATTTGGTGAATTGAGAAACTTTAATGAGCATCCATGTGCATATACAGGGGAAGATGAAATAAAAAGTGGAGCTAAATTACTTCATAAGAATGATATTTATTGACATTTATGGACAAGGAACAAAGAGGAGAAGATTGTCTCAAGAGACAATGTTGAAGCAAGTAACAGGGTAAGAGAATCAAAAGAAGAAGATAAACAGATCAAGCTACTGAAAAGGTTATTGCGGGAAGAGATGTTTCAAGCACCTGACCAAGCAAAAAAGTTTCCTAATTTTCAAACTAATTATAAATTTACAGGTACAGTGGAAGATGAAATGAAAAGTAATGAGACACAGATATCTCATGGAAGTGAAGTTGTATTTCATTTTCAGCATGAAGGTGTTGAATAGATGATTGATTTGAAGGACAATAAGGAGAATGATTTTTAAGGAGTAATTTAAAACCTGGAAGGGTGTATGAAGTAGGGAAGGTGAGAGATATCGTAACACAATATTGCTAAGATAGAAGGTGAAGTTGGAATGGAAGCAGAAACCAGAATTTCTGTAGAATATTAGTGGAAAAGACATTTCCATATCTCATATAGTTATAAGAAGAAGCATGAGAAGGAAGTTTGGGTGAAAAGCTATAATACTTTTACTCAAGAGCAGATCCAGGAAAAATGGAGTGGTATTTGTCAATTGGAAAATGAGATGGATAAGGAGATAGAAGATTTGTGGAGACTCATGTAGAAAATTCCAAGAGAATGTCTAGAAGATACAAGAAATAGGTCAATTGGTTAAGCTCATTTACTGTAAAATATGTTACAGGTAAAATTAGTGGTAGATTGCAAATAAAGTGTGGAACCCTGGTAAGTTGAAACTAGCAATGAATTGTGATGTTAGCAAAGGCAGTGAATAGTTACAACATAAAGTTTGGGATCCAGGTGGAATGAAGGATGAAAGCATATGACTTGGAGGTCATAATATTTTATACCTTGGGAGTTTGATGCAAGAGCATCTGCTCACTGAAATAATCTAAATTGTAAATCAGACCTTAGGGTCTTGACTATTGCCCAAGAGGGGTCTTGTTTATATTATGTTTGTATGAATTGCCAACGTTTGTAGGCTAGAAATTATAATGTTCTAAAAAGTGATGAAGCATAGTTATTAGAATAATTGATTGAGGATGAATCGAAGAGGTTTTGGATTGAGTTGTTGGAATGTAGCAATCAGTTCATGAATCATTGATTTTGAATAAGATAGGAGTTTAGTTTTAGAAACAGTTGCATAGATATAGGAGGGAAGTTGCATGCTTTTAGGAGATTGTTAGATGAGTTGAAGGATTCTATTTTCCCTATATAATGTAAATTCTAAAGAGTCTGGTGGGTTCAACCTTCAGTAGTGATAAAAAAAGGACTCGAGAGGTCCAAAAGAGAAGAGATTGCCAGGGAATGTTGGATTAGGCCATAGAGAGTTAGGTTTGGAAGTATTATGTTTGTATAGTTATTGATTTGGTAATGAAAAGGAAAATTCCTCATTTTCTGTGTGTTAATCTTATATATTGTGAATTCAACTATTTGTGTGATTTTTTTAAAAAAAGGTTCTTGTGTGAATTTAAAGCTTGCACTGTTCAAATCATATGTGTGTTGCGTGATATAGGATATTTGTGTGAATAGAGGACTTGCAGATCATTTCTGCAATTATTGTGCAAATGAGTGAAAGAAGAACCTATGGGATGGTTTGAAGTGTTCATCGATTACAGGGTGTCTCTGTAATTATTGTGTTAATGAGATCAAGATTCATTGATGAATGGAAATTTGCAAAGGTTAAGGACTTGGTAGTGACTGTAGGAACATAGTACCTGTCGACAAAGGTAAGACCAAATTAAAATTTAATAAGTAAAGAAAGGAGAACTATAGAGAATGAAAATGAGATGTATTATTGAAGGGTAGATATTCCATTAGCGAACTCGAAAAATATATGAAGAGCCAAAGTTAGTAATGGTTAGTTAAGCTTGGTTGAAGACTTAATTAATCGTCGAACGAGTGTTAACATTGATATATTGGAGTAAGTGGATAGAGGAACTTAAGCCTATGTATCCTTGCTTCATGTTTTATTATGAATGAGAGTTTGTTTGGTTGTTAATAACCAGTTGTTGGATCCTTTTGCAAGGGAGGAGATACCCTTACATCAAGAACCACCTTCGATGTTTGATCCTTGAAGGGAGAGGGACACATATAAGAGAGTAAGGAAGGAATTGATAAACATATAATGCATAGCGTTGACCTCACAACCTATGTATGACCGACCACTTCTGTATGATATGCCTCCAACCTATGACTACTCGATTACAAAAATGCCACTTGAGAAGACAAGTGCTTTAAATTTTTTAAAAATATTTGTGTAGAATTAATAAAGGATGAAACTACACTAAACATGCTCTATAATATGATCCAATATTGTGCACAAGATAAACAATCACCTATTACATAGAGAGCAGTTAACCAAGTATAGTGCAATAACATGATGAATAGGGAATTTTGACTTAATGCATAGATAGGAGACTATGATATGGATTATATCATCTTAGATATGGAATTATATGTGAACATCCTTTTGAATAAAAAATGGGAGATGATAGGAAAACCAAAACTGATTTAGTCACACATTTAGTTCAGGTTATCAAATCAGCACAATATTATTCTAACTAGAAGACTAACAGGGGTGAATGTTGATATCGATAAAATGCACAACACAAAAAAACTTGTGGTCATCAAGATAGTGGATGATAGTAAAACTTATCCAGTGTTACTTGGACTCGAGCAAAATTTCAACAACCAGACAATTAGTGATCTAAAAAAGACACAAATGATCTATGAGGTAGAATACTTGAGAGTTACTCGACCATTGGATTCCACATAAGGAATACGATATGTGGAAATAGCAAGGAATGAAGAACTTGATAACCTTTGTTAGAATAATCAACCCATATTTACCTACCTTAGAAATTAATTAAATCATTTTTGTCTTATTACCTAGCCTCCTAGATTCCACTCTATGATAGTTGTCGTCTACATGTCCTAGAAGTCAACACTTGCTAAAACTAAGTCATGGAGCGCTTGGGAAACCTCCTTGAAACCATATTTAGCATGTCTAGTTTATTCCAGATCTTCCAAACCATATATCTACTTTTTCTGAAAAGATGCCTGTTTTATTGAGAATTAAGGCAAAAGGAAAAGCTAGACTAGGTGTAGTTGACTTGTTTTTTTCCCACATCATCCTCCCTCATTTTCTCCTAATAAAAGAATGTATGAGTTGTCTTTCCATATATAATTAGCTTTCCTACTTGACTTATCCAATTCGTGAGCATCTTGGTGGATTTGGAAACTACTTTATGCACCTATGGGGGATTTGACTAGATTTATTAAGCCTACTTTTTGACCTTTTTGAATGGAATCCTTATGCATTTGAATATCTCATGTAATTATATATTGAAGCAGCCTATTACTTCACAAGGTTGGATATTGTACACTTATTCAATATAGATTAGTATTATGCTCCAATTTTAGTCTCCTTTGATGTTAATTTTGCATGTTTGATTAGCAATTTTGTGAGTGTAATTGTTCTATCTCTTGGGTTCAATTTCCACATAGTATCACAGCATTTTTAGATCAATTTATCTCCTTCCATATTACTATTGTAGGTTTGAAATATTGACTGGGAGCATATTCTGCTGACTGAAGGGCACAGTTTCTGAGCTATGGACCAATCTCAGAAGATCATCTTGACTCCATTCAATTTATTTGAGTGGAAATATGAGATGGATATATTGTTGAGAGAGAAAGGTCTCTACAAGGTGACTATGGAAACTAAGGTAGAGTCTAATGTAGTTGCAGAGAAAATCAAATGGCACAACAGAAGGGATGAGGCCTATGGTATTTTGTGTCTGAGCATTTCAAGAGACCTCCTCTTCCATCTTGATGGATTGACATCACCTAATGAAGTGTGGGATAAGATTGAAGAGATTTTTGGTAAGAAATATGAGATGATAGGACATCAAATCAAGAATGAGATGATTTCCTTGAGTCCCAGTAGCTTTGAATCCTTGCAACTCTATTTTTCCAAGTTTAAAGCCCTTGTTTTGTAGCTAAAACTGTGTGGGATAAAAAAGAAGGAAGAGAAACTAATTTTGGCCATACTCTAAAATATTGGCCCTGACTATTCAGTGTTTTTTTCGACCTTCCATGCCACCAAGTTGACAGGTCGAGCCTGGAAGATGCCTAATCTTGCAGAGTTCATGGAATCCCTCACACGAGAACAAGATAAGTTGGTGATGATGGGCACCATCAAAACTTCCAAAGACCAATATTTGGTTGTTGGATATTCAAGGGTGGATTCAAAAATCAATAAAAAAGCAAAAAATCCACATGAGCAAAAGAGAGACAAGAACAAGTCTCAAGAGGATCCCCAAGGTTCCAAGAAGAACTTCCAGAAGAAGAAGAACAAAGGAGAAATGAGAAAGTGCACATACTATAGTAAGGGCTATCATCCTGATAGCTCTTGTATGAATAGGCAAATTGACATGTTGACCCAACTCCTAAAGAAGAATAACATCTCCCTTCCTTATTTCTCAAAGAAGAGGTAAGGAGGATCAAATTCAGGGGACAGAGAGAGAGTACATGCCTTGGTTGCTGGCACATCAAGCTCACCTAACTTCATCATAGACTCTGGAGCTTCTAGACATATGGTTTCGAAAAAAGAGGCATTCTCCTCTCTTGACATGTTGAAAATTCCACCAATAGTTTTGGGAGATGACTCTCTCACTGATAGTTTGGGGAAAGGAAGGATTGATCTTGACCATGGTAAGTTCAATAATGTGTTGTATGTTCTAGGTCTTTCCTCTAATCTCTTGTTTGTGTATCAGATGAATCACACTGGGTCTCCAAAGAAGGTAATATTTTCCCCTGATTATGTTGAAATCACTGAGATTTTGAATGGTAAATTCATAGCAAAATGTGTTGTTTCTCACACTTCGAAAGTATACATGTTTTCCCATTTTCTACCCTACTCAAACCCCTCTGCTCTTCTGATTCATGATAATGAGGAAAGCATGCTTTGGCATGAAATATTTGGCCATATTAACTACAAGTATATTTCTTATTTGAGTGAAAAATATATGGTCATAGGGTTACCAAAGATCAAGTTTTCCAAGGGAGTCTGTGAAGGTTGTATCCTAGGAAAACACTGAGAGCACAAATTTGAGAGAGCTAGTCATGAGAGAACCTCTGCACCTCTTGAGTTGATCCATGGTGACATTGATGGTACATTTCCTCATATGTACACGAGTCAAGCCAAATATGCACTGACCTTCATAGATGAGTTTTCCAGGTATTGTTGGGTTTACTTCCTAAAGCATAAGTTTGAAGTTTTTTACCTATTCAAAGTCTTTAAAGCCTTGGTTGAAAACCAATCTAGGAGGAAACTCAAGATCCTCATATCTGACAATGGTGGTGAATATGTCAAGTCTAATTTCATTTAGTATTGTAAAGATTCAAGTATTAATATGCAGCATTCGATCCCTTACACACCACAGCAAAATGGTGTTGCTGAGAGAAAGAACAGGTCACTGAAGGAGATGCCAACCTGCATGATGGAGGCTAAGACTTTGCCACCAAAGTTTTTCACCGAGGATATAAAATATGAATCCTACATCCAAAATAGGGTGCCTCATAAGCATCTTGATGGTATGACTCCTTTCGAATCTTGGAGTAAGCCAGATGTGACCCATTTCAGGATTTTTGGCTCAAAGGCTTGGGCTAGAATTCCAACTGAAAAGAGAAAGGCTTTGCAGCCCCAAAGCCAAGAGTGCCTATTTGTTGGGTATTCTAAATATTCAAAAGGCTACAATCTGATCAAATTTAACACTAAAAAATATTTCATTGAAAGAAGTGTCAAGTTCCAAGAAGAGCCTTTAGTAGCAGTTGAAGTTGGAGAGTCTTCTTCACCACTAGATCCATTGATTGTAAGTATAGAGACTAATGAGTTTTTGGATTCTGATATGTATGATAATTATCATTTGATTGCAGATCCCGATAGTCATATAAGACCAAAATGGGAAGCAAATACCATTCATGTAGCTGGGGAACTAGTTGGAAATCCTAGTGACACCAGGAGGACTAGATCTCAATTTGAGAGTGCCCTTTGTATGAAAGATCCTTTATTTGCTGAGAAGTGATATCTGATGGTTGAATAATATCAATAGACATATGAATATGTAGCACATAATCCAATATGGGAAACATCCATGAAAGAAGAATTCATCTCACTCCAGAAGAACAACACTTGGGAACTGGTTGATCTTCCAATAAGGATTGAGGTATAAAAACGGGTGGGGAAGAGGTTTTAAGTATTGAGAGGCGGTTTCAACAAAAATGTTTTGGGTCTATATCTCTTGAAATTAAGGGTATTCTTTAATATCCCACGATCGCACGTGCTATGTGAGAGGTTCACTAAGTGAAGTCCCCGTGGCATACCAACCCTTGGGGGCTTGCTTGAGCCCATACAATGATTTATTTAACTTGCACACTAAAGATGGATTAGAAAAAAACCCTTCAGGTTGCTACATGTAAACATCTTCTATGAGATCTCCATTTAGGAAAGCACACTTCACATCCATGTGATGTACCTCCCACAGCTTCGAAGCTGCAATGGCTAAAGCTAGCCTTATGGAGTCCATCTTTGCCACTGGTGCAAAGGTTTCATTGTAGTCAATACCATGTGCTTGTGAGTAGCCCTTGGCTACCAATATTTCCTTATATTTCAAAGGTGAACCATCAGCAGTAAACTTAGTCTTAAAATCCCACTTACATTGAACTAGCTTCCTCCCTGGGGGAAGATCAACCAGTTCCCAAGTGTTGTTCTTCTGGAGTGAGATGAATTCTTCTTTCATGGATGTTTGCCATATTGGATTGTGTGCTGCATATTCATATGTCTGTTGATCTTATTCAACCATCAGATATCACTTCTCAGAAAATAAAGGATCTTTCATACAAAGGGCACTCTCAAATTGAGATCTAGTCCTCCTGGTGTCACTAGGATTTCCAGCTAGTTCCCCAGCTGCATGAATGGTCTTTTCTGCCCATTTTGGTCTTATAGGAATGTCAAGATCTGCAATCAATCATTGTATGGGCTCAAGCAAGCCCCCAAGGGTTGGTATGCCACGGGGACTTCACTTAGTGAACCTCTCACATAGCACGTGCGATCGTGGGATATTAAAGAATACCCTTAATTTCGAGAGATATAGACCCAAAAAAAATTTGTTGAAACCGCCTCTCAATACTTAAAACCTCTTCCCCACCCCTTTTTATACCTCAATCCTTATAAACCACCCTACCCACCCCCACCTTAAACCCCTCATCCCCCCAATACCTGCAATATATTGGTTCGATTTTTGATAATTTTAAAACCCACAATATGAACTAACGTGATAGGAAATTGGCCAACAAGTGAAGCCCCCATGTGGTATGCCAAGATTGATGGATTTCTATTATCATTGAGTTTTGTTCGATGCAAGTCTGATCCTAATGTTTATTTGAAGCTGATTCATGGTTCTTTGACGATTATTGTCTTGTATATGGATGACCTTCTGTTTACAGGAATTTTAAAGAAAGAGATTGCCTCATTGAAGGATGCAATGAACCATGCATTTTCTATGACATATTTTGGATTGTTGAGCCAATTCTTGGGTCTCGAAATTGCTCAATCCCAACATGGAATAAAATTACATCAGTCCAAGTATGCCGTAGATTTGCTAAACAATTTCAATAGGAGATATTGCAAGCCAAGGAAGACTCCCTTCCTTTCAGGAGTTAAGCTTGAAGAAACATGTTCTTATCCTATGGTAAATAATACACTATATAGGCAGTTGATTGGGTGTTTTCTTTATCTTACACACACTCGACATGATCTATATTATGCAGTTAGTGTGGCTTCAATATACATGGATCAGCCTCATGAGATCCACTGGATGACAACCAAAAGGATCCATATGCACTACATCAAATAACTTATGCATGATGGTACCATTCATCTACTCTTCTGTGCATCTTCAAAACAAGTAGCAGACATCTTCACCAAATTTTTTTGTGAGAATACATTCGGCAATCTCAAATCACTGTTGGGGATTGCTGATAATGCTGTGAAGCATGATTGATGACAATATTTCCAAATTTTGTTTTTCTGTCCACGTTTAAGAGAGGATTTTCCCTATTTGTTGGGTATTCTAAATATTCAAAAGGCTACAAGCTGATCAACTTGAACACTAACAAAGCTTTTATTGAAATAAGTGTTCAGTTCCAAGAAGAGCCTTTAGTAGCAGTTGAAGTTGGAGAGTCTTCTTCACCACTAGATCCATTGATTGTAAGTGGAGAGACTAATGAGTTTTCTGATTCTAATATGTATGATAATGATAATTTGATTGCATATCCTGACAGTCCTATAAGACCAAAATGGGCAGCAAAGACCATTCATGCAGCTGGGGAACTAGCTGGAAATCCTAGTGACACCAGGAGGACTAGATCTCAATTTAAGAGTGCCCTTTGTATGAAAGATCATTTATTTGTTGAGAAGTGATATCTGATGGTTGAATAATATCAACATACATATGAATATGCAACACACAATCCAATATGGCAAACATCCATGAAAGAAGAATTCATCTCACTCTATAAGAACAACACTTGGGAACTGGTTGATCTTCCCCCAGGAAGCAAGCTAGTTGAATTTAAGTGGGTTTTCAAGACTAAGTTTATTACTGATGGTTCACCTTTGAAATATAAGGAAATATTTGTAGCCAAGGGCTACTCACAAGTACATGGTATTGACTACAATGAAACCTTTTCACCAGTGGCAAAGATGGACTCCATAAGGCTAGCTTTAGCCATTGCAGCTTTGAAGCAGTGGGAGGTACATCCCATGGATGTGAAGTGTGATTTCCTAAATGGAGATCTCACAGAATCCCTTTACATGCAGCAACCTGAAGGGTTTGTTTCTGATCCATCTTTAGTGTGCAAGTTAAAGAAATCATTGTATGGGATCAAGCAAGCCCCCAGGGGTTAGTATGCCAAGATTGATGGATTTCTATTCTCATTGGGTTTTGTTCGATGAAAGTCTGATCCTAATGTTTATTTGAAGCTGATTCATGGTTCTTTGATGATTATTGTCTTGTATGTGGATGACCTTCTGATTACAGAAAGTTCAAAGAAAGAGATTGCCTCCTTGAAGGATGCAATGAACCATGCATTTTCTATGACAGATTTGGGATTGTTGAGCCAATTCTTGGGTCTTGAAATTTCTCAATCCCAACATGGAATAAAATTACATCAGTCCAACTATGCCTTAGATTTGCTAAACAAGTTCAATAGGAGATATTGCAAGCCAAGGAAGACTCCCTTCCTTTCAGGAGTTAAGCTTGAAGAAACATGTTCTTCTCCTATGGTAAATAATACATTGTATAGGCAGTTGATTGGTTGTTTGCTTTATCTTGCACACTCTCAACCTGATCTATATTATGCAGTTAGTGTGGCTTCAAGATACATGGATCAGCCTCATGAGATCCACTGGACGGAAGCCAAAAGGATCCATATGCACTACATCAAACAGCTTATGCATGATGGTACAATTCATCTACTCTTCTGTGCATCTTTAGAACAAGTAGCAAACATCTTCACCAAAGTTTTTTGTGAGAAGAAATTCAGCAAGCTCAAATCATTTTTGGGGATCGCTGATCATGCTGTGAAGCATGATTGATGACAATATTTCCAAATTTTGTTCCTGTCCACTTTTAAGAGAGGATTTTCCCTATTTGTTGGGTATTCTAAAGATTCAAAAGGATATAAGCTGATCAACTTGAACACTAACAAAGCTTTCATTGAAAGAAGTGTTCAGTTCCAAGAAGAGCCTTTAGTAGCAGTTGAAGTTGGAGAGTCTTCTTCACCACTAGATCCATTGATTGTAAGTGGAGAGACTAATGAGTTTTCTGATTCTGATATGTCTGATAATGATGATTTGATTGTAGATCTTGATATTCCTATAAGACCAAAATGGGCAGAAAATACCATTCATGCAGCTGGGGAACTAGCTGGAAATCCTAGTGACACCAGGAGGACTAGATCTCAATTTGAGAGTGCCCTTTGTATGAACGATCCTTTATTTGCTGAGAAGTGATATCTAATGGTTGAATAAGATCAACAGACATATGAATATGCAGCACACAATCCAATATGGAAAACATCCATGAAAGAATAATTCATCTCACTCTAGAAGAACAACACTTGGGAACTGGTTGATCTTCCCACAGGGAAGAAGCTAGTTCAATGTAAGTGGGTTTTCAAGACTAATTTTACTGCTGATGGTTCACCTTTGAAATATAAGGACATATTGGTAGCCAAGGGCTACTCACAAGCACATGGTATTGACTACAATTAAACCTTTGCACCAGTGGAAAAGATGGACTCCATAAGGCTATCTTTAGCCATTGCAGCTTCGAAGCAGTGGGAGGTACATCACATGGATGTGAAGTGTGCTTTCCTAAATGGAGATCTCACAGAATAGGTTTACATGAAGCAACATAAATGGTTTGTTTCTAATCCATCTTTAGTGTGCAGGTTAAAGAAATCATTTTATGGGCTCAAGCAAGCCCCCAAGGGTTGGTATGCCAAGATTGATGGATTTCTATTATCATTGAGTTTTGTTCGATGCAAGTCTGATCCTAATGATTATTTGAAGCTGATTCATGGTTCTTTGATGATTATTGTCTTGTATGTGGATGACCTTCTGATTACAAGAAGTTCAAAGAAAGAGATTGCCTCATTGAAGGATGCAATGAACCATGCATTTTCTATGACATATTTGGGATTGTTGAGCCAATTCTTGGGTCTCGAAATTGCTCAATACCAACATGGAATAAAATTACATCAGTCCAAGTATGCCTTATATTTGCTAAAAAAGTTCAACAGGAGATATTGCAAGCCAGGGAAGACTCCCTTCCTTTCAGGAGTTAAGCTTGAAGAAACATGTTCTTCTCCTATGGTAAATAATACACTGTATAGGCAGTTGATTGGGTGTTTGCTTTATCTTACACACACTCGACTTGATCTATATTATGTAGTTAGTGTGGCTTCAAGATACATGGATCAGCCTCATGAAATCCACTGGATGATATCCAAAAGGATCCATATGCACTACATCAAATAGCTTATGCATGATGGTACCATTCATCTACTCTTCTGTGCATCTTCAGAACAAGTAGCAGACATATTCACCAAACTTTTTTTGAGAAGACATTCAGCAATCTCAAATCACTATTGGGGATTGCTGATCATGCTGTGAAGCATGATTGAAGACAATATTTCCAAATTTTGTTTTCTTGTCCACGTTTAAGAGAGGATTTTTCCACTGGGTTTTTTCCTCTTTCCTTGGTTGTATGGACAAGCAGTATGTAAGGGTGACTAAGGCTTGTTTCTAGGATCCTATAGTTTTCTAATATTTACTCATAAAGTTGAGCATAAGGGGGGGTGTTAGAATAATCAACCCATAGTTACTTACCTTAGACATGAATTAAATCATTTTTGTCTTATTACCTAGTCTCCTAGATTCCACTCTATGCTAGTTTCCTTCTACATGTCCTAGAAGTCAACACTTGCTAAAAATGAGTCATGGAGCACTTGGGAAACCTCTTGGAAACCATATTTATCATGTCTACTTTATTCCAAATCCTCCAAAGCTCATATCTGCTTTTTCTGAAATGCTGCCTGTTTTATTGAGAATTAAGGCAAAACGAAAAGCTAGACTAGGTGTAGTTGATTTGTTTTTTTCCCACATCATCCTCCCTCCTTTTCTCCTAATAAAAGAATGTACAATTTTTATTTCCAACCCTCATTATCTTGCCTAGTTGGCTTAGCCAATTCGTGAGCATCTTGGTGGATTTGGAAACTGCTTTATGCACCTATGGGGGATTTGACTAGATTTAGTAAGCCTACTTTTTGACCTTTTCGAATGGAATCCTTATGCATTGAAATATCTCATGTAATTATATATTGCAGCATCCTATTACTTCACAAGGTTGGCTATTGTACACTTATTCAATACAGATTAGTGTTATGCTCCAATTTCAGTCTCCTTTGATGTTAATTTTGCATGTTTGATTAGCAATTTTGTGAGTGTAATTTTTCTATCTCTTGGGTTGAATTTCCACAACCCCTTTACAATGTGACTATGTGTTATAGAATATTTCACCACTCTAGTTGAATCACACTTTGTATGTCCTTCCCATGTCCCGATGTAGACTCCTTAGACCCTATGGACCACTTTTTGTCCTTTGATGTTTCCTTGATCATCCCTAAAAACATATGAAAAATGATATACGCGACTTTTAAACCTATAAGCACGTATATACGTGGGTTTTTCCACTAAAACCACGTACATCGGGATGTGTGCATAATCCAAATCCTTTTGGAGTTTTCCTTGACATGGATCTGACTCATTTGACTCCTTGCCTTCCCTATGCCTTGAGATCACTCGGATTCGACCTTTCATTACCCCTTTGAAAATATATATAAGGAGCCCCTTGTTACATTGAAGGAATAATAGAGAATTGAGAGCAACGAAACTATATTCCATTGTTGCCGAAACTTATGCTTGAGTCTGCATCCCTTTGTCCCTTGGAGCACTTTTGTGTTCTTCCCAAGCTTGCCTTTTGCTTGTGAGCTTGCTATCGAGAGATGGAGGATTGAAGTGGTGGAGGGCCAAGTGGGGGATTCAGTTTCTCCTATTCCCAGATGTCCCATCAAAGGTTGTATCTTGTAATCTCTGATTTATATTAATAGAAATATCTTCTCCTGTCCAATAATGTGTGTTTGAATGAATATTTTAATCCATGGGATTATGTCAAATGCTTGTACATTATTGATTATATATGCTGGAATAGATATAACACCATGATATATAGAATTCTTGTATTGTTTACTTGTTGTTGAGGAAGTAACAGATCAATTCAAGGTGAAGATTGGAAAGCTCAACGGGGATCTACTTCAACCGTCCGGAATAAGGTACGAGGTATGATCCTTTAGTGTTAGACATTTAATTTCTATTGCATATTGGAAAGGATTGATTTCTGGAGTCAAGCTGTCTGTTGTGGTACCCCAAGCCATAGGAATTTATCTCTGTAACAGAATTGGCAACTCCACTGGGGAGTTCCTAGTAGTTGTCCTTTAAGGGTTGTTTTCTCAGCATTCAATGAATTTGAATTGCTCTTTCTCTCTGGTTTCTGTGTCGGGTATGGTGGTGTGTATGCCTGGTAGAGTCTGATTGGTGTGAAGTTTGTCTCAGCCTGTTTGTTTGCCTTGATTTTATGCACCTTTCTTCCTGTATGCGATTTTTTGACTTACAGTCGCATATACACACGGTTTCCTCTGCGATTTCTGTGTATACACACGGGTTTACTGCGAACAATCACGTATGCCCTTGATTTTTCCTTTTTGGAGAAGATAGTTGGTTGCTGGGTGAATTCTAATATTTTTTTAGTCTCCTTTGGCACTACCTGGGTCTGCTTAGACCTCTGTTTCTGACCAGAAACGTTTTTTAGGCTAAATTTTTCTTTTTTAAGAATGTTCTTGTCATGGCATTTTCGATTTTTTGTTTGAGATTATTGCATTAGAGTTCTTTTACCTTAGTGCTTTGCTTGAGTGTTGTTTGGGTGTGCTTGTAGAGTCTAGGGGTCGTAGAATCATTCTTTTGCTTTTTGCATCTCTTTTATTTTCAAAAAATCCAAAAACATTTGCTTATCATCATGCATTACATTTTGCACTTTGCATTGTACTTGTACTAGATTTGCTTTCGAGTGCTAGTTAGGACTTCATATAGGAAAATTTGCATTTATCATTTGAAGAAAAATTGTGCATTTCACGTAGTAGCATACCCTGTTTTCATGGACACAATGCATTTGCATTGATTGTTAGGTGTGCATTTTACTTCATGTTGCGTCATAACACCACTAGTTGCACGATCATATCCCTTTTTTGAGTAATAAAGCCAACTAAAATCAACGCTAAATAAAATGAATTACACTCTTTTCTTTTCTAGGGTGCACCAACAAGATTAGGTTTTAGGATCTTGGAATAGTTCATTGTAAGTCAATTCTCCAAGATCCCTAAACAACAACATCTAGGTGTCTGTCCAGGTGAGTGTGTGAAATCCTTGGTATAACCAGTGTTTCTTAGGATCCTCCTCTCAAAAGGGAGTTAAGCACGAGGCAATGTGAGCGGTTATTGATTGGGATGACCCCTAGTCATAACTGAGTAGCACCGGAGATATTTCCAGGATTGTATTCATATCTAGGGGCTCTTTTGAGAATTTCGGGCTTTGCTACCCTGCCCATACGATCAATCCCACCTACGATTGTCCGTCTGAGCATTGATTATATTGAGGTGACCTTAGTGGCATTACCTAGGATATCAAGGGGGTACTTTGCAGGGGTTATTCTACAAGTGTCCCAGCCAGGTTGGGGTCGGACAGCACAGTCATTTTATGCGTTGAAGCTGAGGGCCACAATAATTAGTTACGTACCTCCGCTTGTTGTGTATGGGAGTCTCAAACCTCTCCTAGGCGAGACATACCTGCTTCATTCGGGAGCTCACTTATCCATCCCTTTCTTGCTTGCATTTGGCTTTAGATTTTATTAGTGATTGCTCTGTGCACGATAGTTGGCCTAGGGTTTACGTAAATAGAGAGTCCTTGCTATTTTTTGAGTCATTGTGGATTCGAGTGCGGTTCCTCGTCGTTCTCGTCGTTTAGCAGGACTTCTGCCTTCTACTTCTCCTCCTCCTTTGGGAGAGAGACCTAGATAGTCCAGGTGGACTATTTCACACATTGATTCACACACCATGGGAGACCGTTTAGAGGATATTCCTAAACCACCTCCTCCCATTCATGTAGACAATGGGGAATTTACTGCTACTTATGATCCTTCACCCGACTTAGCTGAGTTAGGTCCTATGATTTCTGAGATAGGACCCTTGCACGATAGACCTACTCACTCCAGGTCTGATTCCCGATTGACCCGTTACAGGTATGGAATGCCGGAGGATGCCGAGACTCATTTTGAACCTGCCAGCACTAGCCATGGTAGTTATGCTACACCTGGTTTCCCTACACATGATTTGAAATTCCATGTCAACTCTGATTTCAAGCCTAACACTATGCCTAGGGGCACTCTCATTCCTTACCATGCGGAGAGGTTTGGGAGCACTAGTCACATTGCACCTTCCGTCCCAGTGGTGGAAGATACATCGTATCTCCCTCCTAGGTCTAGGGTTAGTGATTCGATTAGGATACCAGATCCGAGATGAGTCATGATAGGTGGTAGTACATATATTATTACTTAGATTCCTTCATCCTCAGTCCCTAGTTCTTCAAATGTACATCCTCCACCTTATTCACGTGGTCCTTCGAGCCGGTATATGGCTACGAGTCAGGTCCATACTATGGTTACTAGACCGATTGTGTCTCAAGTTCACATACCGCCCGCTACTTTGGGAGGCTATGTTCATGCTTCTAGAGATCATCTTGCTACTTCCGGGGCATATATCCCTACTTCTGGAGCGTATCTTCCTACCTATGGAGTGTCTCATGGGGCATCGCATGTGATGACCTATGGACCTTATTATGGGATGCAGTATGGACAGGTTTCTTCACCTTATGGAGGTGGGTATCAACAACCTGCTTACTCTCTTAATTATGGCTTTGTAGCTCCTACTAGTCAAGGTCCACCATACTATGGTACTTCCACGCCACCCTATACGGGTCAGATAGGAGGAGGACACTATGGCCAAGGCCATGGTGGAAATCAAACCTATATGAACCAGGGAGCGGTCCATCGACCTCATCATCCTAGTCTCCCTTTCCTTGTGACGCTTAATCTTCTTGACTTATCGAGATTGACGAACGATCCTGTGGCACATGACCCAGCTTGGCTGTCTATCCCTACCAAGCTTCCTTCAGACATACCTAAGTTCGAAGGTAAACCAGGAGAGGATCCGAGCGAAGACGTTACTACGTTTCACCTATGGTGCTCTTCGAATTCATTACATCAGGACTTAGTCCGTTTGAGACTATTTCAACGCACCCTCACAGGCCCTGCTGCAAAATGGTATATAGAGTTACCTAAGGGAGCTTTTGCTTTGTTCGACGACCTTGCGATGACTTTTCTTAATCACTTCCAGCTACTAGTGCGCTATGACATTTGTACTGAACTCTTGTTGACATTTCAGCAAGATAAAGCCACACATATTTCTGATCATATTCAAGAGTGGCGTAGACAGAAGAGATTAATTAAATCTTTTATACTTCCAGAATTCCTCCTCAAGCGGTTCCTCAAGTCGTTATTTCCATATATACCAAAGGATGTTTCCACATTCGGAGTGCAGAATGAGGAACAAGAAATTTTTAGGGCGCAGGAATTGGACTTGATCTATGCTCAGTCCAGTTTATTGTATGAGATTATTCCCAATGCTCCTTGTTCTAGTTTTGATCCCAAAGTCAAACCTGGACCACATGCCGATGGCATTGTGGGTTGTGCAAGTGCGAAACCTGCATATTTGGTTGCAAAACAAGTTAGTCAATTGTCACTCAACCAATCTGCTTCGAGACAAGCTACGGCTTTGTCTCAGCTCGCCCAAATGGTGAATGTACTTTCTGTGCAATCGTCATACTAGAAGGGTAACCAGCAGCCCGGACATAATAGAAAAAAGGGTAAAAATAATAATCGAAAGGGTGGGAATAAGAATGAGAATGCTAGCAATAGTGAAAAGAACGGTAGAAATGCTGGGGGGGATAAGCAAGCAAAACGTAAGGTTAAGTTCCCTTTCAAGCTATGTAAGTACGATCACCTCACTTACTTGTGCCCTCAGATTGAAGAAGCTTTGAGATTCTTAGCACAAGGCCCAGCTGTGCTAACTAACCCTTTACCGCATAATCAAAATATGAACTCGAAGTCCCATGACCAGTCTAGTGATGATGATCCATCGGAGGGTAGTGGTCATGGGTGCATTAACATGGTCTGTGCTGTGAAAGTTGTGACTCGTGTGAAAGATTATAGTTCATCACAACCCAGCCCAGGAAAAGAGCTTGATCCACCAGGATCCCCTTTTAGCATTGAGAAAGCTACGGATAAACCTGAGGCTACACCTCGCATTCCTAAGGGAGTCCTTAAGCATTCAAGGCATAACCCAAATGCCTGAGCCACCCAAAATTATTCAGTTGTCGAGGATTTGGGCCATACTCCTTGTGCAATGTCTGCATTGGAAGTTCTTTAGAGTTTTCCTTCGCAAAGGAAGGTGTTTCTTTCTTCCCTTGGTGTGAATGATGATGATTCTTCCTCTATGATCAAATTTGAAACCGCGGGACTTCAGCCTTGCTTGCCATACTATGTGTCTCTTTTGGTGCAGGTAGAATGTCTTGGTATGACCGTCAAACGTACTATGATTGACGAGGGTGATGCTGCTTCTGTGATGTCTTTGGCCTGTTGGAAGGGTCTCGGTTCTCCTGAGATATCTATATCAGCGACTATGTTAACTGCGTTCGATGGGAGATCTTTTAGGCCGCACGGCATCCTTCCTTCCCTTAAATTTCGTTTGGGGGGGAAGACCGTTGCGATAGAGGTTGAGGTGGTTGGTGTGCCCCTTGACTATAATCTCTTGCAGGGTAGGAACTGGATGTACAATATGCAAGCCTTTACTTCTTCCTTGTTCCGCATTGTATGCTTTCCACATAATGGGAAGATCGTAATGATTGATCAAATGAAATTCAAGAATCTGTCTCTTACCCCATCTTCGGGAGCTTCTATCCCGATCGTTGAGCACTCTTAGCCGGAAACCGGGAGTGTGGGTGTAGGCATGTATCCATCCCTCATGGGAAGCTTTAGTTTTCCTGCACCAATCCTCATGATAGGATCTAGTTCTAATGAGGCTTTGAATTCTACGACATCGGTGTCTTTTCGCATGAATCATATGGAAGACCCTTGGATTCTTCCTACACTAAGTACTTCGAGTGAGCCTATCGAGACGAGCGTGTTGTTGCCTGCAGCCATGATAGATTATCAAGCTAATCTCAAGAGTGTTGTAGAGCCTAGTCCTTCCTCTTCACAGACAAAGGAGGAGGACTCGTATGTGCTGCTGGCATGGGTAGTACATTCTTCTCATGCCCACAACTACCTTGATATGGTTTTCCCTTCGGATGAAGCAATTATTGAGGCTATGTCAGGAGTTGAGCCACCATGGGAGGAACTTCATCATAGATCGTACTTTCTTCTAGAGCTTGACCATTTGGAGCGTGAATATTTTAGGGCGGTTCTTAGTCAAAGAGTTGGTAGTCCTGTGGTTCCATTAAGCTCTCCTGGTTCGATGGCTGATGGTAACATGGAAAACATATCTTCAACGATTCCTATCAACATCTCTCGCAATCCTAGCACAATAGAGAATGTCTATATTGGGGCGGAATGTTCCCATGCTGAGATTCTGGAATATACCGAGCTATTCAAGGAATTCCGTGATATTTTTGCTTGGTCTTATAACGACATGCCAGGTATTTACCCTTGTAATGTCGAGCATGAGATTAATACTTACCCCAACGCTAATCCTATTTGACAACGTTTACGTGCGGTGAATCCTAGGAAAGCACCCGCCATTAAGGAAGAGATAGAGAAACTATTGAAATCTAGTTTCATCTATCCCGTTCCCTTGATGGAGTGGGTTTCAAACCCTGTTCTGGTGGATAAGAAGCAGAGAGCGATCTGCATATGCACTGATTTCCGCGATTTGAATCGTGCTTGTCCTAAGGATAACTTCCCCACACCATTTATAGATCAGATTTTGGATGAGTGTGCGGGTAGTGAGGTGTTATCCTTTACGGATGGATTTTATGGGTATAATCAGATACAGATTAAACCTGAGGACCAACATAAGACTGCATTTATTTGTCCTTGGGGAACATTCACATATCAAAAAATGCCTTTCAGCCTTAAAAACGTCGGAGCTACATTTCAGCGGGCAATGACCTTGATTTTCCACGATCTCAAGTCAATTATCAAGGTATTTTTGGATGATCTTGCTGCTCATTCTTGTATGAGAATGCGTCATCCCTATCACTTGATATTGGTATTCGAAAGATGCCGGCACTATTCAGTTAGATTAAATCCTCATAAGTGCATCTTTTGTGTGAAGCCAGGTCGTTTGTTAGGATTCATCATTTCGAAAGAGGGTATAAGAGTCGACCCTTTGAAGGTTGAGGCAATACTTCAGTTGTCTCCCCCGAAGAATATTCATCATCTTCAGTGTTTGCAAGGCATGGAAAACTTCTTATGAAGATTTGTTGTCAACTTTGCCAATTTGACTAGAGGCTTCATGTGTCTATTAAAGAAGGATACTCCCTTTTATTGGGATGAGCAAGCCTAGGAGTCCTTCGATGCACTCAAGCGAGCCATAGAATCAACCCCGGCGATTAGTCCCCCAGACTATAGCCGTGATTTCTTATTATATGTGGCCGCGTCTTTAGAGATTATTGGTATGGTCTTGGTTCAATAGGATGAGGAGCTCCAAGAGCATGTCATATATTATCTGATCCAAAACCTTATTGACGCAAAGATTCGTTATTCTCATGTCGAGAAGCTTGCTTTAGCTACCGTACATGTGGTTTAGCGTTTGAGACATTATATTCTCCTTCGCCAGGCCTTGGTGGTGGCCCATGTCAATCCATTTCAATTCGTCCTCACCCGAAGGATGATTGGGGGAAAGTATAATAAATGGATTGTCATTCTGTAAGAATTTGATCTCGAGTTTGTTTCGGCAAAATCAAAGAAGTCTTTAATCTTTGCAGAGCTTATATTGGATTTTTCGAGCTAGGCGAGGAGTTGGTTTGTGAAGATACATTTGTTGATGAACACATCTTCTTAATCTCTGCGTTAGACCCATGGTATGGGGATATCATAATATATTTACAAACACTGAAGACCCCTACTCACCTCTCGCGAGATGAACGACAAAGATTACGTCACGTCTCTAAGAACTACCTCATAGTGGACAATACTTTGTACCGCCATGGGGTAGATTCTATTTTACAACTTTGTTTAACTCATGACGAGGCTGAGGTTGTGCTGAATTATTTCCACGGAGGGGCGTGTGGTGGTCATTTTTCTGGGCTTTCTACAACTCAAAATATTTTGAGAGCGGGTTATTTTTTGCCATCGATATTTAAGGATTGTGTTGATGCGGTCAAGAGGTGCCACCCTTGCCAGGTGTTCTCATGTAATATGCGCTCGAAACCTGCCCCGTTACATCCCATTATCATCGCCGGTCCCTTCACTAAGTGGGGGCTCAATTTTATGGATTGAAACCCAACTTCGGCTAGGGTGCACCATCACATTATAGTGGCTGTTGATTATTTCATGAAATGGGCTGAGGCTATGCCTACAATAAAATCCGACAGTGAGACAGCCGCTCACTTTGCATTCAACCAAATTATTACTTGGTTTGGGATTCCAAAAGATCTTGTCACTGACCATGGCTCACACTTTCAGAACCGTATGATGGAAGAGTTGGCATCGAAGTTAGGGTATACGCAAGAGCACTCCTCTTCTTACTGCCCCCAAGTGAATGGACAGGTAGAGGCAGTGAATAAATCTCTCAAATCCATTCTCCAACGAACCATCGCACAAAGCAAGAATATTGGCACATTATGTTATATCCTGCTTTCTGGGCATATCGAACCGTGGTTAAGACTGCCACTGGTTTTTCTCCATATCAACTTGTACATGGAGTGGAGTTGATATTTCCAGTTGAATGTGAAATTCCTTCGTTGAAGCTAGCTATGGAACTCTTACCAGACACTTCACCTTTGGAGGAGCATTTGGTTCACCTTGAGCAACTCGATGAGCATCGTTGGGATGCCTTGGTGGATCTAGAGGTTAATAAGCATCCCGTTAAGGTCTAGCACAATAAGTCTGTCCGTCCAAGAGTGTTTAGTGAAGGAGACTTGGTCCTTTTGTGGGATCAACCGAAAGAACCCTTGGGGGCAGGGAAATTTAATCCTATGTGGCGTGGTCCTTATGTGGTCAAGCGTGTGTTAGAGAATGGTGCTTATGAGTTAGTGGATTACAAAGGAACAACTTTGGCGGAGCCTAGAAATGGGCTCTATCTCAAAAAAAAATATGCATAATCTTTAGCCAAGGATGCTTGTTGTATATTATTGTACAGCTTTGCATAGTTAGATCTTTTTCTTATCGTGATCGGGTTTGTGATTAGTTTCCATTTCTTTTGGCAGATGTCAATGGAATCTTCCACCTACATAGGATTCACGGATGGTGCAAGCCGTCACACTCAACACTCAACCTCTGTTGCTTGGGTGATTTATACTCCTATGGGTTAGGTACTATCTTCAGGAGGTGTATGTCTACAGCCATCTTCTAACAATGTTGCTGAATATAGCACCGTTATTTAGATTCTACGGGATGCCATTCTACATGGCATTCTATCTCTTGAGGTACGTCTTGATTCGGAGTTAGTAGTGTCACAGCTCAATGGTTTGTACCATGTTAGAGATCCGACGTTATTGAGAAGATTCTTACGTGTGAGATTGTTAGAACGACAATTTGAGAATATAACATATATGCACATTCCAAGAAATAATATTCAAGTTGCTGACTCATATGCTAACTACGTGTTAGATTGGAATTTGTTTCATTCATAATAAATTAATCACAAACACAATTTTTACACATGTAAATAAATAAATCGATCACCATAAAACTTTTTATACATCAAAAATGTGATAATACATAGTGTCATGATACAAAATTGGGGCTTTTAAGCCACCATCATATAATACACGGTCGTACAAAATGTATACACTCCTAGGTGTCTAATCCTGTGGAGGAGGAGGAGGGTTGTGATCATGGAACATCACTACGGATCTAGCTAGCTGTCGAAATAAATGCACCCATGCGTGTGGTACACCCACCACCTGCTGCTGCATGGACTCAGGCAAGTCCTCGACTTGCGCCATGGGAACTCTATGAGTCAGTCTCACAAAGTTGGTATGCATTCTCTAGAGCATTCGCTCCGCATCCACACCTGTGTTGTCATCTCCTCTTCCCCTCCATCTATGACAAGGGAATCCCTCTGGCTGCTATGGTCCCACATATACACACAAATGGTAGATGTCACTATCTGTTGTCACGCAAAAACATGTCTTTTTGCTTCCATAAAATCAAGAAAATACAAAAAAATTCAATAACTCAAATTTTTTTTTAAAAAGAGTGAGGGTCAAGATTCGTTACCTATATCGCCATATGTCGATCCTAGTGGCAATGGCATGTCCAAATCCCCCCGAAAATCTATCCCTGCATAGGGGTAGTAATCAATGGCAACTATCTGTCGTCGCCACCATGGAAAGAAGTCTGCTAGATATGGGTTGGCCACCCTACCACCGCCCAGTCTGCACATAGCATCTACCCAACACCATTGGGCCAGATCTCGAACCCTGTGGAGAGGAACATCCACTCTAGGGATCAATCCTGGAACATGCTCGAAGAAAAACATGCTCAAGATACTGCTGAACCCGAAGTTCCACACCCTGCCTACCTTACACTCACTAAGCTGGTGTTTCATGTTGCTCAGTAGTGTAGTACTCCAGTCATAGACTGTGGGTCTCATGCACTCCACTGCATAGAACATCAAAGGCCACGAGGCCTGGTGGAGTGATGGTAAGCCGACTATCCTGCCCAATGTCAATAATATGGCCTTTAGGCCTAGCACCTATATAGCATTGGTAGGGACCTGACTCCCCACCTTCTCGGTGTCTGGATAACAGTACACTGTAATGTACTTGTCGATAGTCAGGCCACCCCCTGGCCCACCTCGAGAACGAAGGTTCACCACCTCCCCTCGTCTAGAAATCCCTATGATAAAGTATATTTCCTCCACCTCTATGGTGAGGGACATCCCATCAATATGAAAGGACTCCGAGTCTGGATCCCAATAGTCTACCAGCATCTATAGCAATCTTGGTTTGGCCCTCAAACCACCAAGACACCAAAACTTGTAGAGTCCGCATGCACGAAGAGCTTGTTGAGCCATTAAGTCGGCCCTTACTGCTTCCTCTACTTCACCATGCTCACGCTCTCTCCACTCTAGCACCATCCTACAAAATAAATTGGAAATTTGCCCATTAGTTTAGTGAAAATTCATATGCGTGACCTCATACGCGACTGTTTTGAAAACAGCCGCATATGTATGCGGGTTTGAGGCCATTTTCCACATATATCCAGCCCTATACGCGAAAAAATCCTCGATTTCAGTGTGGGCCACAGTGCTCATTTTGGGATGGCCTAAAAAACTCATTTGACCATGAAAATCTATAAAAATTATATCAAAATGCAAGAGGAGAGCATGAATAAATACCTAGAAGAAACGGTTGTGAATTCCGCCAGCTGGATCTCCTGGAATTTGCAGTTGAAAATCAGAGCTCAAATGGGTAAAAGTTTCAAATGATTTATGTTTTTTACTATTTATGGAAAAAATTTCAAATATTTGAAAATTTTTACCCCCTTTCCTATAGTTTCGACATTTTCTAACCATTTTGGACCGTTTTTGACATAATTGGTGTTGTAGAAGACCTTTTTCAGTGCCGTTTCAGCCGTTGGATTGACCCGTTCGTGTCGATATTAGGTATCATGTCTAAACTGGCATATAGGTTAGGTTTCACCACTGTTTTCATTTTGCATGACCTTGTGACCATATCACCATGACCTTAGGTACGAACCCACTCTATTATGTCACGAAACCTTCTTGTTTCTTTAGAAGTGGCATGATACGAGTGGTAGAGCTTCACCTTACATGGGTACCCTAGTTAGTGCCTTATTTTCATTTGGTGCCCATGCCAATGGTTTCTTCTTTAGGGTGTGGGAGTCCATTGTATAGTACTACCATGACATTTCGCAAGAGCCTCATACTCCTCTTGATCTTATCCTAGCCCATTTCCCCCAGGACACCCTCATGTCAAGTTGTGAATGCATTATCATGAGCTTTTCCTACCATATTGAGCTTTATTTTGGCTCCCCTGACATTGCTTTTCAGCCATATAGCCCGATCTTGTCTCATATCTAGCCATGCAGAGCTATTTTTTATATCCTTCGCAGCTTGATTCCCTTTTTACCGAGAGGGGATTTTCCCCCGAGTGTCGATATCCTATACATGTATCCTTGCATTGAGCATAGGTATGTTACACTTCTTGGAACTAGTTTGTTTTCCCTTGTGACACTCGTCTCCTCCTAGTTTGTAACTATAAAGCTAGTTTATTCTTTTTTCAAGCTTTTCAAATAACTAAAAAAGTCCAAAAAAATCAAAAAACCAAAAATCCGGACAACGAAAGATGTTATCTTTGGAAGTTGTCGAGTCGTGTCGCCTTCGAACATAGCACTATATATCACATCCATTGGTTGGGTTATAGTTTGACTTTAGGAGTTGTACTCATTTATCTGAGTTTATCTCCATCGACTGGTTAAGCTTCCAGTCCCTATGGAGCCTCTGTTGATGCCTCCTGTGTCACAGAGATGTCCCAGTTTGTATATCGAGTCTATGCTGCCTTCATTCAGTCACCATACATCGTTATTCTCTTGTTCTAAGGAATTTGAAACTTCAGTCGGTCATTCCTCAGTTATCTTGACTTTGCATGTCGGCCATTCTCAGTACAGTTACTGGTTCATGCACTTTATGATCGAGTCCTTCCACATTATATAGCTTTGCTGAGTACCTCGTGTTGGATGATGGGGAATGCCTTAATTCCCTCCTTCCAGCAGATTTCATCCCATCAACTTCAAATCATTTATTCTGGGATTGGAGTCTAGAGTCATTTTGAGTGCCTTGAGACTTGCAGTCATCATTGGTAGGTTCTCTCGCCATCGACAGTTTTTTGGGAATACATCAATGTCCCCTGATCGATGGACCCTTTCAAGTGTTCGACCTCAACACATTTATTCACACTTGTTAGTTTTCACTCTAGTACCTTGATTCCCATTTTCATTATCGGTGGGTGATCTCATGGCTGTTAACAGTATACATTAATGACCAATAATCAGACGATGGGATACTATGTTCGACCTTGACACCTCTATTCGCATAGTAGGACATGTACTTGTAGCGGTTTGTGTAGAAGACTTTCCATATTGGTGGCATCTCTTATATGATACCTCCTTGATTGTGCTAGTGTTCATAATATTTCAGCACTCGTGACTTGATTCCAGTATATATCAGATATTTCCAGCCACTATGGAGATCTTGATCTATTATATATCTTCAGCCATTTTGGAGATCATGGTCCTTTGTATATCTTCATCATGGAGATTCTGATTTATGTATATTATATGTGGCGATGACCACATATGTGATATCATGTATCATGCCTATTCATGGCCATTGTACTCTTATGTATCCGGGACTGCTATATCTATTTGCAGTTGTATACAAAGTTGTATTATTGTACTGTGTTGATTGGGTGGCTGGTCTTCCATTTGGGATCCTTCATCACTCCACTTCTGGGATGGACTTATAATGTATTTCGGCCATCGTGTGACCCCTCTGACCTCACACATTAGGGGGCATCTGTTATAGTAGATTTCACCACTCTAGGTCAATCACACTTTGTATGGCCTTCCCCTGTCCCACTACAGACTTCTTAGACCCTATGGACCACTTTTTGTCATTTGATGTTTCCTTGATCATCCCTAAAAACATATGAAAAATGATATACGCGACTTTTAAACCTATAAGCGTGTATATACGCAGGTTTGACCACTAAAACCGCGTACATCGGGATGTGTGCATAATCCAAATCATTTTGGAGTTTTCCTTGACATGGATCCGACTCATTTGACTCCTGGCCTTCCCTATGCCTTGAGATCGTTCAGATTCGACCTTTCATTACCCATTTGAAAATCTATATAAGGAACCCCTTGGTACATTGAAGGCATAAGAGAGAATTGAGAGCAACGAAACTATAGTCCATTATTGCCGGAATTTATGCTTGATTCTGCATCCCTTTGTCCCTTGGAGCACTTTTTTGTTCTTCCCAAGCTTGCCTTTTGCTTGTGAGCTTGCTATTGAGAGATGGAGGATTGAAGTGGTGGAGGCCCAAGTGGGGGATTTAGTTTCTCCGGTTTGCAGACGTGCCGTCAGAGGTTGTATCTTGTAATCTCTTATTTATATTAATAGAAATATCTTTTCATGTCCAATAATGTGTGTTTGAATGAATATTTTAATCCATGGGATTATGTCAAATGCTTGTACATTATTGATTATATATGCTAGAATAGATCTAACACCATGATATATAGAATGCTTGTATTTTTTACTTGTTGTTGAGGAAGTAACAGATCAATTCAAGCTGAAGATTGGAAAGCTCAACGGGGATCTACTTCAACCGTCCGGAATAAGGTACGAGGTCTTATCCTTTAGTGTTAGACATTTAGTTTCTATTGCATATTGTAAAGGATTGATTTCTGGAGTCAAGTTGTCTGTTGTGGTACCCCAAGCCATAGGAATTTCTCTCTGTAACACTATGTGGATGGATGACTATGTTAATCCTAATTCTAAAGTTGTACTCTATTGGTGAATTATTAGCTATTGGGAATTAGATTCATAAGAAGCCCCAAAATATTGGCAACAAAGGTTACATGAAGTATTTACAAGGAGGTGTGCTCATATTATGATGCAAGAGAATCCTGCTCTCCATCCAAGTACAAGCCCAATGTTTGAACCGGACCAAGAAGGGGTATTCATTTTTCTAAATAAGTGGTTCTTTAATGTAATATTGTAAATATGCTTGATTTACATGTGTGATTCTAGATAGGTGATGATATTAATTCTGTCATAGCAATATTTGAGACAAAACACAGACTCACAAGAGATTCAAGACAAATTATACATGAAATTATGCAACGACACTGCAATAGGAGGTTGTAGCTTTATATAATTAACTATAGAATGAGTAATACAATACAATGTCATCCAGAATGTATGAATGCCAAACCAATTTGAATTCACAAGGAGTTCATCCGAATTGCATGGATGGGTGTAGCTTAACTAAATGTTAGCAACACTAGACACACTTAGGTAACCACTAATATAGCCATGATTGACTCACACTGAGTCCTAACTAAATTGGAGTACAATAGATGACTGAGTCTAACTGAATGTAACTCAGACTCATGCCACTGCATGCCAAATAGTAGGTGGTAGTGTATCACTAACTCCAAGTAGCTCTGATGAAGTTAACTGAAGTGATATTGGTCAACAAACGTAGTTGGAGGTGCATTAGATAACTCCAGTTCATCCCAATTATCCCAAAATAGACAATTGCATGATGGAGGTGCCTTTACAACTTAGCTTAATTGATTGCTAGGTGAAACAACAATTGGTTAGCAATTAGGTACACTTATGACACTCAGATCACCCCATAATTGCTCCCTGTTTGAAGGAGGAAGCCCAGTTATCCTCCCTAATTGAAGGAGAAGTATTAGTTGGCCTCTTTGATTTAAGGAAGGCATGGGTGTGCTCATGCTGATGTCATAGTGTGCTCATCTGATGCTAATTAAGTCAATTAAACTTATGATAGAGGGTAAATAGGCCAAAATTGACCAAATAAGTGCGTAAGTTGGGTAAATGACTCCAAAAGATGAGTCATTAGGTAAGTGATGGGCCATTAGGTGAGTTGTATCCACAATTATTGGCACCATTCAGGGGTTATTTAAGCAAGTCATGGAGGTAGGATAAGCATGTTGCTAATATTAGAAACAATATCTATGAATTAGGAGAGTGTTGAGGATCTGAACCAGAATCGGTTCATGAATCTTGTTGTATATATGTATGCGAGCCTACGAGGAATATGAGGGGGTGACCAATCAATGCAAAATCAAGACAATATAAAGGTTGAGTGAAAGAAATGAGAGGCTATCTGGAATGTGTCAGGCCTACGAAATTCAAAACACTGATTCTAAACAAATGTAAATGTATTATTTCCTTGTAATTTAATGGAGAATAGATAAATTGTGCATGTCTCTATGAAAATAAATGATTTATGTCTGAATCATCGATGGAAGAATTCTAATTGTCTCTACATCTGTATTGTCGATTTATTGATAGCTTGAATACTTACTGGAAGGTGAATATCTTCTCCTAGAAATAGAATTAAATCAACAGTGGTGTTGACTGATCGATTCTCTAATCAATAAAACATGTCTTGAATGACCGTATTGCAGGGTTATTGATCGACCATCAATCACTATAAATATCGATGGTGATCTAGCATTGAACAATGGTTAAGTTTGTGCAGATACGGATGACCGAAACTATGGTAGAAGCGGATCAACAAATGAGATTTCTTCCGCAACCGAAAGTTTCTCAAGATCTAATAATAGAGCCAACAATCTGAGAAGGAACAAGAACAAACATTCAAGATCGTGATTTGGGGAAGATAGACAACCCTGAAGGATTCCGCGGTTGGAAGATATGAGAAGGCTAAGTCCATAAGAGAAAATGTGGGAAGGCTAGCTCAAAGAGATTGATTGTTTAGATCATGATCAATATCAAATGAACGGTCGAGAATGGGTTTTACTGAGAAAAGGTGCAAGTTTGTTAAAGTTGCAGAAGAAAAGTTGTGGGAGACGAATTGCGGAAGTAGTTCGAGAAAAAAATAGAAATCTGGACCGCAATCTGTGATCCGCAATTATGGAAAGATAGTTTGTGGAATGGATCTTGTGGAAAGGTAGCTTATGGAAACACAATTACAAAAGGAGTTTACGGATCCAGAATTCTTGTGAAATCCAGATCACCACCAGTTAGAAATCCACTCTTCATGAGAGATGGAGAAATATTTGGCCGGGTAGATAGATGTATAGGTTTTGTTAAATATAGAAACTCACTAAATGTGATATAGTGCAGTTCAATACTACACATATGGGGGGCATGGAAATAGTTTGGTATCATAGTATAAAAAGAACTATGTGTGAGGGTATTGGGGCACAGATCAGAGCCAAAGAGGTAAATCAAATTCTAATTTTCAATCTATGTTGAAATTGAAGACTAACAATTGTGTTGAGAAGGTCGGTCAAAGTGGAAGTATTCAGAATTGAATTAAATCACAAATTGAAGACATAAGAGATGTTTTAGCCAACTATACAAAGTGGAAAATTATTAAAGGTATGGACTGATTGATGATTTTATTTAACTCTGGTTATAATAATTTGTTGAAACAAACATGAAATGTTTAATAGAAGTGATGGAATCTAAAGGATATGTATCAAGAATAATTGAATTCTTAATGAATAGTTTGTAAACTCTTAGAAGAAATAGAAAGTAATGGAAGAACCTAAGGATCCAATAGAGGTTGGACAAGAAGGGGACAAGTTGAATTTTCTTAGAGAAGAAGTGGATCTATAGAAGCCCAATAAGAGCAAAGGAAGTTTCTCAAGAGGTTTTAGAGGAGAAGAACCAAGGATACCAAAAGGAAAAGCTCAAGGAAAGATAGCTTTTTGAGGTACATTAATAGGTATGAACACTGTTGAGAGGAAGCTTGGGAGAAGTCCACATGTGAACCAGAGGAAGTTCACAGAGAAAGAGAAAGAGGAAGGAAAAATGGAGATGATGACTACCAGAAGTCATTGCAAGAGTTCAAAGAGAATCCACAATAGAAGAAAAGATGTCAAGGAAGAAGACATCAAAATGATGAGTCAAGAGGAGCATGATAGAGAATTAGTTAACATAGGATTGCAACTTATTCGTTTGGATTTGTTGCTATAGAAAGAGGACCAGAGGTATGGTTGGATAATAAAGGGAAATAAAGTGAGATGGAATTCACTACAGGTGAAGCTAAAGAAAAATATGTCTTCCAAATTAAAGGAAGTACTCAGGACAACTAAGCTGAGATGGAAGTTTCATATTGTGAACCTGAACAAGGTCCTTTGCTTGGAGAGGATGATGAAACAGGGATTGTAGATGATTTTCTGAACTCTCTAATGAGTTTAGAACTACCTAAAGATGGTATGGTTGAGACTACATATGGGGAGTCTTATGTTTTTAAATATAATGGTTTGTGTATGGTATTGAAGAACACTTAGATGATGTGTTTATGCAGGTTGGTGAAGAAATGAAGCAGCTAGAATAAATGGTTGAAATATAACAGTTCTTGATTAAACATGTATTCCAGAACAATGAATATGGAAAATCACTCGAATTCATCATGAAGACAAAATAAGAGGTTTGTTTCTTAGAGATGCGCATGCAAGTAGAGAGGAACCATATAAGAGGATGGAGTACGAAGAAGAAAGTTCATTGGCCAGTATTACAGTTATTTGGAGAAAATATTTGGGAAAGCATAGAGAAACTGGAGTATAGAATGGATGCTTTGGAAAAGATGAACAATACCAGAATTAGGCCATTAACATAGGAATATATTCACTATTGTGAACAAGAACATGTAACCACCTTTGGATGATATGGTGTAGAATAGAGACTAGCAAAAAGTCTCCTAAACTCTTGGGAGAGTTTAGGTCAACAAAAGAATGTGTTGATAGAAGAGTCAATGGGAGATGAAAATCCCAATGTTTTTGAAATTAATGAATTGTGTATGTGTGTAGGAGTAACATGTGGCGAACCTTGTGATAGTGGCAAGGAGCAAAGGGACAAATTGGATATTGAGATAGAGAATATGAGAATGTTAATGGTGAAGATGTCTCAGAAAAGACATGAAGAGAAAATGAATATGTTCATCAACAGAGAAAGAAAGAAAAACAACAACAGCAGACAAGTAACAGAGAAAGATTGCAGAGGCAAGGCTAGTGGAGCATTGTAGAAAAAAGTGTGGAAACCAAGAGAATTGAAGATAACAGAGATGGGAATAATTATACAAGAACATGATGGCTAGCTACAGAATAAAATTTGGGATCCTGGAATATTGAATACTGAGGATTATGACCAGGAGTTCATATTTATTTTCACCTAGGGAGTCTGATGTAGGAGCATCCTGATCTCCATCCATGTACAAGCCCAATGTTTGGACCAGACCTAGAAGGGGTCTTCATTTTTCTGAATAAGTGGTTCTTTATGTAATATTGTAAATATTCTTGATTTACAAGTGTGATTCTAGATAGGTGATGAGTCATTAGGTGAGTGATGAGCCATTAGGTGAGTTGTATTGATAACTATTGGCAACATTAGAGGGTCGTTCAAGTGATTCATAGAGGTAGGATAAGCATGTTGCTAATCTTAAAAACAATTTCTATGCATTAGGAGTGTCTTAAGGATCTAAACTAGAATTGGTTCATGAATCTGGTTGTAAATATGTATGTGAGACTACAACACATATGAGGGGGTGGCCAATCAATGTGAAATCAAGACATTAGAGATGTTGAGTGAAAGAAAGGAGAGGCCTATCTGGAATGTGTCAAGTCTACAAAATTCAGAACAGGGATTCTGAACAAATGTAAATGTATTGCTTCCTTGTAATTGAATGGAGAATAAATAAATTGCACATGTCTCTATGAAAATAACTGAGTTATTTCTAAATCATTGCTGGAAGAATTCTAATTCTCTCTGCATTTGTATTGTCAATTTATTGATAGCTTGAATACTTGTTGAAAGATGAATATCTATGCCTGGAAATATAATCAAATCGATGATGGTGTTGACTGATCGATTCACTAAACATTCAAATGTGTCTTGAATGACTGTATTGCAGGGTTATTGATCGACCATCGATCACTGTAAATATCAATGGTGATCTAGCATTGAACAATGGTTAAGTTTGTGCAGATATGGATGGCTGAAACTATGGTAGATGCGGATCAACCTAATGAGAATGCTTCTGCAATGGAAAGTTGCTTGAGATATAATCATAGAGCCAACAATATGAGAAGGAACAAATAAGAGTGATCAAGAAATCTTGTGATTTTGGGAAGATCAACGATGCTGGAGGATTCCGTGGTTGGAAGATATAAGAAGGTTAACTCTAGAAGAGAAAATGCATGAAGGATAGCTCAAAGAGATCAAAAGTTCAGATCGTGATCAATATCATATCAATGGTCAAGAATGGGTTCTGTTGAGTACGGGTGCAAGCATTTTAAAGCTGTAGAAGAAAAGTTGGGGAGAATAATTGCAGAAGCAGTTCAAGAAAAAATCAAAATCTGGAATCCACAATTGTGGAAACATAGTTTGCGGAATGGAGTTTGCAAAAACAGAGTTGCGAAAAGGATTTTGTCGATCTGAAATTCTTGTGAAA
Organism: Pseudotsuga menziesii; assembly: GCA_001517045.1. Lineage (NCBI taxonomy): Eukaryota > Viridiplantae > Streptophyta > Pinopsida > Pinales > Pinaceae > Pseudotsuga > Pseudotsuga menziesii. The sequence goes on along the minus strand of LPNX011226360.1, from coordinate 241,023 downwards.
TCCAGCTCACCCCCAGTTAGAAATCAGCTCTTCATGAGAGATGGAGAAATATTTGGATGGGTAGATAGATGTAGAGGTTCTGTTAAATATAGAACCTGAATAAATGTGATATAGTGTAGTTCAAGACTGCACATGGGGGGGGACAAGGAATCATATTACCTACACATTGTGTTGGATTAGAGTTGAGTTATTTGATCCCATAAAGTATGATGGACTAACCATGGAAAATTTTAGGGGCTACTACTATCGCATGGGCTAGGTATGATAGCCCACATTTTGTTTATTTACTTTTAATGAATAGGAGGTTAAACCCATTGAATTTTAAAAAGGAATCCAAGATCAAACAATTTCATGCCTCTAAAAATGGATTTAAATCCCTGTTTTCCCATAAAATTCTTTAGGAGCTCCCATTTTCCTCAATTTCTAGAAATTGTAGTTGCTAGGGGATCTTTCTCCTTCTATCAATCATGGAAATCGATGTTGGAGTCACATTCATTTTCCAATCGGATGATATATAGGAGAAGGAATGTTTCCTTTGTCTCTTCGTTCTGGAGGAAGAGTGATATGGTCCACGTTGTTCTTCTGTGAGCAGGGTTATTGATCAGTCCTTACCATCATGTAGCATCTCACTGGGATCTTGTTCCACCTCTCTTAAGGAAGTGAACTTGCTTGACATAGCATAGGGTTCTCTTTTCGAAACTGGTATCTTTTTCTCCTCATGTCATATGGATCTCCAATCATGTTCCCAACTGCCTCAATAACCTTTTGTTCCCATTTAGGCCTAGGATTGGGAGTAGGGATTGGATTTGGATATGGATCACTTTGAACTTCATATTCAATTTAATCAATTGATTAAACCAAGTCCTCTGGTTCGGATTCTAGATCTAAAACACTAATGGAAACATTATCATAAGTACAAGGAGTAGATAGAATGGTTTTACCTCCCCTTTTGAATGGCAGGTGAGACTGTATTAGATCCAAGTATGGCAGAAAGTGTGAGAATTCATATGCCTTGGAGGCATTGTTTGCAACACCCTTTGCTATAATATTCTCATTTGAGATATCTGATAACTCCATTGAGTCACGACCAAATACCACTCACTTTTATGGGCCAGTATGTGTCATGTGGTATACAAATAAAAAATTTGTAGCTAAAGAGGGAATGTAGAGTACATCTTTGAGAATTCTATGTTTTAACTTGATAGAACCCTTTCCTTTAGCTCGAATTTGGATGTCATCATGCATGTGAATACTCGGACCATCAATAGGTTGTAATGAAGAGAATGATTCTATGGATGCAACCATATGATTGGAGGATCCTAAATCAATGAGGACGGGATGTGATTTTGAACAAATAGCCTTTAGTGCATGGCATCTCTCATCATGATCTCCAATATTTTCTCCAGATCTATTCTTTCTTGTGCCTTTAGGGAGGGAAATGTTGTGTTAATCAAGGATTTTTTCCATTTGATCAATGGTATTCTTCATATAATACTTCTATGTATGGTTACATTTCTTATAGTAAGAGAATTTTCCCTTCTAATGTTTGTCCTTCCTAGATCCTGAGGCTTCAAGTGCTAGATCAAACTCATATTTTGGTTCAAATTTAGTGTTCTTTTCTCTTTACTTTTATGCTTCCTTCATGCATGCACATTCCTTGTGTCACCATCTAAGACAACTTGATTTGAAGAGGCTATCAGAGCTCCCATCTGTATCAGCTTGTCTTTCTCTTGGAATAGACACTCTGTGAAGGCATCAAGAGATGGAATTTTCCAATTAGGAGTAGTGAGTCTCCTAGAGTGAAAAATAGAGACAAACACTCAGAATTATTAGCCAAGTTTGACTAGTATGGAGAGCACCAATTTCTCATCCTTTTTCTCAATCCTGCATTTCTTGCATTGCATGATCAATGATTTGAATTTAGTAAAGAGCTACTTAATAGTTTCAAATCTACTGGGTTGTAGTTCTATCATCTCATTCTCTAGGATATGGCACCTTGTCTCATCCTATTTTCCATACAAGGATTTGATCTCATCCCATACTTCTTTTAGAGTTCTGAGTCCCTCAAGGTGGAACAATAGATCCCTAGATTTGTGGATGCACATGAAGTTGAATGCTTCATCAAACCTATTCAGAAACATGGATTTCTCAATATATTGTTGGATTTCGAATTATCTTCCCATTTTCATCCTATACATGGATTTTTTGAGCAAGGTAATATGCATGTCTACTTTCCATTCAAGGTAATTGAAAGGATTAAGGATCCTAGGAGTGAGAGATGTTGAATTATCCATTTCACAGCTGTATTGATCAACAAATATTCAAAAATTATTTCAATGTACCTGCAAAAAAATTCAATTTAGATTTATGTTATCTCAAACACCCTTCACTTCAACATGTGCACTTTTTTCTGAGTCCTTCACACCTGGATAGAATTCTCTGGACGAATCCAGAGGGAGCAATGCAATTATTCTAGGAATTGTGTGGAAACTCAACTACCTCTAGTGCAAGCATGGAATTTTGTGAGGTTTGAGGAAGGAATGGATACCCTCTCTAATACCATGTTAAATCCAATGAAGCATAGGATCATCAAGCTGCATGAATTCAAATGAGAAGAGAAGGCTCTAGAAGAGAGAGAAGAGTTTAGCATAGACTGATCAATTACTCATGGAAAAAGTGTACACACATAGAGACAAAATTGGAATAATATGATTATATTCATGAATCAGTAAATAATATGGAATACACTGGATGTACATATACGTTAATTCAAATGCTAAATATAGGATTCAAAACTACCAACTTAGCCTGACTTCGGCGCTAACTCAGTGTGGAAAAATCACCACTGTAGCTCATTAATGAAACTCTAAATAACTAACTTAGTCTACAATCAGTTAAGTGATGAGGGTAGGTGAGAAAAGGTGCGCACACTCCCTTTAATCATGCAAACTAGCACTATTCTAATTTATTACGATCTAACTAATAGTAACTAGAGCATAACTAAACATGATTGCTTACCTACCAAGTTCCACTAAAGGGGATTGTTGGTGGCACTCGGAGTGGGTTCCTAAATTATAGGGATTGGACCCTGGGGATCCTAAACTCATGCAATCAAGTGTAGTAAGTGGAAAATTTCCTCTAGGTGTTTCCCCCATGCACTAGTAGTGTGTTGAAGACCTTATAAGCTAGGAAAATCAACAATTAGACTATGTGGTCAAAGGGAGGATTAATAATAATCCTAACACATGGGACCCCTCAATGGAAACTATTTTTTATATTATCAATACAAATATCTTTACATTAGAAGAATCAATGGTACTAGTACCCCTATTGAATGCACCCATACAATATATAATTGTTGAATAGGTTTTGGAATGCTATGACATCATTGGAGAAGACCATGAGGATGAAGACTCGAGAAATTTGCAAGTTTTAGAATCCAAATGAGAGAGTACATTAGAGGGGCCCCAAACTTGGATTTGTTGACTATGTAAGGCCGTTGAAAATGCGTAAGGTGAATATTGGTACAAAGGATAATCCCAATTTGCAAATATTGGAGATTACTAGAATGAAGAAACTGTCAAGAAGATTGTTGATCTACTGCACGAATACAAGAAATTTTCCCAACTACAATTTCATAAATGAAAGGGATTGTTGGGGATTTAGGGGAAATGAGGATCCCTTTAAATTCAAATGCCAAGACAGTAAATTAAAGGTCGTACCTATTTAACCTAGTATATAAGCAAAAAGTAAAAGCAGAAATGATAGGATGTTGGAATCTACAATTATTGAACATGTCAAAGAGTCAAAATGGATTAGCCTGATGGTGGTACAAGACAAGAAAATTAGTGGAATCATAATTTTACATATATTTTCAGAAATTAAATGATGTTATCTTACATGACCCATTTACTACCCCATTTACAGAAGAATTTTTGGAGAATGTAGGAGGACAAGAAGCTTACTCATTTACTGATGGATTCTCTAGGTATCACCAGATCAATATTGCACAGGAAGATAGGAATAATACAACATTTGAGATAGAATAAGGATGCTATCAATAAACAGTCATGCCTTTTGGACTTAAGAATGTGCAAACAATATTTTCCCAAGTTGTTATTGTAGCTTTTACAAAATTTATCCATAAATTCCTAGAAGTATATTTCAATGATTGGGAAATGTTCATTTTGTTGAAGGACCTTATTGAAAATCTTCTCTTAATGTTGGATAGATGTATATAGTTACATATTTATTTGAACTTGAAGAAGTTTAATTTCTATGCACCACTTGGTATCATGTTGAGTCATGTAGTACGTAAATAAGGGCTTTTGGTCGATCTTGCCAAAATTGTTGTTATTTTTTATCTTCCACCACCTACTTCAATGCAAAAACTATGAGAAACTTTGGGTCACATAGGGTACTACAAGAAATTTATTAAGGGATATGTGTAGATCACAGCTCCATAGGAAAAACTGTTGAAAAACGAGGTTGTAATGTCCCCAGTTTTGACCCCGTTTGCATGATGTATATATTGTAATTAATCGTGGTGAGGAGCTCAAGGAAAAATCCCCACCATCGATTTGGTTGTGTATGTTTTGGCAATAGGGATAGTTTTCAATGGAATGTCGTGCTATTTGGCACATTATAATTCGGCATCATGTAAACATGCACATCAATTAAAATAAACCATAACCAGCTACGACAATGCAACGTTGAATGAAAACGGCATGGTTCCAAAGGATAAGGGGTGGGGGATGTCAAAACTTGGTTATGGGGGAAAAACCCATGTGTTACTACCTTGTGTGTGTTTGCCACCTTTCTTGTCTCATCCAACCTCTTTATTGCTTGTTTTGTTAGTTGGGGATTTATTGTTGAATGGATGCTGGTGGTTGAGGCAGTTATGGTCATAGGGAGTGGGGTGGCAGGACTTTCAGTCCCCTTTCCCACACGCACACTCCACCCATGACTGCATTCACTCAATCTCTCTCTCGCGACCTTCCATGCTCCCCATTCTCCATTCTGTCTGTTCATTCCTCACGCAGAGGCCGCTGTCTGTTCTTCCTCACGCATGGTCTTCACCTTCATGGTGGTGATTTTGTTCATCCTCACGCAGAGCCGTGGTTGTTCATCTTCACGCAAAGGGTTATCTTCACGAACAGGCGGGAGACCTTCGTTGCTACACTCATGCAGGCATGGATTTGGTCTGTCTGTTCCTCATCCACGTACAGAGGGAAGCGATTAAGTCTCACGGTTGTCTGTCCATCTGTGTTCATAAGTGGAGCTGTCCCTCCTCACGCACAGGCTGAGAGTATGTAGTTCCTTCCCCAGTGGGGGACTGGGTAATTCTTTCCATTTTCTTAATTGTCCAGGATGGACTGTTATTTTCCCTATGTGGTGATTGTGGTTGTTGTTACGTTGTGGGATTGTTGTCTTCCCTGCGTATTTGGTTGGCCGTGGTGTCCAATTGCTTTTGGGCCACTGGGCATTCGTAGTGAGCCATTTTCTGCTGAGGTTTGCACTGGGAATGTTGTTTATTATCCATTGTGGACTGTGGATTGTTATTTTCATTTGGATTGTGTGTTGTGGCTGCTGAAGTACCCTGGTTTGGGTCACAGCTAAGTTGTTTTGGCCATTCTAGGGCCAAGAACAACTCTGTGTGCCTTGTGGGCTTGAGCTGTGCTCATCTTTTGTTGGGACTATCCCTGGTTGTCTTTACCTTCTTCACAAGGCTGTGAAAGGATTGTTATGCTACGGGTATGCAGCGGTTGGTCTTCGGACTGTGCTAGCTTGGTCAGTTGTGGAAGGCCGGGTAAACCCAGCTGTGTTGGTTTGCTAATTTGTGTCCCCTAGCTATGTGTAAGCCTGCATTGACCCTTATCCTTAGAGGAATCATGCCCAGCTTGGGGGTGGCAGTGTTGCTGAGAGATTGATGAGCACACTGGCCTATGGTTGGGTGGAACGTTGCAGCGACGTAGCTGGTTTTAGGGTGAATTCTTCACCAAAAGATAAGTAATCTTGGTTGTTTTGTCTCTGCAATTTATATCTATTGCATAATGAATTATGATGAACATGTTTTAGGCTAGAAATGTATGTGTGTTGCTTCCACTAAATGTTGATTCATTCTGCATCTATGTATGCTTGTAAGTTTTAATTCTAGCATTGATGTTTGTTTATGTTCATGGGGTTGTTTTCCCATATGCTTGGTGTGGTTGCATCCTCTTCACCGGTTTGAGGGATGGGGACATGACAGAGGTCAAGTTTCAATGGAATTACGAATGTCGACAAAGTTTGGATACTCTAATGCAAAAACTGGTTATTGCACCAATTTTAGTATGTATAGTTTGGAAGAAGGAATTCCATGCTCACATAGATGCATCATCTATAGAATTTGGCATAGTTCTAGATTGGACAGAAGACATATATTTGGATCATCCCATTGCTTTTTCCAACAAGAAATTATCAACTACTTAACATAATTACACTACTAGTGAATGTCAATGACTAACAATGGTGTATGCACTACAAAATTTGGTGCATTATCTATTGGGATCACACCTTAATATGTACAAGAATCATTATGAGCTGTGATATTTAGTCAATAACTGAATTTTTTTTTGGGGGGGGGGGGTAGATATGCATATGGTTGTTATTATTTTAGGAGCATGACTTTGAAGTAATTGTGAAACCTGGAAAATTAAATTCATGACCTCACTATTTGTCACGCATATTAACGAGGGAGGATGTAGTAAATTTGGATGACAACCTACTATATGCACATGCATTCACAATACAAATGGTTGATGATTACTTTTCAAATATTTCCCGTCTCTTGAGCACATAAATGGCCCCACTAGACTTTACAATTGTGTAGAAAAAATAGATATTAGTAAGGAAAAATAGATTATCAGCCTATAGTGAGGTATTTGTATAAGTTAGGCACATATGCTATTCTACAGTGATGTGTATTAGGAAACGATACACCTATGATACTATTTGAGGAACATAAAGGATTTGTGAGAGGACACTATGCAGGGAAAGTGTCGACTCAGAATATTTTGTAGCAAGACTTTCGTGGCCCACCCTTTATAAGGATGTGAAGGAGTTCTACCAAACCTACGATGTTTTTTAGTGAGTCGTGAATCCATCTAGAAAATATGAGATTACTTTAATACTACAATTTACATTGTAGTATATTGATAAATGGGTAGTTGATGTCATTGGAATGATCAACCCACTAGAAAAATGATTAGGAGCAAGATATATAATCAATGTGATTGATTACTTAACCTGATGGGACAAAGTAGAACCTGTCAAAAATGGTTGCTCATAGATACATGTGTGTTTTATATTTGAGAACATTGTTACTCTCCATTAATTTACAAGAATTATTATGAGTGATTAAGGGACCCATTTTCTGAATAAAACAATCGCAACTTTGACAGAAGAATTTTAAAATTTATCACCAAAAGCACCTTATCATCCTCAGGAAAATGAAATAGTGGAAGTGCTTAACAAGATCCTTTAGCATGCATTGATAAAGATATGTAATGTAAATCAAGATGACTAGGACCTAAGGATTCCCAAGGTATTATGGGCATATCGAACAATATGTAAGAATTTGACAAAACATACACCATTTCGACTAGTATACATCCAAAAGGTAGTTATGCCCATGAAATTCATTATGTTGATTATTCACATCATTGCGCTAATAGAACTCACAGATTCTGGTGCAATAGAGAAAATATTTTCAGAGATAGTGGAATTGGAGGAAGATCACTTCATTGCAGGATTTCATCAGCAAGTTCAGAAAGTTCGTGGAAAGGAATGGCATGAAATTCATATTGAATTAAAGAAGTTGCATATAGGAGATCTAGTATTTCTCTATGGCGACAAGTTTTTGAGGCACCTAGGAAAGTTTTGAATGCATCGGTTGGGTATGTATGTAATAAAATTTGTGATAGTGGTAGGTGCTATTTAGTTAGAAAAAATGAATTGGGAAATCATGGAAGGAATTATCAACAAAAGTGGGCTAAAACTGTATAGGGACAACCGTCCTTCCACACATTAGCTTGAGTGAGAAATGTGTAAAAAATAATGAAGAAGAAAAAACCACAAAAGGAAAGGGGAATCTTGATATCAAGAAGAAGGCTTGCAGGAAGGAGAATTGACTTATACACACAAAGAGATATAGAATAAATACCTCCACAGATGAAAATAAAAGCATTAAAGAGAAAACATAACAACACAATAGTGGAAATGCATCTTCATAAATGAAAAGCGGCAATGAGATTTTTGATAGGATGGAAAATATATACCATAATCCTCTAAAAGATGTGAAATTAATGAAGGATATGAACAAGAATTAAATGTGGACATAATCATATTGGACCTTTGGCATGAAGAAATTGAAACTAGTGGTAACATCCTATAAAATTAGAAAAGGGTTGATGATAAAGGGTTCATAGTTGTGTGGACATTCGTAGAAAATAGAGAACCAAGTAAGTTGTAGAAAAATATCAGTGAGTTACAAGAAGATACTAGTAAGCCATAGACAAAACCAAGTTATATAGAGATATGCAACCACCAAACACAGGATCATTTACATCACGGATAAAGAAACCACACACAAAGAAGTCATCAATACCTATCCAGGAAGAAATCCTAAGATCTGAAACATTAGATCCAGGCATGGGAAACTTCCCATAGGTATATGTACCTCCCAATAAGTCTAAATAAAATCTAGTTAAACTACCCAAGAAGCCAAAGTATAGCCTCATTGCGCTAGTGATTCCACCTGGGGTTAGTATCGAAGGAGATATTTTTGGTGGATTAGAAAGCCTAAGGTTTTCATACCATGATCTTGTAAATTTGAAAAAAAATTGGAGCTAGTACCAAGAAAATATATGTGCACAAGACCCATCCTAGATAGACATGTACTCATGGTCAAGGAATGGAAATGCGGAAAAGGACTGCAACGAATAGGCATACTAAACTAGTTGGAAATTCCACATTTTGGAAGGAATGTAGATATCAACGCATATGTAAAGTTATTATTAATCTAGATCCATGAAGGTTTCCATTGGTTACACAGACTAGTGTCAATCAACGCGTAGCTAATTGCACAGATAATTCCATTAGCATAGCAAGACCCACTACCATTATTCATGGATAAAACACAAGAGAAGTCCCTAGTTGAATAGGATAAAGGATAAATACAACAAACACACAACAACATGTGGGTTGGATGTCGTGAGAATCAATGATGACACAAATATATTTGTGACACAAGTGATGGGTTTCAAGTTACTTATTAAATTTCATAGAGATCAAGTGCGAACAGGAGCATGAATAGCAGAAGTAGAGAATTGTGTAGAAAGGGTGCAGATGAACTAGACAACATTTTTGGTGAACCACTTTTTGGTTGAATGTTAGGAAGCATGGGATAAATACCTATGGAGATTCAATTTGATTGCATTATTTTCATAAAGGGAGCTGAAAGAAACTCATTACCCAGAAGTTATACAACAACTATGCTTGATATCAAGTTATGCTTCCTTGTGACATACCATGCACAAGAATAGGAATATGGACAACAATGTTATATTTATGTTCATAAGGAGACAATCCAACAATTTATTGAGAACACCCATGCATCCAAACCCATATTATTGGATCTTACAAATTAATTGTGCAATTCAAAGTAGGGTTACACCATGTGTACATCCAAGGAAAGAGGGATCCAACTAAGTAATGGTTGCCAACAAACCACATACTAACAAAACAAGAATTCAGTATCATTGTAAATGACTGGGATGTATAATGGAGAATCCCAATCCTAGAATCAACATAGATGGAGATGAAACATCAAGAAAAGGATAAAGAAGAATAAAAGAAAAAAGGAGAACAAGGGAATGGTCCAGGTGACACCACACAGAAAATAGCACCACACATTGGAGAAAAGAGAAAAGATCATCATAAGGAGGGCTCATCACATAAACACAAGAAGAGGAAAGAATCAAAGGGAGAATCTATCCATGCCTTAACTAAATATGACATAGATAAGATTGGATATTATGTGAAGAAAGTGACAAAATAAGCATTACAATGACTTGTAAATAAACAAGAAGAAATGCATACAAGTGTGTAGGTGTAGATAGCTTCATTGTGACATATTTTGGAGTCAACTAGGATACCTCTAGGACAACCAAAAAAAAAATATTAGATATAGAGCATTGAAAAAATAAAATAAATCAATTACAAATGGTATCTAAACCATCATCAACATCAGTTGAGCTTCATGTTTTTAATATATGAGCAAGATCCTTGGAGTTCCCCACAACATAAATGTAGGATCATGCACGGGCGTTAAGTCATATTGACTTAGTGTTGTTGTACTTACCAATGGGCATGCTACATATATTGTAGACAATTGTCACATAGGAGATCTATTTGTGCTCAAACTCGACTTCTATGGAGTTGGTCAAATTGGTTGCAAACAAGGAAGTACTACAAGAAGACTACTATAAACTCCTTTTGAAGTGTGATGAGGTTGTGCAAAAAATACAAGATTACAATAGGAAATGGAGAAGGTATACAACAACACCCCTTATGTACAATTTGAAGCATATACCCCCTTGTTATATAAAGTGGCAAACATAAACGAAGTCGTTCATGGATACCACACCATGGTAGATGATCTCAAAGCATGCACCATGATGGGTACCCCTACCAAAGAAAGGGAATAAAGGGAGAAGATACCCATGACAACAATGGAGACTATTAGGATTTTGGATGAGTAATGTGCAAATATATATGAAAAGAGTACACATGTGTGGACTCAATTGAAGGAGGATGCATATTTACAAATAGTAGAATAGAGGTTACCATCTTTGGAGGAGAAGGAACAAAAGATCAAAGAAACATTAAGTACTCTGTCATTGCCACTAGAACGGATGACATCAATCAGTGAGAATAAGTAGTTGTACCTAGAAATAAATCAGATAACTGAATAGTAGTGTATTATGCAGAATCTTGAGTCGTTGTAGGAGGAAGTGTTCCCGGTGACATAAAAATTTATAGTTGCACAAGGATTAGTAAAGCAAGTAGTAAAATACAACATAGAGAAACTAAAGACTCCCATTACTACATAGAAAAAAAAGGATACTTTGGCCCAAGAATCACATCCAAAAGAAAAGGTTGGAACTGTGAAGGAATATTTTCAAAATTTTGTCACAACGTGGAAAGAAGCACAACGCAAGGACTTAGTGGCTCAGGACGATCCATATGAGAGTGTTGGGGACCTGTTGGGATATGATTTTCGGGACATGTTTTGGGAACTGTGTACTATCAAATCACATGAAATACATAAAAGAAGGAAAGATAGTTGGCATGCAAGGACCACCGTGTGCAAAAGAAGGAAGATCGTTGGAAGCCATTAGGAATTTTTGGTCCACTTGTTAGGAGCTAAGCCTCATTCTAATTGTATAAATATTAAGGGTTTTGGGATAGAAGGTATGTTTTTATGTTATGTTATGTTGTTTTGAGACAACACATGTATGGGTTTAAGGGTGAGATCAACAAAAGGAATAAATACTATGGGATGATGGGTATCTCTAAGGCATAATGTATTAGCACAGTGTGCATATTTGTAAGGACTATTTTTAATGATAATAATAATTTGGTTGGTTATGGACATAATGACTCTTTGTTATAATGTGTTTAATGTTTTGTTTAATGCACACATGGGATATGTTTCCTTCTATGGTTGTTTCTATGAATATGTTATATGTTTATATGCACATGTTTTCTTAGTAGAATAGTTATAATGAATTCCTTCCATCCCTTCATCACTACAGAAACTTGATTCATGTGGTTCACAGATGCCTTGGGTGAGACTTCATATACTTCCAAGTGATGCTGAAAGGACCAATATCTGAGGGTCTTTTTGGTGAATTCATGATGAAAATTAAGTCTTCACATTTTGCACCAACACTCTACCTCATTAAACCCCCTCCTACCCTCCTCTCTCTCTCTCTCTCTCTCTCTCTCTCTCTCTCTCTCTCCTCCCCCTATAATTAAACCCTCCCCTCTCTCTAACCATTTCTATCCCCCTCTCTCTCTCTAAGCATTTTGATCCCCTTCTCTCACTCTCTCACCCCCTACTCAACCCCTTACTTTTAACCCCCCTTAATAATCTTTGTCTCTCTTCCCCCTCTTCACCCTAACCTTTATAACCCCATATCTCATTCTTTCTCTCCCCTAATCCTCAACCTACACCTTACCCTCATCCCTGTCTCTCTCTCCCAAAACCCTAACACCCATGCCTCTCTCTCACACACTCTAAATACCCCTAACCCCTCATCCCTCTCCCTAACCCACTCCTACTCTCCATACCCATTACCACCCCATACACCCCTCTCTCCATCTCCAACTCCCCCTACCCCTACCCCTCTCTCTCTATCACTCCTACTACACCTATCCCTACCCCTCTCTCTTTGTCTCTCCTAATCCCCCTCCCCCTACAACTTACCAACCCCCCCACCTCTCTCTCTTCACCAAACCTTTACCCACTCTTCCATCTAACTACTTGAATCCTCCCTAAACCTCTATCCCCCAACCCCAATCTCTATCGCTTTCTCTCCCCCAACCCTACTCCTCCCACCTACACCTAAGGTAAATTTAATGCCTATAACATCACACATGTGTTTTAGTTCTACAAAATGTGTAAATGTTTTGTAGAGCTAAAACATGTACACATTTTCTAAATCTAAAATGTGCATCTGTTTTGGTTTTCATGGCAACTACATAGGCATGATAGGAAAATTTTAATTTATGAAATGTGTTTGTGTTCCTTACCACCTAAATCGAGCTTCGTCGCGTGTTTGGGTGTCATCGCTCTTCCTATGTGTCTCTCTTCAGATGTTAGACTTGCGTTAACCAAACTAGTACTATGGAATATGTTAAACCATAACTAATTAGGAAATTCATCCATTTTCTCAATATGCATGTGGTTTACCACTCATTACAATATGCTACACAATCATTTTTATGAAAATTTAGATCTAGATAGCATTTTTTCTACATATTCAAAATATGTAATTTTTTTAATTCTATTTTTTCTTGTGTCATTACTCCTTAACTCAAAAACACACTATTAGTGTTTCTTCCATAACTATTTCATTTCTCACGCATTTAAAAAATAAATTGCAAGGTACACTACTAGACACCAACCTTTGCATGCTCTAAAAAAAAATTTCATAATCATTACATTAAAGCATTCAAAAGTCGCACCCACACTTTGCGTACCATTTTCAAGCTTTAAAAATATATAAATTATCAAATTTATTTTGGAAAATAGTGCCACACTAGTACTATTTGTTCTCTATATGTCTACCCATTTTTAGAGGTTGATTCCATCATTTAAGCACTAAAAGGATACGCCAACAGAGTCATGTAACTTATCATTTGCCCAAAAATAAGAAAGTACCTGTTAAAAAATATCAACCTTAAGATAGTTGTGAATAAACATTTTCAATAGATAAAATTTATGTATTAAGAAACATGATTCAATTTCCTACATTTCATCTTTTTTACTCAAACCAATATTCGTTGTCTATGTATCTCAAAATATCCATGTACATTGAGGGATGCATGTTTTTTTCAGTTTTCTATTGCATCTAACATGCCAAAAGAGACCGCATTAGCTTTTACCAAGACTAATTTAACACATGTTACCTAGGTGAGGGGTGATTTGCTTACCGTAGGTGGAGACCCCCACTCAATCTCTTTGGAAAAGACGTATGAAAACACAATAACTTTATGATTTATTTTTCATAAATAACTTTGGTATTTGCAAATAAATAAATTTGTAAATACTGCAATCATAAATACATTTTTATGCTTTTGTGTGAGGTGTCACAATGTCTTCTAATGTTTCCATAGTTGCATCAAGGTTGGGAGAACTAATGTCATCCCACCTCAATGGAGGTGTGTCATCTTGGATTAGTTGTATATGCCAAAAAACAGAAATTGGATAGAAATACTTTACATTATGTTTATCTAATAATTGTAAATTGTGCGACTAGATATATATTCAATGATTTATCATCATTTACAGATCATACTAACCTCATCCAAAAATATCTCTCATGTAGGATCCTTTATCGTGCCATAGGAATTATGCCCATAGTGAGTGCATCGATGTGGTAATGCTCAACTCTATGATTTAATGACTCTATGAAAAATCCCTTGCTTTATTTCCTATCATGGAATGTCCATGCTCAGTGGGGCTCAAAGGACCTGCACATTAGGCTCTTCCATACTCCTCTAATTTCTCATGTCTAAATCATTCCACAAATGAACAATGTCGTAGTACACTATGTGTAAGATGTGATATGGCAGTGGCAATGTTTGGAAGGCGATATAATAGATAAGGGGACTATGGGGGAGGTTAGGTGTACGCCTAGAAGAAAGTGACCCTCTTAGTGGATTAAGCCTAGTTCTTGGTCAATCTTGGGCAAAGCCAAGACCAACCCCTTGAAAACTCATTAATGTCAAAATAGTTCACGTGGATACCTAACATGAACTCATCATATGGTTTCTAAAGAAAATATAATGGATCCTCCCTATTATTGCAAGGAGGTTTATTAAAATCCATAAACCAAGGACTCATCCATGGAACCTCTTGCATGGATCAAGGGGTTGGTTGGTTCTTAGGTCAATGAAAAATCCAATACAAATCATTTCTTTTGTAATTTTCAAATATTTAATATGTTGTTTACTAAGGCGAGTGGAGTAAAAAATGTCTCATCCTAGCCCTATATTCAAATATACTCAACAATTTAGCATGGGCATGGTCACCAAAGGAAATCATGTTATCTAAGGGATGTGGCTAATGAAATTCATGTTGGTTCCCTTGTGGTCTTAACCTCTTGAACCAATTTTCTCAACTGGTTTAAAATATTGGTTAATATGAGTATGTGTTTGGGTTCTCCTCATCATTAATGTTTGCTTAATTGTTCCTTTTCTTAGGGCTTTGTTTGTGTAATTGATTTAGTTTGTCTTCCATTGTAATTAAATACAAACAATTTGCATCTAAAAACAATAATTCTTTTAAAATCTTGATTTTTTATTAAATCAAACAAGTATATAAAAGAAAAAAATGAAGAGGTAAAAGAATATCTACAGGAGTGACAATGGAATTTGTTTATAGTTGGTTTGGGGTGGTACCAAGAAACACTTTTACAGGGGAGGAAACCAATCGCAAATGAAGAGAGGAGAGAATGACACCAGTGGACCCTTTTATTATTTTTATTAATAGAGGAACATGCACACATTATTCAAACATGTGCACATTATCTAGACGCGCATGCATTAATAATGTGTGAATGCTTTTATCCATGATGTCCATCCTAAGTGGAGGTTCTTGACAATTG
Source organism: Pseudotsuga menziesii (assembly GCA_001517045.1). Taxonomy (NCBI): domain Eukaryota; kingdom Viridiplantae; phylum Streptophyta; class Pinopsida; order Pinales; family Pinaceae; genus Pseudotsuga; species Pseudotsuga menziesii. Next base: position 225,586 of record LPNX011226360.1, on the reverse strand, counting down.
TTGAACTAGGAACACACATGCACTTTTGTGAATGTGGACAAGTTTTTAAATTTACCACTAGCATGCTCATGTTGCAATCAAATTCCATACCAACTTCTTGTGGGAACCCAAATGTTTTTTTCTAAGTAAAAATAAATCTTGGAAAACAAATTTCTAAAACTTCTAAGTTTTCTCAACTAATTGGAATAGGAGATTACAAGTCAAGATAAATCCTTGAAACCAAATGCAAGTGTAGAAAGCTTCAATACATTAAGCTAAGTCACTAGACTCATAAAGGCTTAAATGTCCAATCTTAGCAAAAAGTATCATGTGATTTATAATTTTCTTAATCACTTAGAAGCAAAATAATGAGATAAATCAAAAGAGAACTGATGAAACTAGTTAAAAATGAATCAAGTTAAACAATTGCATAAGTACTACTCATAGACTTAACAAAACATATAAACCAAAAACAATACCATAGTCAATCTGAAATTGAAAGAGATGAATAATTGACCACTTTTAAAGAAAACATGTAATCGATTTAAACATGTGATCCAATTTGTGTTCAAGGATAAAGATGTACAGGATTCCAATCTTTAAGTTTTTTTTAGTTACTTAAATTTTCAAAAAATAATTCAGTGAATATCACACTTGGTCTGTGACGAAACCCCTTAATAGAACGTGATAACAAGAATTAACTTATTTTACCATAAAAAATATTTTAGTTTTGTATTTTTATTTTATTAAGAAACATAAATAATATTAGTATGCCGAAAAAAATTCTGAATACCATGAACCATTTTTTTATTTTCATTTTTCCTATCTGCATCAATTTTTCTCTTTAAAGCTATATAATTAGAGCCATGAAAATATAGTGGCTTTCACACATTATGACCTTTGTCTGCTTATTCAAACATCCCCATGATAATTTGTAACCAAAGTCTACGCAGCCGACTACTCATGCAATAAACAGGTCTGCATGAACCGATCAAAATGATCTTGCCAGTACGAAAACAGAGCAAAAGTTGCCAAATGACATATTTTATATCCAAAAATAGGCTTTTTCATACCATATTCAAGGAGAGAGAATTCAGAACAGACAAGTAGAACTGTAAGCGCATATTTACTTGAGATATTTTATATGCTCTGATTTGAAACATATAACTTCTTTTTAAAATTGAACATATAACTTTAAAGAAAGAAACACATATGTAGATCTTTGGATTGAAACATATAACTTTTTTAAATTTGAATACATAACTGTAAAGAACGAAACAGACAGATAGATCTTTGGATTTCCTACCTAATATATGTCCTACTCTACTTTTTGGATTTTGGATTTGAACATATAACCTTAAATAACAAAACATATATGTAGATATTTCTATTTAGTGCCTAAGTAACACCATAATGCATTTTTGCTATGCCTTTCACATTTAAATCTGATAACATATATGTTCTGCTGTATCTTTTTGGATTTGGATTTGATTTGTAAATACAAGTTTTTTAAATTTGAACATATAACATTAAAAAACTAAACATATATGTAGATCTTTGGATTTCCTATCTAAGTAACACCATAATGCACTTTTGCATTGTTGCTATGCCATTTATCCTTTCACTTTTAAATATGAGAACATATATGTTCTGTTCTATCTTTTTGGATTTGAACATATAAATTTTTTGGATCTGAACATGTATAAGTTTTTTAAATTTGAACACATAACCTTAAAGAACCAAATCTGATAACACCATATGTAGATTTCTGGATTTCCTGCCTAAATAACACCATAATGCACTTTTGCATTGTTGCTATGCCATTTATCCCTTCACTTTTAAATCTGATAACATATATGTCATATATGTTCTGCTCTACCTTTTTGGATTTCAACATATACCTTTTTTGGATTTGAACATATAAGTTTTTTAAATTTGAACATATAACCTTAAAGAACTAAACACATATATATATAGAAGATCTTTGGATTTCTTGACTAAAAAACACCATAATGCACTTTGGCAATGTTGCTATGCCATTTATCCCTTCACTTTTAAATCTCTAGATATATGTTAAAATTTGAACATATAATCTTAAAGAACTAAATACATATGTAGATCTTTGGATATCTTGCCTAAGTAACACCATAATGCACTTTCGCATTGTTACTGTGCCATTTATCCTTTCACTTTTAAATATGATGTTATGCTCTATCTTTTTAGATTTGAACATATAAATTTTTTTTGGATTTGAACATATAACCTTAAAGAACCAAACTTTTTTTTGGATTTGAACATATAACCTTACAGAACCAAACACATCTATACAGAACCAAACACATCAAACACATATGTAGAACTTTGGATTTCCTGCCAAAGGAACACCATAATGCACTTTCGCATTGTTGCTATGCCATTTATCCCTTCACTATCCCTTCACTTTCGCATTGTCTCTATGCCATTTATCCCCTCAAAAGTCTTCCTTCTTGCTCTGCCATTTGTCCCTTTACTTTTGCATTGTTGCTATGCCATTTATCCCCTCAATAGTCTGCATTGCTGCTATGCCATTTATCCCCTCAATAGTCTGCAACACGCATACATCAATATCAATAACTTGAAGGTCAAATATAACGAAGGAAAAATCCTTGAGATACAATATTTCCTCATATGGTTATGAAGATTCTTCCAACAAAATGAAATTTTAGGTATATACTTACATAGCTCAAGCAGTCCGAATCGGAAGTTATTAGGCGGGGAACGTGTGGGCCACATAAGACCTGAACTTCTTGCATATTTTCGTTGAGCAAAACCTGCTTATTATCATCATCAGAGACCTTGAAGCATTCACAAATGGCATATCTGGTAAGCTGGTTATCCCAAATCCTGTTCTCCAGATTCTCAAGGCTCCCGCAGCAAACTCTCTCGGCCTTCATAAAAAACGTCCCCCGCTGTAGAGCACTATAACACGATTCCATGATGGATGATACCACCGTGCAATCATCTGAAGAAGAGTGCACATGACCTGCAAACTGCGCCAATATTATCATCCCTAAAACCGCCATAACTGAGACCAGCCTTCCCTTCCCAGACACCATATTTCTTAATTCTGTACATTCAATCGTTATGAACCATGGCCCAATAAATACCGATTTCGAGAAGAAACTTCAAGTGCTCCAGGATTCGATTTCCAGCGAAGCTTGAATTTTCAATTACAATTTTAGGTCAACTCTGCCGAAATACACGGCTAGATATATGTTTTTATAGATAAAAATATATCGTAGTCTGAACAAATTTCGATGGAATAAATTAAAAGATGAGGACGGCACGTTGAGAGGATATATGGAGACATATTGTTTGTTTTTCAGTGATATAAAATCTGCATGCCTTTTCCAAAGCCTCAATGTCTGCAACTGGTATCTGCATGTTATGTTATTCAAATATGTTAAAAGTTCGATTCCCGATGAATGAGGAGACGATATTATCATTGAGAGGATGGCTTGTTTTATACTTCGAGGTTAGGGTAGCATAACCCCACATGCAATACTGTTCCAAAGGATGTAGGGGCTACGGGGAAGTAACCTTAAATACTGTATCTACCAGGTTTTTTTTTAATAATCTGGGTGATTTAAGTTAAGAAAAATAAGTTTAATAATTTTATATTTGTGTTAATAATATATATATTGAAGGGCTTGAATAAGTCTAATTGCAAAAAAATATATGTCTTTTCTATAAGATTATCAAGTTTAAATTTGAGAAGAACAAAGATATGATATTTTTCTTTTAAAAAATGTTTAAAACTTTATATGTTTTATCAATGTAATATTTTTATTGATTTCATTAGTTTTCTAATTATTTTCAAGCTTTATTTAAAACTTTAAACTTTATTAAAAACATTATAAATTTCTTTCTTTATCACCATTCCACTATACATTTTATGCAAGTAAATAAAAGTTATGCAATTGATTAATTTTTATTATTTCATACATTATAGATTTTTTTATTATTATTGCAGTAACTATAACTAATTTCAGCTCCTTTTCCTCCTTGTCAATGAAAGCAAAGAGATTACTACTTATGAACGTGAAATAATTTTATTGGCTATTTATGTAATATTTTTATGATATTATATAAATAATTAATTTATGTTTTTTTAAATTAATATTTTTAACATAATAATAAAATATAATATAATTATGACACTTTGATTTTACATAATTGCATTTAAGAGGTGTATTCTACAACCTAGTAAAGGAGAGATATGTAACTTCTTTTGTGCTCATTTTAGAGTTGACACTTGTTTTTTATAAAAAAATAATAAAATATTATTAAAAATAACATGTCTAGTTAAACTAAACTTAAATTAAATTTAAATTATTTAGAATTATATATATAACAATATAAATTAGATAAACTAAAACAATGAACATTGGATTACACATGTCCTCGACATTTTCTATTCTAAAAAAAGTTTACCACATATTTGATCCCTCTCCGTGCTTGGTAGATCCCTTTTAGATAGATATATGTTAGTTTTAAAACCTACTTAAGTCTAATGTCAATTCCATGTTCATACTAATTTCAATAAGATTGTATCTTGCCATTAATTCTGGAATTAGGGATTTTCACATTTCAATAAGCATCCCTCCAATCATATATGTATATGATAATATGATATTTAGGAAGTTAAAAATTTCACATTTTTTTCTATTTTTTTTATTAATTTCATAAAAATAGATTTAATATTTAACATTTTTAAAGTATTTTAAATTTTTGTTTTATTTTTTTATTTATTTTAAATTTTATAGAAATTTCTTTGACGTGTGACTAAAGTTTTACTATTAAAATTAAGATTAAAAAAATTGAAACAAAAATTTGTTTCCTATTATTAATGCAAGATTGCACTGAAACTTTCATAAATACAGAAAAAGTAAGTTTTTGTTTTCCTATTTTTGTAGAATGCACAAAGAAAAATTTGCAAAAAAGAAACATTTCTTGCTTTTCTTGAATGCAAAATGGAAACCTTTCCAACTTTTCTTAATTGAAAAAATAAAAACTTTCCTTAAGTGCAAAAAAAATGTTTTCTTGTTTCTTTTATTTCATTCCTTTTTTAACTTATTATATATTTTTTCTTAGTATTCATTTATTTGAAGCAAAATACCCCATTATGGTTCTTGATTTCATTCTTTTTGAACTTATTATATTTTTTTCTTGTCTAAGGTATTCATTTATTTGAAGCAAAATACCCCATTATGGTTATGGATAGCATGATTTTTCTTAAGCATAACTATCAAGAGATCATTTGTTTTGTAGACTTGGATTTTTTATTTTGAGCTTGGCACAATTCAAACTCTGTGCCGCTCTGCTTATAGGCATGGCAATTTTTGTTTTGCATGATGTTTTTACAATCAAAAACTCATATATTTTGTTTTTTTAGATGACGTACACATAGCTTGGAGATTGGTTTCCATTTTGTGGTTAACAATGGGCTTGGCTTTCTTTTGAGATTGGAGTTGTACCTTGTGAAGTTGCTATGGGAAAGCTTAGCAACCTCCATGGTACCGATCATTATTTTTCTTCGTAATCTTAATCATAAACATAATCATGTAATTTTTCTTTGCATTGACAATAAATTTTCTTGTTTAAAAAACTTGTATTTTTGGGAAAAGATCAGAGAAGCATATCTATTATTATGTAATTATGTTAGCATTACGACTAATCCAAATATCAATTGGTTTTTTATTCGTCATGCTATGATGATCTTAATTAATAATCACTAAAAAAAAATGTAAGATTCTCCATTAAAATTAGACACTAAATCATTTAGAATCAAGGGTTTATAACTGTACATATATTGCAACCAACAAACATATATTTAAACTTCAATTTAGAGTTTAAGAAAATAAATTTGTATGGATATACATTAAAATCATACAGTTAACTATTTTGAATCAAGGGTTTATAACTGTGCAAATTACAACTAGCAAACATATATTTAAACATCAATTTAGAAGTTAAAAAACTAAATTTGTACGAATCTCCCTTAAAATCATACACTTAATCATTTCAAGTCAAGGGTTTATAAACATGCAAATTATAATTGATGATGATGCTGATGATGATGATGGTTAACGTCCCCTAAGACCAAACTTTGGTTTATCGAAACTAAAGAAAACGAATTATTTAGTTTTTTTATAATTGTATTTCTATGCTCAAAGAGCTTGGAGAGAAGCGTCCCAATATCACTATAATTTTGACAAGTTAAAAAGGATAGGAAGGTCGGGATTGCAACAAAGATTATGAAACTGATATCTAACGTGGGTGTATGCAGAGCACTCTAAGAGGAAGTGATTTTCATCCTCAATGTTCATATTCTCATAGAGGTGGCAGATCCTTTCCACCCATGGTGTTTTAGGAACTTCCCAACGACCCGTTTCACTATGTTAGCTAGGTTATTAGAACTAGCTAACATATATTTAAATACCGGATTTAAACAAAATGATGTTAAACATTTTAATTATTTATTGGCACCAGTCCCATATGACCCACCATCCATATATAAAGTTGACCCACCATCCATATGATGAAGATGATGATGATGGTGGTGGTTAACGTCCACTAATACCAAACTTTGGTCTATTGGACCCAAACACAAATTAATTAGTTTGTTTTAAAATTGTATTCCTATGCTCAAAGAGCTTGGTGGGAAGCGTCCTGAGCTCACCATAATTTTGACAAGTTAAAAATCTAGGAAGGTCGGTATTGCAACAAAGATTATGAAACTGAGATCTAATGTGGGTGTATGTAGGGCACTTTAAGAGGAAGTGGTTTTCATCTTCAATGTTCCTATTCTCACAAAGATGACAGATCCTTTCCACCCATGGTGTTTTAGGAACTGTCCAACAACCTATTTCACTATGGAGCTCATTGGAGTTCGCTCTTATCTTGGCTATATTAATTTTTTTCTTTGAACTAGTTAAAAAAGAGAGATACTTTTGATCTTCTTGAGTAAGGTTGATGACCTCCTTATAATATCTTAATTTTCTTTTATCCTCTAAATCTTTCTCATGCCACAATTTCTCTTTAAACTTAGAAGTAACAATATTTTTAATGTTATTAATATTTTGCAATGCAACATTTTCATCGATCTCCCAGTGGTTTAACCAGGCCCTGGTATCTTTATAGCAGCCTCGCTTGAGCCTTAGGTGGTTTTGGCTGCAATTAAAATCTAGCTTTGGAAGTCTATGTTCTCCCATGTTATTGATTTTGTGTTTGTACAATAGGAGACTAGTCATAGTTAGGCTCTCAATAGGGGAAAGGCCCACTTCTATAAGGATAATATGATATGGTGTATTTCTTTAAATTTTGAGGTTATACGTTGTAAAACGCTTTCGTATTTGCTCAATATTCCTCCAGGATTCTCTAGAGATGTTGCAACCCCAAACCTCACAACCATACAAGATAACAGGAGTGACTAAAGTTTCAAAGAGGAGCTTCTTTTTATCCCACATTACAATGTTTGCTTCTTTACAATTATTTTCAAAGACCAAAATAAGCTTTCCACCCTCCATTAATCATTTTCTCAATGCTATAGTTCTACTTGAGCTTGAGATGAATATCAATTCCTAGGTATTTGTAAGAAGACACTTCGTCCAAGTTTTTATTGTCATATACAAAATTAGTGTACGTGTCCTTCTTGGATTTGATAATCATAACTTTTGTTTTGTCAATGTTGAAATTCATACCCATGGTAGAGCACAAATCCTTAAGAAGTCATAGTTTCTTATCAAGATCAGATGGATCCCTTTCTAGAAGAACAATATCATTAGCATATAGAAGAAGGATGATGATTGTCCCACCTAAGAATGTGCTAGCACAACTTGCTTCTTCTAAACAACCTTCTAGCTTATCGATGTAAATGCCAAATAGGGTATGGGAGAGGGGGAAACCTTGTTTAACTCCGATATTGCACTTAATATCTCTTGACCACCCTTCGTTTCTCTTAAAATTGGCAATTACATTCTCGTATAATCTTATTGCAACATCTCTCAACTCGAAAGGAACCTTTAGCTCCTCTAATCTATTCCAAAGGTTACTTCTAGGTACTTTATCGAAATCCTTTCTAAATTCCACAAAGAAACAAAAGAGATTGGATTTATCATTACGGCATTCCTCCACAATGATCCTAAGGGTGACAAGGTGGTCTGTTGTTGAGTGCTTCCTTCTAAAACCCACTTGGCCTTTAGCCCACTTACCTTTACTTTCAAGCCATCTGTTGATCTTCTTTTCCAAAATAATACCATATAACTTCATTAAGAGGGGGATAATCATAATTGTCTGATAATTATAGGGGTTATTTGTATCCCCACTTTTAGAAATACGGATAATGAGGCTCTGAGTCCAATGTTTAGGGAACCCTTGCTTGACTACTTGATTGAAAATCTTGTGGATGTGAGGGATGAGAACAGGGCCTCCAATTTTTAAGATTTCATCCTGGTAACCTTCAATGTCCTTAGCTTTTCCATTTTCCAGATGCTTAACCCCAAAATCTATGTCTTCTAAAGAGAAAAATTATACCATTGTGAGCATGCTTTCAAAGTTGTTTATGGCATTCTGGAATCACAAATCTTTTTAAGATAGGAATTCCAGTCATGTAAAGCAATTCTATTATTATCTTTAGTTTTTCTAGTTATAATATGCCTCTAGAATTTCTTAGGAGCCACCTTAGAGAGGTGTAAGGATTTTCTTGTCTTTTATGAATATACTATGTTATTTGTCATTTAGTTAGGGCTTTGTATATTTTTACCTTGTCAATTTTAAGAGACTCATCAAGAGCTTCCTCAATTTCTCTCCTCGCACTCTTACAATCTTTATCATACCAAGGTTTGGTTTTTCTATTTCATTTATTACTTGAGAGTTCAATTGAGAACTTGTTAATAGAATGTGAGAGGGTTGTAGTAAAATTATGATAGAGGTCTTCTATGTTGTCTATACTTGATAAAGGAAGCAAATTAATTTTTAAATCATTTATAAAAAGATCATTTTTATTTCTATCAAAGATCAAGTTCTTTTGGCTATAAGGATATCTTCTATGGATCTCTATGCATGACAAAATTGAGAGTTGCAATTAAAGGTCTATGAGATGAGTCAGGCTCGTGGTCCTTTGGGATGTTAAAATTTATTATTTCATTGTATAAAGGGATATCAGAAATAACATAGTCTACCACGTTGTTACCAAGCCCATGGATACAAGTCATCTGGCAAGAATTGGACCACTTCTTTAGACCGTTGCAAATTATAATATCTTGAGCACTACAGAGCTTGACTAGCTCAGACCCAAACAAATTTACCCCTAGATCTTCAAATCTTCTGTTGTAATTTCTAGCTAGAGTAATATCTTCATCTAACCAAAGAGGATTAGGGTTGGAATAATTGCTTAGAAGAATAGATTGGTTGATTCAAGTACAAGCATTAAATCCACCCATTAAGAGGATATTACCTTCATTCCTTAGGCTATAAATATGATACTCTAAACCATTGTAAGGACAATTTTTATCTAATTTTTTTTCTTATTGAAGTTAGAATTAACAGGGGCAAAATAATAGATTGCTATGTAGGTTATTTTATCATTAATGTCAAAAATATCTATCCAAATATACTAGTTGCAAGGGTCTTTTTTATAAATCCTAGGATTGGAGGAGATGTTCTTCCTAATGTAACAAGATATACCACCAATGCCTCTATGATAGGATCATTTGTTCCAGATTGACCAAAGCACAAAGCCATCTATGTTCGGAACCTTAGATTCTTCATGCTCCCAAGTTTCAACTAACAATATAATATAACCTTCATTCGAGATCCAACATAGCTTAGGGCATTTGTTCCAAGGAAAGCCTCGACAGTTCCAAGAAAGAATCTCGAGCATGTTAAATTGCTATTTATTGCTATATTTCTGGTTTCTATCTCTAACAACGAATTTTCTATTGCTGATTATTGCCCATTTTTCCTTCCTTCCTATATTTGTTTACCTTTTGAACCTCCTTTCTTAATTCTGCTTAATCTTCTGGAATAAGATCTTCATTTATAAATATTCTCATTCCTTTTAGACTTGATTTTTTCTAAGTATGTCATACTTATGGTCAATAGAGCTCACCTTTGTCCGGATCAACCTTCCTTTATTCTCAGTTAATTTCCCCAACCTTGTTGCTTCTATGAGACATGTTGTTTCAATTTGTAATCTATTATGTAATTATGTCTAGGCGATGGCTAATGTATCCTCATCTACCTCCTCTTTCAAACCAAATATTATAAGGTTCGAGGCCCTTTTGTTACGCTCATGGTCTAATTATATCAATTTTTTCATTTCCTCTTTGACGGGTTTGATGTCTAATTTAGGTCTGTGGCACTATTAAGGTTGAGATTGTTATTAACTTTTGCTTCTAGTTCTTTAATCATGTCCTTCATTTTAAGAATTTATAAGGTTTCAACATCTTGTTGTTGGGATGTTTGGTTTTTATCTTGGCTTTGTTTTTCTATTACCTTGTAATCTGATCTCCATTGCCTCCTTTTTATTCTCCAGTAGTTTTATTTTATTTTCTATTTGCTTTTGAATCTTGTCTTCAAGAGAGGTAAAAGAATTTTCCATCGTGGCTTCTAAATCAATTTGTAACTTAACTTCTCTTTCTTCTCTATGCTTCTCTAAAGACTTTAGATACTCATAAAGACTATTTAAAGTAACTATGCTAGGTGTACATTCATTTGACAATCTTTGGTAGATGCGGTGAATTATTCATATTTGTGAACAAAAAGAAATATATAATTATCAGGTAAGGAATGTGTCCACCTGATACAACCGTTCCAATTGTCCTCCAACCCTTAGCTCCTCAGATAGAAGTCACCACAGTTCAACAAAGCATGGCACCCCAGTTCTATTAATGTGCACCGCAAAGATAGCAGGATCGCTAAACCCACCCTTTAGAGAGATTGTAGTTTCAAGAGATTGCAGAGATCGCCAAACCCCTTCAAAGATCGTAGTTTTGAGAAATCGTAGAGATAGCCAAACCCTTCTTAAATCGTAGATATCAGTTTCAAGAGATCATAGAGATCAGTTTCAAGAGATCACAGAGATCGCAATTTCAAGAGATCTCACTCCTTCAACGCACTTGCAGAGATACTTGTTGTTTGTCAATGCATTCGCAGAGATCAAGAGATCACAGCAGGGATGAATTTCCCACACCAAAACTTATCGATACTCCATGCCTCGGATCTTCTTCTTTGCATCCACTTAAAAAGGTTGCTCCATGCCTCATAACTCCACAATCGATACTCCACTCATATATAAAATTCGCAGAGATCCAAACCCATCAGATCGCAGAATTTCAGATCGCCAACCTATCACAGAGCTTTAGATCGCTCACAGGCACAGAGCTTCAGATCATGTGGCAAATGGATCACATATCTTCAGAAACTATCACAGAACTTTCAAATCGCAGCAGAGCTTTAGATCGTAGAACTATCACAGGCACAAAGCTTCGGATCGTCAGCAAATGGAAAAGTTTCAGATCACATAGAGAACTCCACGATCGATACTCCAGTCATAAATTAGCTTTGCAGGGATCCAAACCCTTCAGATCACAGAGATAGATCGCAAAACTTTAGATCACCAACAAAGATGACTTGCTGAGATCGCAGATATCATAGAGAAAAGCTTGAAATCACAGAGAGAACTCTGTTGCCGAATAATAAATCAATATTTTGCTTTCAAATCATAGCATAGCTTCACTTATAAATGTTTTGGTAAAAAAAAATATACTTTTTATTAAAAATACTTACAAGTATGCCTTAGAAACTCACTTATAAAACTTCTGTATTGTATATGTTGACAAAATTGAGTAACTTTAAAATTATGACTACTAAAAAAAATATCTTTATCATATTCTAGTTTTTATTTCTTTGTGGTTAAATTAATTTTTATTTAAAAATTTATTTAATATATTTTAAATTTATATTATATTTAAATTACACAATTTTACACTATTTCTTATTAAATTTTAAACAAAAAATGATTTGAATAATGGATTAGTTAAATTATTGTTTATTAAAATTATAAAAAATAATTATAATATAAATAATATTAATTATTTAATAATAATTAGTAAAATTTGATATTGATGCCATTCAAAATGATAAGCAATTAAATGGGTTCTTTTATTTATATTGTATTTAAATTATATAATTTAATTTCTTAAATTTAAAAAAATTATTTAATTAGTTAAATTATTATTTATTAAAATCATAAAAAATAATTATAATACAAATAATATTATTTATTTAATAATCAGTAGAATTTGATATTGATACCATTCAAAATGACAAGCTTTTAAATGATTTTTTTTTATTTATATTGTATTTAAATTATACAATTTATTTTTTTATTAAATTTTAAACAAAAAATAATTTAAATAATTGATTAATTAAATTATTGTTTTTCTCAATTTGAGGAATCTCTCGTATTAGTTTCTTCTCGACAATTTCGGACCTTTAACCCCATCTATCATCACGAGTTCTTACGAGAGGCTTCCCCTCAAGAGAGGCTTCTTGAGAAGTCTTCACCTAAGGTAAACAAGATTTCATTGTTTTATTAATATTAGTCTTTTCTGTATTTTAGGGTTTTAGCCCTCGTTTCTTTTTTCCTTTATTTTAATATATATATATATATATATATATATATATATATATATATATTTAATTTTTATATACATGTATTAATGTTGTATTATTTAGTTTTGGATTTGTTGTTTAGAAGTTAGTAATTATTTTTATTAATTTCATTAATGTTTATAGTTTTGAAAAAATTTAATTCTTTATTATTTTTTATTGTAATTATAGTTTTAGAATTTTTTTTTTAAATTTATTAGTTGAAATGTTTAGTATATTTTAAATTTGAGTAGAAAGTTAATTTTAGTTTAAGATTAAAATTACTAAATTACTTATTATTATTGGTCTTAGTTCTTAAATTTTATTAAAGTTCTATGTATTACTTTGTTAAGTTTATTATAGGATGATGTAGTTTAGTTTTTTTTTAAGTTTAGGTTTTTAATCAATTGAGTTTAATAAAGTTTAACCTAATTTGATTAATTAAATTAGTGTAAAGTTATTTTTGAATAGTTTTGATTTCTAAAGTATTTTTAGATTTTGGTTAATGTATAGTAGTTATTAGTATGTTTAGGTTTTTAATAATTTTTTTATATTGATTATTAAATTCATAAAAAATAATATTGATGCCATTCAAAATGAAAAGCTCTTAAATTAGTTCTTTTATGTTACACTAGTGTCAAAAACATTGGTAATAAAAAAATTCGTTAAAACCACTTATTTTATTATTTTAAATTGTAATTTTAAGAAAAAAATCTAGATGTAACAAAAATGGTTTAAGGTAATTTAAAATAAAAAAATATAATAAAAGTAATTTAAAATAAAGAAAACATAATATATCAATATTTGTAACAAAAAGTGTTTAACCATATTTAAAATAAAACAAAACATAATATCAACCTTACTATAACAAAAATGTGTTTTAAGCGAATTAAAAAATATATATACAAGGTGTTTTAGACGAATTAAAAATATATATACATATCAACCTTGTATATTGATAATTTGCTTATAACGTTTATATCGATCAATTATGTCACTTCTTTTCATAACAACGTTATCTGAATATTCCTATTCATATCATTTTTAATAGCCAACTTGGAATATATTGCAAGGTTAGTTTAGTTGTATTCCGTATATTAAGAAGCTCAATTAATTCTTCATTTGGATATATCTAGTATATCGCTTTCTTTACTAGATAAAGACAACTTTATTTAAAATATATTTCTATCATATACTCGTGAGACCCAACTCGGTCTGCATTGTAACGTTATTTCAATTGTATTCTTGGAACAAGATGTCGGCTCGGTTCTTCGAAGTTTCATAATCTTATGGAATGTGTAATGTCTCCAAAAATTGAAAATAAAAAATAAAAAATTATAGGCTAGTGAAAACTATCCAAAGGGGATCATTATTATTCATGCGGAATTACATGCGTTACTTATACTTTCGATCTCTTCAGAAATTGCCCTTACTGTCTTGTTAATCTCTTATCCATTCAGTGATTATTAGTTTGTTTACTTCTGATGTCATAATTTTGTTATTTAAACTATTTGTACATCTTAGTTATTACTCTCGGTGAATTAATGAATTGTATAGATCATTGTTTTACTCCTGCACATGTGTACTTTGTTTATTTAATAGAAACTAACTTAACTTTGTTGATGGGAACAAAGTGGTGGAGTGGCGGGACTTGTTCTCCCATGACGATCTGAGAGGTAAGGTATTACTTGGTTACACAGGCTTACTTAGCTCAATCGAACTAAGGCACCTTTTTCATTTACTTACGCAGTTTATTACTTTGCGACGAGATCTGGTGTAAAGTGTGTTGACCATCTTGATCCTAGAGGACTTGCTGCTAGTTGTTATGCTGCTTATCGACTTGGTTTTATAACTTGGTAAGTGTCGTTATGGTCAATTGTAGCTGCTATGGCTAAAATTCCTGTACAGTAATTATTCTTCATTATGTTTTAGATTCGTTAGTATATATGTCATTAATACTTTTTATGTTCTACGTATATTCTTACTATACCTATTAGCAACTCTTATGTCCTTTTATTGACAGGTTAATATATTGGTTTAAGAGCAGACCTAAGTTGGATTTTTATAGTACGAGATGTTATCATGGCATGGTTCTTTAGCATAAGCACCTTGTTACTAAGGGACTTAAACCCTAAGCTCTAATCCTATGGTATAAACATTATCTAAATAGTTAAGCATGGTTCTATGACTTTGGACTAGCGCATCCTATGGACTAGTATTATTGTAATACTATCATAATGAAAGCTTTGTAATATGGTATCGTATGATAGCGTTTGGGTGGCAACATAACATATGGTATAACCATACCATAGCAGGGTTTAAGATTTTAGCATGGTGCATAAAACCCATGATATTGCAACGACGTTGAACTATGGAAAAGTGGGTTTGGAAACTCAATAGTGGTTACTAGTTGGTGCATTTATCGTTCTTGGAAATCATGGAAGCCCCAAGCTTAGGGCTTGGATCATGATTAAGTTTGGTCATTTTGTTAGGGTCTGTGGAGAAAATGGGTCTCGGCTCTGTCCTGCGAAGGGAATTATGCCCTAGAGATGAAGGTAAGATTATTCTGGTTTCATGGATGCATTCTATGCTTGGTTTCGTGGATTTTTCGCAGTTATACTTCTCACCCTGTCATGTATTGGGTTGTGGTTGCAAGTGGCAGGGTAATGATGGTGGGGTGGCTCCATTCTTCATTGTAGCTCCAATGTATTGCAAATGAGGCCACGGTAAGCCTTCTATTCAAGCTTTTGCTTGCCACCTTTCAGCCCTGTGGCTAGAGCTAAGTTTCGACTGGTTGTTGGTTGGGGTTTTATGCTATACCGATTTCGATTTCACCTTCGAGCTTATGGTTACAAATTTGGGTTTTGAAATTTGAGGCGTTATGCCATGAATCGATTTGTAGGCCATTCGAATCTGTGTAATTTCATTTTCATTATGTAAGTTGTTAATTTTTTGTTTTGGGATTTATAGCCATGGGCTTCACCATTGCTTGCAATGGTGCCATAGCCTATTGGAACACCTGTGTAAACCTCATTCTTGGCCTTTAATGGAAACTGTGTACCAGACTTGGGATTTCTGTGTAATAAGATATATGTATGGTTTTTATAAAATGGTAATGGTTAACTTTATAAATAGTGTATGTGATTTCCTTCTACGCTTTTATTGAGCACTATATTTAAATGGGGTTGGGGTTTTGAAAGCAGAGGCATTTACCTAATCGGATGTTATGTGTGTAAAGCCATTGATTAGCTTGGATAATGTAATATTTTGATAGCGTGGGAAAAGGCCATTCTGTAATTGGCATGAGCCTTTCCCATAGTGCTGCGATAGCTTGTATATTATTGTTTTTGGTATTCGGTTCTTATGTAAAATGGTTTGTGAAAATCCATGGGTTGGAAACCACGGTGATCAACGATTACAGTACATGTATATTTTAATGGACTTTGCATTAAAAATTTTATTGGCTGAGGCCGTGTCGTAGCTAGGGTCTTACGACCTCACTGCTAGCATATGCATTGTTAATTATATGGCAATTGATGGGTTTGTAAGATACAGCCTGCATACTTAGTGTAGGTCGTGACCTGTGTAGCGATATAAATAATAGATTTGTATAAATGATTGATTCCTTTTCAAATCATTATGATATGGCTTTTATTTGTTTTGAGAACCAGCCATAAGGTTATACCATTTGGATTTCTATTTACTATAATATACTATGGTTGTTATTAGTGTTTTTGCCTTGGGTTTTACACATCCATGGGATTCGATGTCATAACCTCTGTTGGAATAAAAAGGGTTTTTATTATAACGAGTTGTAAATGAAATATATTTTAATAAATAAAACAAACCACGCTTGCACACCCACGGGATTCGATTCCTGTTACTGTTTGCAATATATGGATTTATGATATGATTTTGATGTTGTTTTACTATAATATGATTTACTGAATAAGATATATTATTTTAATTTGGATAAGGTAATGTTTGTTGAGTTATGTGATTTTGGAATTTAAAAGGATAGTTAGTTTAAATATATGTTTATACCTGATGACATTATATATATATATATATATATATATGTATGAAGTTGTTTTGCTTGTAAGTAATACCCTAAGGTATCTATTTAGTAGATTTATTTCTTTAAACTTATTCCTATTTTTATATCTACCATAATCTGAAACATGTCTCTACTGAGAAATGTAATATGTTAGTAGAGATATAAATAATAGGTGAACATTAATTAGCAGGTCTTGATTTACCTAGTTTACAGTATTAATTTCTGAATATTAAATGAATACAGAAAACAAACTTTAGAGATGGGAACCTAGCTATATACATCCTATGATAATATTTACCATCCTAGGAAGTATTGAAGAGAATAAAACCCTATCAAAATCTAGGCAGAGCATCAATTACATAGGGTTAGTAAATTCATTGGAAACATTCATCTAACATATTCATTATATAATCTAGAAGATAGCATAGACAATCTAGGGTTAGATTTTAAGAAATGTAAACCTAAGAGATATGGATAGAACCAATCAATTCCAGGGTTAATAATATATATAAAAGCTTTTACATAAAGCAACCATCATTTACACTAGAAATGAACTTTGACATTCTAAGAACTCATACCTGTAATTTATCTTCCTCAAGCTCCATTAATGGCCAAACCTGCACACTTTTCAAATAACCAACATTATCAATTTAAGACAGATCTGACCTCTGATTTTGATGACCAAATCACTTGAGAACTACCATGTTCCTCCCAACCATGACTCGGAACCATTCCTGGTTCTAATTCAGATCC
This sequence comes from Pseudotsuga menziesii, assembly GCA_001517045.1. Classification (NCBI taxonomy): domain Eukaryota; kingdom Viridiplantae; phylum Streptophyta; class Pinopsida; order Pinales; family Pinaceae; genus Pseudotsuga; species Pseudotsuga menziesii. Next base: position 208,104 of record LPNX011226360.1, on the reverse strand, counting down.
CCCCGAGCTAGACTCCAACATGCAAGTAGCTTAGAGCTCCTAAGGTAGGGTTTCATAACCAGTAATCAGTTCTGAATCAAACCTCTTTTCCTTGCAGGAAAAGTTCTCCAAGAAAACACTTGAGAGCAAAAACAAGCAGAAAAATAATTCTCCTAGAAAATCAGAACCCCCAAGCCTTTTCTTGGCTTGAGTCTTTATAGACAGACTTTTCAGTCAAAGGGGCAGTTAAATCAAGAAATACTTGATTTCTTGATTTAACCCTTTTTAATTTACTGGGGTAATTTTCAACTCTTAACCTAAGAACTTTTAACTAGTTCCTAGTCAGTCTTTCATAGAAATTTCACTATTTATTAATCCTTCAATAATAAATAATAATTGATGGAGCTTCTCTTACTTCTTTATTCAATTATATAATTAATCATAATTAATTCTTTATACATACTATGTATAAAATACATAGTATTAAAATACTTGTTAACATTTGTCTTTGGGCATCATGTATTATGATCCTTAGATTTAACGACACTTCTTCATGAAGGTCAAGTAGATAGATGGTTCAGGTCTACTAGGATAGGAAACTCTAAACATCCTTTCATGTTGGATTTCCCTCATATAATGTGGTAGCTCTTCAGTAATTTGATGAGAATACAGAAATTCAAAATTTCATTTAATCACTTATAAATAAGTATGACGAGATCAATATTTTCCTCGAGTCGTTTTCACTCGGAAGTTATTAAATTCTTTTTACTAACCCCTAACGCTTACCAAAGCCCATGCTCAATGCTTATAACAAGGAGTTACAAACATAGTGCAATTCGAGAGCTCTCGCTCAACACTAAATGCTAGGATGTACTTGTACAATACACCTAAGGATACAATGACCAAGGATCTGATGCTCCAGAGTTTATGCTCAACATCAACATGGAATGCTCTGGAGCTTATGCCCAACATTTCCAATTATATTTTCAAGTTTTCCAGAGCTTTATGCTCAACACAAATGTAAGTACTCATGTGCTCTAAATCCTCTCGCTCAACACAAAACATCCCATCGATCATTTGCTTCAGGGTCCACGCCCAACACAACCATCATATATATCCATATATATCATTAACAATTGGATTACGCCCAATATACAAAACAAATCATCATGTACCTATGTAGTGGGGTCTTGGACCCAATATAAAATAAAACATGAATATAATCATCATGATTAATAGGCTCATGCCTATAAATGGTAGGTCCAAAATTCGGGATATTACATCCCTCCCTGCTTAGTAGAACACCATCCCTAGTGTTCTAGGGACTCTGAATGATATCATGAAACAAGGCGGGGTAATCCTTTCTCATGGCGGCCTCATTCTCCCAGGTAGCCTCATCTACCTCAAAGTTCTTCCACTGCACTTTCAATTGGACTACAGTGCGCTTCCAAAGCCACACTTCTCTCTTGTCCAATATATGCAAAGGCTCAGGGGTAAATTCCCCCTCAGGTTCCACCTATAATAATGACCAATCAATGACATGCTTAGTGTCATAAACATATTTCTTTAGTAAAGATGCATGGAAAACATTATGAACTCTTATGTGCGCAGGTAATGCTAGTTCATAAGCTGCTGGTCCTTTCTTGGCCAGAATTTCAAAAGGTCCACAAAATCTAGGTGCTATCTTACCACACCTACACAAGCTCAACAAGATCCATTTTTCTTTCACTTTCAAGTAGACATGCTCACCTACTTGATAGTCTTTATCTTTTCTTTTCTTATCCACATAACGTTTCTGACGGTCTTGTGCCTCTTTAAGGTTTCCCTGGACCTTGGTACTAACTATTCCAAGTCCAATAACAGGCCAGGCCCTAACATGAGCTGATCCACTGGACCGTCCCAAGTAACTGGGGTCCTACACTTCCGTCCATAGAGTACCTCGAAAGGACTCATCTTGGCGGAAGCCTGATACCTATTTTTATATGCAAACTCTGCAAGGTGTAGATAGTCCTCCCACTTGGTGGGGTTGTTCATAACATACATTTGAAGCATGTCTTCAACAATTTGGTTTACTCTTTCAGTCTTCCCATCCGTCTGCAAGTGATAAGCAGTGCTAAAGTTCAGCTACATATCTAATCCAGAGAATAAATATCTCCAAAAGTTTCCTATAAACTTAACATCTCGATCCGAGATAATTGATTTGGGTATCCCATGCAATCTAAATATTTCTTTTAGGAAGATATCCACAATGTTCATGGCCTTGTAGGTCGATTTTACAGGGATGAAGTGTGGTGCATTTGACAGTTTGTCAATGACTACAAAGATGGAATCATTTTGCTTCTTGATTTTCGGTAATCCAGTAATAAAATCCATACTGATAACCTCCCACTTCCATTCCGAAATGGGAAATGGCTGTAGCAATTCTGAAGGGTGCTGGTGCTCAACTTTAACTAGCTAGAATTCCTCACATTTCGCAATAAACATTGCAATGTCGGCCTTTAACTTAAGCAAGAAAAAGTGTCTGTTGACGAAAGATATCATCTTTTGATATCTCGGGTGCCCCGAGTAGGGTGCCCTATGAAATTCTATGAGGATGTTGGACCAAATGTCCCCTCCATATGGTTTGTAAAAATCACATTTACTAAAATTAGCGTAGAGCTAGTGTTGTCTCAAAAATAAAAGTACTATGCGAAGGTGTTCTTCATGTTCCTCTTTATTCTTGGAATAAACCAGAATGTCATCAATAAAGACTAGTACAAAATTATCCAGGTATTTACTGAATATGTTGTTCATCATACACATAAATTTTGCGGGTGAATTGGTCAACCCGAACGACATTACTACAAACTCGTAGTGCCCGTACCTCGTACGAAAGGCGGTCTTGGGAATAAATTCATCTCAGATCTGTACCTTATGGTACCCAGATTGCAGGTCAATATTTGAAAAGATTTTGGCTCCTCCCACCAGGTTGAACAAATCACAGATCCTAGGGATCTGGTAACGGTTCTTTATAGTCATTTTGTTCAACTGACGGTAATTAATGCACATCTTCATCGTACCGTCCTTCTTCTTTATGAATAAAATTGGTTCTCCCCAAGGGGACACACTGGGTCGGATATACCCTTTCTCTATTAACTCCTACAACTGCAATTTGAGTTCCACCAATTCTGGTGCACTCATCCGGTAAGGGGCTTTGGAGGCTGAAACTGATCCTGGGGTCAGTTCGATGGAAAATTCTAGGTTTCGTTTTGGAGTTAATCCAGGGATTCCCTTGGGAAACATGTCCTTGAAATTATTCAAGAACTAAGAAGTATTCTATGCATTGTTCTCTATCAGACTCTATGTCTCGGATGTTCACCACAAACAACTTGCAGCCCTTCCTAACACACTTCTTTGCTTGTAAGGCAGATATTTGTCTTGCAGAAACTTTCTTTGGGATGCCTTGAACCTTCACTTGGTTCCCTTAGCTATCAGTACACAAGATAGACTTGTGTAGACAATCAAGCATGACATAGTGTTGTTCTAACCAGTCCATGTTGATAAGAATATCGTATGATCCTAAAGGTAGGATATTCAGGTTTACCTTAGTAAGGAAACCATTTAAGTTTACTTCACATTCTTTAACAATTTCCAAAACCTTCCATTTCGTACCGATGGCTAACTACACCAGCCAAGGTTTAACATGATTTACTTTGCCTAACTTGCATGAATTAACAATATTAGGTGCAACATAGCTCCAACAAGCACCGGGATCAATAAGTATTGAAACAGAGGTGTTCAAGATCTTACCTTTGATCTCTACCATTGTAGCTTGATGGTCCACCTGTCAACCATCTAATGCTGCATAGATTCATGGGGTTCCCACTATATCCTCAATGGTAGGTTCTTCTTGCAGGTTATGCAAGACTCCATTGTTCTTGTTCTTACAATCTCGGGCATAATGCGGCCCGTTGCACTTCCAACACTTGCTTGCTAAAGGGGTAGCATTGCCTCCACTTGCCACTTGCTTATTACCATTAGGAGATGGTACATAAGGCTTCATACAAGTTTTGTTGAAGTTCTTGTTCACTTGAAAGCTGTTATTTTGCTTTCTATAAGGCTTCGGGTTTGACCCAGGATTGCGGTTATCAGAAAAGTTTCTAGACTTTTCTCTGTTTCAATTCTGGTTTTCTTTCCGTAACTGCCCATGCTCATAGCAGAGTCAAGCCTTATGTAGTGCAGTATCCAGATTCTTTGGCATGTCAAATTCAATCCTGTCCCAAAAAATGGGAGGAAGACATCCTAGGAACTACTAGATCTTCACCTTCTGTTGTTTGATATAAGGTACCTAATGCAACAAATCTAGAAATCTATTTATAAATGTGTCCATAGTCATCGACCCCATGCGCAATTCATGGAACTCTTTAACCTTGCTATCAAAGAACCTTTCTGACATGTATTTTTCTTGGAAAATCTTTCAGAAGTTTTCCCAGCTTATTTCTCGCATCTCATCTTTCTTGGTGTGCTTTAACTCTCGCCACCATCTTGCTTCCTTATCATTCAGGTTGTAGATGGAAAACCTATCCTGCATCACACTTGAATAGTTATGAACCTGGAAATACTTACTCATTCCCAGCAACCATTCTTCATCCTTTTCTCCTGTATTTACTTCACCTTCATAGGTCGGGGCTCTTATTTTTCAAAACTCCCCCTGAAGACTGTCATCACTTCTTTGTCTCTTTCTCCATGGAGAAAGTGAGTCATGACTAGCAGGACTGTGATGATATCCTTTAGTTGCTTCAGGTGTACCTTCTTTTTCTGCTTTTATTGGGCTGCTGGCCACTCATAGTATGGTTCTCTTTTAGATTTGTTGGTGGAAAGGGTAGGTTTACCTTGCGAGCTCCCTCCCGTCATGTTAAGCAATAATCTTTCATTTATATATTCTTGTTCCTTTCTTTCATTTAGACTATCTTCTGTGAAACTTTTCAGTTCAGCTTGAGGACTGTGCAAAGTTTTCAGCACATCAGAGTTTAACTCAACCACCAAGTTCACTTCCAGAGTGGGGGTGGTCATTTCTTCCTGCTGGCTATTTTCTCCCTCAGTATTCATAAACTGAACATCGTTGTAAAAATTTTCATGTAACACAAAAAAATTTAATAGCAGTAAAAATTTATGTTAGCAACAAAAATTACTTATCATACTTTATTTTCTATGCTTGAATTCCTGGTGCGCCCTTAAGTCTCTCAATATTGAAACTGGGCTCCGATACCACTTGTAATGTCCCCAAAAATTGAAAAAAAATAATTATAGGCTAGTGAAAACTACCCAAAGGGGATCATTATTAATCATGCGGAATTACATGCACTACTTGTACTTTCGATCTCTTCAGAAAATGCCCTTACTGTCTTGTTAATATCTTATCCATTCAGTGATTATAGTTCGTTTACTTCTTATGTCTTAATTCTATTATTTAAACTATGTGTACATCTTATTTATTGCTATTGGTCAATTAATGAATTGTATAGATCATTGTTTGACTCCTGCACATGTGTACTTTGTTTATTTAATAGAAACTAACTTGACTTTGTTGATGGGAACAAAGTGGTGGAGTGGCGGGACTTGTTCTCCCATGATTATCTGAGAGGTAAGGCATTACTTGGTTATGCAGGCTTCCTTAGTTCAATTGATCTAAGGCACCTTTTTCATTTACTTACGCAATTCATTACTTTGCGACGCGATCTGGTGTAAAGTGTGTTGATCGTCTTGATCCTAGAGGACTTGCTACTAGTTGTTATGTTGCTTATCGACTTGGTTTTATAACTTGGTAAGTGTCATTATTGCCAATTGTAGCTACTACGGCTAAAATTCCTGTACACTAATGATTCTTTGTTATGTTTTAAATTTGTTATTCTATATGTCATTAATATGTTTTACGTATATTCTTACTATACCTATTAACAACTCTTATGTCCTTTTATTGACAGGTTAATATATTGGTTTAAGAGCAGACCTTTGGATTTTTATAGTCTGAGATGTTATCATGGCATACTTTGTATGCCATGGTTCTTTAGCGTAAACACTTTGTTAGTAAGGGACTTAAACCCTAAGCTCTAATCCTATGGTCTAAACATTATCTAAATACTTAAGCATGGTTTTATGACTTTGGACTAGCGCATCCTATGGACTAGTATTATTGTAATACTATCATAATGCAAGCTTTGTAATATGGTATCGTATGATAGCGTTTGGGTGGTGACATAACATATGGTATAACCATACCATAGTAGGGTTTAAGCTTTTAGCATGGTGCACAAAACCCATGATATTGCAATGACGTTGTACTATGGAAAAGTGGGTTTAGAAACTCAATAGTGGTTACCAGCTGGTGCATTTATCGTTCTTGGAAATCATGGCATCCCCAAGCTTAGGGATTGCCTCACGATTAAGTTTGGTCATTTCGTTAGGGTCTGTGGAGAAAATGGGTCTCGTCTCTGTGCTACGAAGGGGACTACACCTTGGAGATGAAGGTAAGCTTATTCTAGTTTCATGGTTGCATTCTATGCTTGGTTTCGTGGCTCCTTCGTAGTTATACTTTTCACCTTGTCATGTATTGGGTTGTGGTTGCAAGTGGCAGGGTAACGATGGTGGGATGGCTCCATTCTTCGTTGTATCTCCAATGTATTGCAAATGAGGCCATGATAAAACTATTATTCAAGCTTATGCTTGCCACCTTTCAGCCCTATAGGCAGAGCTAAGTTTCAACTAGTTGTTGGTTGGGGTTTTATGCTATAGCGATTTCGATTTCGCCTTTGGGCTTATGATTACAGACTTGGGTTTTGAAAGTTGAGGCGTTATTCCATGAATCGATTTGTAATCCATTCGGCTCTGCGTAATTTCATTTTCATTATGTAAGTCATTAATTTTTGGTTTTGGGCTTTATAGCCATGGGCTGCACCGTTGCTTGCAATGGTGCCATATCCCATTGGCACACTTGTGTAAACCTCATTCTCAACCTTTAATGGAAACTGTGTACCAAAATTGGGATCTCTGTGTAATAAGATATATGTATGGTTTTTATAAAATGGTAATGGTTAACTTGATAAATTGTGTATGCAATTTCCTTCTACACTTTTATTGAGCACAATATTTAAATGGGGTTGGGGTTTTGAAAGCAGAGGCATTCACTTAATCGGATGATCTGTGTGTAAAGCCATTGATTAGCTTGGATATTGTAATATTTTGACAACTTGGGTAAAGGCCATGCTGTAATTGGCATGAGCCTTTCCCATAGTGCTGCAATAGCTTGTATATTATTGTTTATGGCATTCGGTTCTTATGTAAAATGATTTGTGGAAATCCATGGGTTGGAAACCACGGTGGTCAATGCTTACAATAGGTGTATATTTTAATGGACTGTGTATTAAAAATATTATTGGTCAAGGACGTGTTGTAGCTAGGATCTTACAACCTCACTGCTAGCATATGCATTGTTAATTATATGGCAATTGATGGGTTTGTAAGATACAACCCGCATACTTAGTGTAGGTCATGGTCCATGTAGCAATATAAACAATGGATTTGTATAAAGGATTGATTCCTGTTCAAATCGTTATGATATGGCTTTTATTTTTTTTGAGAACCAACCATAAGGTTATACGATTTGGATTTCTGTTTACTATAATATACTATGGTTGATCCGGATTTATGCGAGAACGCAATAGAATACACAAATAACCATAGAAACAAATATGTAGTAGAAATAAAACTTCATTTCATTAATCAATAACTGAAACTGGTTTACATACAAAACGGAAATAAACTAGCTAGAGTGTTGGTAGCTTATCTCTGAGAAGAGATGTGGTGGATACGTGCCTATAAACTCTGTGTTACAATAAGGCTCGAAGGCCTATATATTATTGAGAAACAATGGAAAACCTACACATCCAAAAACCTAACCCTAGGAGGTGAAACGCCAGAATGTGGGCCCAGTTGGGTAACCTGGTACATCAATTTCTCGGGGTCGTAACTTTAGCATACAATCTCCATTTGACGCGCATGATACATTGTTAGAAAGATACGTTTAAGGACTACATCCAAAAGTGGAAAATATTGAGTCTAGAACAAAATCATATTCTACCAACCATTTGATCTTGAAAAAAAGGTCANGGACCCGAAAACTGCCAAAAATAGTAAATTGTGCTACAATTAAGGAAACTGGAAAACTAAAAGAAACAATGGTGGGGGTCCAAGTGGAATAGGTGGGTAGAAACCAATATCCTCCTAGATCATTCCTCCCCCCTTAGGAAGAAATGGTCCCCATTACGTTGAGTTCCTCCATGAGATGAGGAAACTTCTGTTGAACTTGGTCCCTGGTGAGCCACTTTCCCAGGTGAAGGAGTTAGCCTGCTTTGACAAATCGATATAGATGGATCTTCTGTTGGCGGGTGTTCTTGATTTGTGTGTCCATAATCCGATCAATTGTGGCTTGTTCCATGCAGTCGAGGTTCAACTCTATTGGTGTGAGTTGTTCTGCCACATCTGATGTGTCCAGTAGAGGTGGAAAGTAGGGCCGAAGGCAGTCCACATTGAACACTTGGTGTAGACCAAGGAATGGTGGAATACTGAGCTTGAAGCAATTGTCCCCAATAGCCTTGGTGATTGTGTATGGCTCATATTAGAGCGAGGGAATCTTGCTGTGGGTCCAGTGAGGTGCTCCTTCTACAAATGTAGTCACACTTTGTTGCCCACTTGGAATTTGTGTTGCACCCGATGTTGATCATGTCACTGCTTGTACTTAGCATTGGATCTATCCAATATGTCATGACCATGTTGGCGAATGTGCTGAATGCGCTCAATGAAGCTATTCGCCTTGGAAACTTCAGACTGGATATGAGCTGAATTAGCCTAAGTAACTACAAATGGCATGGCTATGTCAATGGGACATAGTGGGCGGAATCCCAAGCCCACCTGAAAGGGGTTGTGGTTGGTTGAGCTATGGAGGGCCCAGTTATAGTTGTATTGTACATAGGGGAGGCTCTCATCCCATATGCGTAGATGCTTTGAGTTGTACCATCAAAAAATGTGTGCACTCATCCTGTTGATGACCTCTGTCTGGCCATCAGTATGGGGATGGAAAGATGTGGACTTTGTGAGCTTGGTGTCTAGAGTTGACCATAGGCTAGACCAGAATGTGCTAAGGAACCTGTTGTCTCGATCTGAGATTATAGACTATGGGATCCCAAAGTGTGCCCACACTCGTTCAAAGAAGAGTTTAGCAGTGGCTTCTACTGTGATATTCTTCTTGCAGGCCACCATTATGGCCATCTTTGAGAATGTGTGAACGACCACAAACACACAATCATTTCCGACATGTAATCCATGGAGATGGATTCCCAAGGTCAACTAGGGGTAGGAAATGGAGTATAGAGGCCTTGCTTCTTGATGTATGGTTTGGCAATGGCACAGGCAGTGCAGGATCGGATGTACTTCCTAACGTCCTGTCCAAGGTTCGACCAATAGAAATACTTATGTAGTACTACCACTATTTTCCCGTTCCCGAAATGCCCAACAACCTAATTGTAGTGTGCTTCCCAAATAATATTGGCATGCTCGCTTGAAGGAACACAAAGGTGTCCCATGTGACATAGTAATACATCCTGGAGGTGAAATTTTCGAACTTGGTTTCCCTCCAAGAGTGTCTGGTATGTGTGGCTAAATTATGGATCGCTCTTGTAGAGAAGTGGCCAATCAAAAGTCTCATGCCCATAAGAGTTGAGCATGGTGGTTCTCGCCACGATCGGTGGTCGGCTGAGGCAGTCTGCAACATTATCGGTGCTTCCCTTCTTGTACTTGATGTTCAAATAAAACTGCTGTAGATATGTGGACCACTTCTAATGGCAATCATTCTATAACTTCCCTTGTGTCTGTATGAACTGCAGGGGTCGGTGGACTGTGTAGATGATCATTTCCTTCCCCAAAATGTAATGCTTCCATTGTCGGAAAGCCTGTACAATTGAATACATCTCTTTGTCATAAGTTGGATATTTGTGGACTGTGTTGGATAGTGTGTCATTGTGATATGCAACTGGATGCCCTTGTTGAGTAAGGACTACCCCAATAGCATAGTCAAAGGCATTTGTCTCAATCTCAAATGGTTGTTGCAAGTCTGGTAATGTGAGCACTGGGGCACAACATAGGCGATGTTTCAATTATGCAAACGCCTTATGTTGAGTTTTCAACCAAAATAATTTTGTTTTCGCTCCTCCCTTGGTGACTTGAATCAAGGACCAAGTGATATGAGATAATCCCAACACAAATCTGCGGTAGAAATTAGCAAGGCCCAAAAATCTACGAATCTCTGTTAGAGTAGCCAGGGCTGGCCATTCCGGAATGACTTGGATCTTGGTTGGATCCACATGTACCCCACACTCATCAATAATGTATCCCAAATATTGAACTTGGGTCATGCCAAAAGTGCACTTGTCCAAATTGGCACACAAACTTGTGGTGCCGCAGTGTTTGGAAGCCCTGTCGGATGTGGTGGAGGTGCTCTTCCCAAGTCTGGTTGAATATCAGGATGTCATCCAAGTACACTACTACAATTGAGTTGGTGAATGGCTGCAAGATTTCATCCATCAGTCTCATAAAGGTTGCAGGAGCATTTTCCAACCCAAAAAGAATGACCAACCATTTGAAAAGGCCCTCCTTGGCTTTGAAGGCAGTCTTCCAAACATCAGTCAGTTCGATCAATACCTAGTGATACCCATACTTTAAGTCAATTTTGCTAAAATATTTCGCCCCCTTAAGCTGGTCCAAGAGTTCATCAATCTATGGGATCGGTTACCTATTCTAGATAGTGATCTTGTTCAACGCTCGGTACTCAATACAGAGTCTCCAAGTCCCATCCTTGTTCTGTACCAACACAAGCTGGCTCCCACAGGGTGATGAACTAGGCCAGATGTGACCCTTTTGCAGAAGCTCCTGAATTTTCCTCTTGAATTCATCATTCTCTAGAACAGAGCGTCGATAGATCGGTTCATTGGGAAGCAGCGCACCCAAGGTCAGATCGATGGGGTGGTTGACCTGACAGTGGAGAGGCACTTTGGTGGGTGAGGTGAAGATGTCTCGGTACTCCTCTACAACCTTGTCCATTTGTTGTTGGCATGCAAAGGGGCCCTATCTGGAGATCATGGCCATGATCTTCTTCTTTCCCTGAGGGTGGATCATCAAGAAAACAAACTTCTCGATTTTGAAAATGAGCTTACTGCATTGTTTTGCAGTAACCAAAGAGATAGCGGTAGGAGGTGGTACCTCTGGTATCCTATACAAATTATTTCCCAACGTAATAATAACAACGCGAGGTCGGGACTCATACACAGCATGTCACTTCCATAAGTATGGTTGACCTAATAATACATCACAAAAATCCAGAGGAGAAATATCACATAATACCTCATCATTGAAGGGTTTGATGTTGTAGGGAAGGCGGCATTACTGGCTGACGTGGAGATCCCGTCCTTGGTGAAGCCACCCAATGGTGTATGAATATGGGTGTGTTGTGGTCGGCAAACCCAACCGCTTCACGACCTTTTCTGAAATCAAGTTCTTTTGGCTCCCACTATCGACAATGAACTGTAGCGGGGAACCCTTTACCCACATCTGAGAGTGGAAAAGACGGTCCTCCTCCTCTAAATATTCTGGTTCTTCATTTTGGATCTTTGTGGTGGCAATGGTGGCGTTGGGATCTGCATCGATAATATTCTTCCCTCTGCCATTCCCCTTCTTGGGTTCTAATTCACTATCAGATTATGCATTTGATTCAGAAGCCTTTATCTTAACCACCAATGACTGCTTAGTGACTGCTTGGCCTGACACTCACTTGTGTTGTGAGTGGGGCTCTTATGGAACTCTCATCGCTTTCCAGCTTCCTTCTTTGGATTTGCAGTGTTGCTCTTTGCTTGCGAATTTATCAATTTTTCTTCAGTTGCCATGCCTTGGTTGTGTCCTTGGTTCTGGGGTTTGGGGGCACCTTTCCCTTGCTTCTGATTCGCAAATCCAAAGTCTCTCTTTTTCTATTTGAATTTTTTCTCAATTTTGGCAGCATACTAATATGCCGTACAAAGCGAGGAGATGTCGAGGAACTCCATTTCCTCCTGAATGTATCTATGCAGACAATTGCACTACTTCAGCACCAAATTTTTCTTTGAATATTTGATACCTAACTTGGTGCACAGGGTATGGAACAGATTTGTTAGCTCATGCACATCTTGATCTCTTTGCTGCCACATCGTAGTCCATTGTATGTACCTGTCCTCATAGCTCCCCACCAGATAATAATGTCCCTTTATGGCATCTCGAAAAGAATTCCAAGTGGGTACAACTGAGAACAGAGAGGGTTCCTCCTCATCCTTTCTCTCACAGTAGGTTTCCCACCAGTCCTTGACATGGGGGGCGGATTTGAGTAGAGAAAAAACAATATTTTCCCGGTCGAAAAAGTCATGAATCGAGAAATATCCTTCTAATAGATTCAACCATCTATCTACGGCGTCTGCATCTATTTGACTGTCAAATATGGGAATGTCGAAGTTTACTTGTACCTTAAAATGGGTTGCACCTCCAGACTGGCTGCTAGATGCAGATGCACCGCCAGTGGGAAGTCGTTGAAGGATCTAGGAAAAGCTATCCATCATTGCGTTCCTTTTTTTTTCAAGGGCCTCCTCAAGCAACATTTTGATAGGATCTTCTACACCATCGTCTTTATTTTCATCCTCCATGGGTGGCCATTGGGATTTGCGAGGCTAATCTTGCAAAGGTTCAACTAGATCGATCCCTAACTCTTTATACCCTATCCTCGTTGGGGACATGCAAAGAAGGATCGAGAAAGAGCAAATTTCTCTAATACCACTGATCCAGATTTATGCGGGAATGAAACAGAATACACAAATAACCATAGAAACAAATATGTAGCAGAAATAACACTTCATTTCATTAATCAATAACTGAAACTGGTTTACATACAGAATGGAAATAAACTAGCTAGAGTGCTGGTATCTTATCTATGAGAAGAGATGTGGTGGCTACATGCCTCTAAACTCTATGTTACAATGAGGCTCGAAGGTCTATATATTATTGAGAAACAATGGAAACCCTACACATCCAAAAACCTAACCATAGAAGGTGAAACTCCAGAATGTGGGCGCCATTGGGTAACTTGGTACATCAATTTCTCGGGGTCATAAAGTTATCATACTACCTCCGTTTGACGTGCATGATACATCATTAGAAAGATATGTTTAAGGAATACATCCATAAATGGCAAATATTGAGTCCGAAATGGACTCATATTTACCTAACCATTCGATGATGAAAAAACGCCGTTTAGGGCCTCAAAACGGCTTCGAAAGTTTAGGACCCGAAAATTGCCAAAAATAGTAAATTGTGCTACAATTAAGGAGATTAGAAAACTAAAAGAAACAATGGTGGGGCTCCAAGTGGAATAGGTGGGTGGCCACCAATATCCTCCTAGATCAATGGTTGTTATTAGTGTTTTTTCCTTGGGTTTTGTACATCCATGGGATTTGATGTCGCGACCTATGTTGGCATAAAAAGGGTTTTTATTCCAACGATGTGTAAATGAAATGTAATTTAATAAAGAAAACAAACTGGGCTTGCATGCCCACAAGATTCGATTCTTGTTAATGTTTGCAATATATGGATTTATTATATGATTTTGATGTTGTTTTACTATAATATGATTTATTTAATAAGATATATTATTTTAATTTGGATAAGGTAATGTTTGTTGAGTTATGTGATTTTGGAATTTAAAAGTATAAATAGTTTTCATATATGTTTATACCTGATGACCTTATCTGTATATATATATATATATATATAAGTCATTATGCTTGTAAGTAATACCCTAAGGTATCTATTTAGTATATTTATTTATTTAAACTTACTCCTATGATTAAATCTACCATAATCCGAAACATGTCTCTACTGAAAAATGTAATATGTCAATAGAGATATAAATAATAGGTGAACATTAATTAGCAAGTCTAGAGTTACCTAGTTTATAGTATTAATTTCTGAATATTAAATGAATACAGAAAACAAACTTTAGAGATGCAAACCTAGCTGTATATAGCCTATGATAATATTTACCATCATAGGAAGTATTAAAGAGAATAAAACCCTAGCAGAATCTAGGCAGAGCATCAATTACATAGGGTTAGTAAATTCATTGGAAACATTCATCTAACATATTCATTATATAATCTAGAAGATAGCATAGAAAATCTAGGGTTAGATTTTAAGAAATGTAACCCTAGGAGATATGGACAGAACCAATCAATTCCAGGGTTAATAATATATATATAAGATTTTATATAAAGCAGCCATCATTTACCCTAGAAATGAACTTTGACATTCTAAGAACTCATACATGTAATTTATCTTCCTGAAGCTCCTTTAATGGTTGAACCTGCACACTTTTCAAATAACCAGCATTATCAATTTAAGATAGATCTGACCTCTAATTTTGATGACCAAATCACTTGGGAACTACCACGTTCCTCCCAACCATGACCCGCAACCATTCCTGGCTTTAATCTAGATCCTCCCGAGATGGACTCCAACATGCAAGTAGCTTAGAGCTCCTAAGGTAGGGTTTCCTAACTGGTCGTCAGTTCTGAATCAAACCTCTTTTCCTTGCACGAAAAGTTCTCCAAGAAAACACTTGAGAGCAAAAACAGGAAGAATAATAATTCTCTTAGAAAATCAGAACCCCCAACCCTTTGGTTGGCTTGACTCTTTATAGACAGAATTTTCAGTCAAAGGGGCAGTTAAATCAAGAAATTCTTGATTTCTTGATTTAACCCTTTTTAATTTACTGGGTTAATTTTCAATTCTTAACCTAAGAACTTTAAACTAGTTCCTAGTTAGTCTTTCATAGATATTTCGTTATTTATTAATCCTTTAATAATAAATAATAATTGGTTGAGCTTCTCTTCTTTCTTTATTTAATTATATAATTAATCATAATTAATTCTTTATACATACTATGTTTAAAATACTTGTTAACATTTGTCTTTGGGCATCATGTATTATGATCCTTAGACTTAATGACACTTTTTCATGAAGGTCAAGTAGATAGATGGTTCAGGTCTACTAGTCTAGGCAACTCTAAACATCCTTGCATGTTGGATTTCCCTCGTATAATGTGGTAACTCTTCAACTTTGATGAGAATACAGAAATTTGAAATTTCATTTAATCGCTTATAAATAAGTATGATGAGATCAATATTTTCCTCGAGTCGTTTTCACTTGGAAGTTATTAAATTCTTTTCAGTAACCCCTAGTGCTTACCAGAGCCCATACTCAATGTTTATAACAGGGAGTTACAAACATAGTGCAATTCTAGAGCTCTCGCTCAACACTAAATTCTATCATGTACTTGTATGATACACCTAGGGATACAGTGGCCAAATATTCGATGCTCCAGAGCGTATGCTCAACATCAACATGGAATTATCCAGAGCTTATGCCCAACATTTCCAATTATATTTTCATGTGTTCCAAAGCTTTATGCTCAACACAAATGTAAGTATCATGTGCTCCAGAGCCCCTTTCTCAACACAAAACATCTCATTGATCATGTGCTTCAGGGTCTACGCCCATCACAAAACATTTCATCAATCATGTGCTTCAGGGTCCACACCCAACACAACCAGCATATATATCATCAATAATTGGCTTACGCCCAATATACAAAACAAATCATCATGTACATATGCAGTGGGGTCTTTGACCCAATATAAAATAAATCATCAATATAATCATCATGATTAATAGGCTCATGCCTATAAATGGTAGGTCCAAAATTCAGGATATTACAGAATGCAATCGGGTAAGAGGGCGAGACAAGAACAATTGAACAATATCATTGTAAAAAAATAAATTTGCTTCAGTTTCTCAAACTTCACAATTTTTTTTTAATTATGTAGGGTTTAATCAATTGACCTTTAAATCAATCCTATTTCAAATATTTTATGTTCTTTACTTTGTGTAAATTGTTATGTTTATTATAATAACATAAAAATAATTAATAAATATAAGATAGTTAAGTAAATACTTATTAATCTATAACATTATTACTTCTAATCAAATAAATAACATTAATAAAATTATTATTAATAATATTACTATTGACAAAATTATTAATAAATTTAAGATTGTATTAAAATTAGTAGTATTAACAATATCATTAATAATCATAACAATATTAGTTATCAATAATAATCAAATTAATAACAATGATAATTTAAATATTAATGACATTAATACCAGGATTACTATCATTAATATATATAATAATTAAAATTAATGTTGATAAGTGGTTGATATACACCTCGTTTTAAAGTTTTTAGTGTTAACACAGGTATGGGATAAGGGGTGTTTACATCTCTTTATTTTTGGTGAAAATTATTTTTGAATTTGACAAGAATTATGACCTAAAGTTATATAGTGAAAAGAGGACACTTTCACATACCTCCCACCAGATATCGTCCACCATTTTTTTGGATTCTAACTTTCCTCCACTTGCTGGTCGATGTCTTCAGCCTGTTTCCTCCCCCCCTCGTAGTCCTACCACTTCGCCTTCATTTGCTAACCCTTCATTACAAGTCTCTTTGGACATTTTCTCTGCAAAAACTCCCCTCTCACCCTCGATTCAACTTTGGACTCCATTCACTTCGAAAATGTCACCATCTAGAAAAAAAACAAAAAAATCCCTCCCTTGTCTGCGCCTTTATCCTCGTCCTCCACACAGTATACTCCTCTGTCTTCCAAGGTAAAACTAGTTGCCCATCAAAAACCTCTTTCCCCTTCTAGGGTCCTTAGAGAAAGTTCACCCTCTCCAGATGGTTCCTAATGAAAATAATCTCCCTTAACGTTCGGGGCCTGGGAGGTTTGGCCAAACAAAAAAGCCTTCACAACCTTTTCTATTCTCTGTCTCCTGATTTTATCTTTCTACAAGAAACCATGAACAGTACTTACCCTACTCTTTTAGCTTTTTCCAAACTTCGTCCGGGATGGGAATTTTGTGCTCTAATCTCTTCAGGTCTTTCAGGGGGCATTCTCTCTGCTTGGAATCCCCTGCAAGTTAAATGTAAGGCATTCCACACATGTGCAGGTATACTACTAAAGGATCGCCTTCGGGGATCCTCTACTTCACTCTCCATCCTTAATTGCTACGGGCTTTATATCAACCCCGAAAACTTCTGGAATTTGGCTTCCAAGGGTGGTCTTCTCTCCCTACCCAATATTGTCCTTGCTGGAGATTTATATCTAACACTCAATGGGTCTAAAGTGTGGGGTGCAAAGGCTCACATTGACCCTCTTGGCCCCTTCTTCACGCATCTTTTCTCATCCTTTCAGCTAGTTGATATTGCTCCACCCTGTGCGGGACCAACTTGGAGGAATGGTAGGTTGGGGAAGAGGGTATCAGCAAATGACTTGAGATATTTCTCCTTTCCTCCAGCCTAGTTGAGCTTCTCCCCAGACTTAGAGTCTGGACGTATCCTTCGATGGTGTCTGATCACTACCCTATCATTTTTTAATAGAAGGAGGATTTTTTCCCAAGTTCCTACCCATTCATGTTCAACCATACCTGGTTGACCAATGAATATTTTGTTTCTATGGTTAGGGCAGCATGGCCTAATCTATCAAATGAGTCCATCACCCTAGGGATGGAGGCCTTCTTGCTGAAGCTTTGTCTCCTGAAAGAGAAAGTCAAAGTTTGGACTCATGATAAATCACTACAGATGAAAGACAAGATCATACTCATTGAGGCAGAAATTAATAACCTGTTACTTTCTTCTTCTTCAGGATTGCTTAGTGTACATGATAATAACAAGCTCCTTGATCTACAAAAGGAGTTGAAAATGTTGCGGGATCATGAGATCTCATAAGCTAGGCTTCAAATTCAGATGATTTGGGCTTAGATGGGAGATGCAAATACTAAATTCTTTCACTCTGTGGCTTCTGCTAGGAGAAATCAAAATGCCATTTGGGGTCTAGAAGACGAAGCAGGGAATATGGTTGAACATGATAAATATTTAAAGGACCTGGGTGTTAGATATTTCAAGCAGATATTTAGTGATGACCATCAACCCACAATTGATGCCCAGCTGAAAGTAATATGATTGTTCCCTTCTTATATATCTTTGGAGGATATTGTGTCTTTTACTTCTCAGATAACCTTAGAGGAAGTTGAACAGGCTCTAAAATCCTTTAAGAAGGATAGGTCTCCTAGTCTTGATGCTTGGCTAGTAGAATTTTTCCTAGCTTTTTTTTATCTCTTGGGTAATGAACTTGTCGATCTGGTTGAAATCTCCAGGCTGGAAGGAAGGGTTGCTCCTTCTTTGAACTCTACCTTTATAGCACTCATTCCCAAAAAGGATAACCCGCTCTCCTTTGTTGATTTTAGACCTATCTCTCTGTGCAATCTGGTTTACAAATTGATCTCCAAAGTAGCTACTCAGTGCCTTAAACCCTTTTTAGATTAGTTCATCTCACCTCAGTAATTTGGGTTTTTAAAAAACTGACAGATCTCTGAGCCTCTGGCCATTACTCAGGAAGTTCTCCACACTGTTAAAACCAAAAACAGGTGTGTTCTCATTCTCAAACTGGACTTATCCAAAGCATTTGACAGGGTAAATTGGACCTATATCAGACTAATACTACTTCAGATCAGTGTGCCTCTGATGGGTGTCAATTGGATGATGGGGTGTTTAACCTCAGCAAATTTTGCGCTACTCATAAATCGGTCACCTTCTAGCTTCTTCACGGCCACCCAGGGTATCAAGAAAGGTTGCCCTCTATCATTGTTGTTGTTCATACTTGTTATCGAAGGCCTAAGCTTATTAATTGATGATGCTCGAAGAAATGGTAAGATCAAAGGTATCAGGATATCTTCTCAACTCTCTCTTACTCACCTGCTCTTTGTCGATGATGTGATTTTGTATGGCTTTGGTACATTTGAAGAGGGTTTCTTTTAAAGTCATTCTTGAGACTTTTTGTACTGCCTTGGGCATGTGCATTAATATGGAAAAATCTAGTTCCTGTTCAACAACATTGAGGAGGAAGTATTGAGCAGGATCACTCGGTTCCTCCCTTATAAAACAGAACATATTTTCTCAGGCTTCACTTACCTGGGTTATTTTATCAAAACCTTGGGTTACTTGGTTAAAGACTGGTACTGGCTTATCAGAAAATTTGAAAGAAGAATTCGGCACTGGTCTTTCCGTCTCCTTTCCATTGGAGGAACACTGGTCTTGATTAAAGCAGTACTCCCTAGTATGCTTGTGTACTGAATGGCTTTAGTTTCGGTCCCTAAATCCATCCTTGATAAGCTCAAAAGTCTGATATTTTATTTTTGGTGGGGTTCTTCAAAAGATAAAAAGAAATTTCATTTGGCATATTGGATGACTTTATCCAAACCTACCTCTCTGGGAGGTTGGGGCATTAAACATCTCGGATGGTTCAGCATTTATCTACGCCTCAAGAGATTCTGGTTGGCCCTAAATGGGGATGGTATTTGGTTCAATGTTTTTTCAATAAAATATATGAAAAATCTCTATGTTGTGTCTTGGATTCGCAACAAAAAGTTTCCAGTTAACGGCGTTTCTGTAATCTGGAGGGGATTTATCTCCTCCATCTCTTGGTTAGGCAGGGGTCTTTCTTGGCATGTCAGAAATGGGGTATCAACACAAGTGGGCTTGGATCCTATTGTTGGAATTGGTTCCCCTTATTTGCTCCCAAGTGATCTACAGGAATACTTGGAGGACTATGGTATAGTTACGCTGGATCAAGCGAGAAATTACAACCCTGAATCCAGGCATTATTGGCTTTCTGCCGACGATCTAGATCTGGGTGGAGAATGGAAGAATTTATGGAATGAATATATTATAGGGATGGAGTATGGTAAAATTAGATTCAAGTCTTGGAATTACTCTTTATGCTAGACTTTTGATAGATACAAAGGTAGTCTCTCTGTGGCCCATGCCTATGCTTGCATTTCCGATCATCTTTTTTTATCATCAAACGGATCTGTCCTATGTGCAAATTCTTTTATGGAAATTGAACATCCCAGAAAAAATAAGATGTTTTATATGGCCAATGATATTAAATAAAGTATTGACCTGGGATAACTTACAGCACCGTGGCTATCAAGGGCCAAGCATATGTTTTTTTCTGCAGAATGGGAGAAGACTCGCATCAACATTTATTTAATGACTGCTCCTTTACCAAGAGTGCCTCTGCTTTCCTTTATGAACACTTTGGTACATGCCCCTTTATAAATGGCACTGTCAAGTATTCTCTTGAGTTCCGGTTCTCTACTTATTTAGCAGATAGTGCTTTTATATACATTCCAATCTTTTTTCTGGAGCATATAGAAACTCAAGAATGGATTTATTTTCGACAATAGGAAGCCCTCATTTCATGCCATCTTTCTTCATACAGAGGCCCTTACTCACCAATACGCAGTTCCTAGAAAGAAGAAAAAACAAAAAAGTATTGGCTCAGCTCCTCAGTACATTTACCCTTGTGGTCTTTTTGATGGAGCTGCTGCTGGGAACATTGGGGGAGTTGGGTTTGTGATATATTTGAGTGGATCACACCACTTGAACTCTTCTCTAGGATGTGGCAGAAGTACCAACACCAGATCAGAACTTCTGGCCCTATGGGCCCTCTTGGAAGTGACTAAACAGATGGGGATTCCTCTTCTCTCTATATTTGGTGACTCACTTGTTATCATATCATGGGCTAATAGACATTCTTATCTAAACTCTCCATTTCTAAGTCACTGGTGTGAGGACATTCGAATATTGCTGCAATATTTTCCTTCCATGACCATTCAGCATGTATATCGTGAGCATAACCAGTAAGCTGATGGTCTCTCAAAAAAGGATCCTTCTCTTTTTACTAGTTATGGCAATCTTTTGGAATTTGAGAATGACATGATCATTGATCATGGAAACTTCAAGCTTTTTTAAGCTGTTACGTGCTGGATTTCAGTCCTATTTATTCTACACAAATTTTTTATTTCTTTTGTTTATGCTGCCTAGCTGACACTGAAGAGACCTTTCAGCCTTCTTGTTAAGCTTAGGACTTATTTGTTTCTTTGGTCATAGTTAAACATGCTTTATTTTAGTACTTTGACTTGTTTTACAAGAATGATGAAACAATCTTGACTCTGACAGGATTTATGTCTTATTGCTCATGATATGGATGACTTGGTTTCTCCATAGTGATCAGAAGGTCTCTCATGTGTTTAGTCACATTACTTGAGGGGGTGCCATAAATATATGGCCCAATTTTCATTGCCATTGTAAGATGATTGTATATGATGTCCTTTGATTCAGTTATGAATATCAAGGTCTAGTATTTTTTTCTTCTGAAAAAAGGAATTTTGTTTACATAATTTTATTATTGGAGCCTTAATTTATTTATTTATTTTTTTAACTAAAACGAGTAATTTTTTTTGTATTAAAAAATTGATTGGCCAAAGCCATCAACCAATTTACATGTCAATGATTACATTTCCTCGATTCCAAATCTACTCAATTTCTAGGATAATACAAATGGCAGCTCCAAACATATGGAATTTGATGCTTCAAGCTAGGTCCTTCATTTAGACTTAGCATTCGTGTGGGAAGTTGGCATCCCTGATTAGCTTTAGAATCAGCCTTCTTATTCATTTCTCAAAGTATATGAAAAAAGGAAACATAGTCAAATTCAATAAAAATAAATTGAATCCTTTGCATTGCGGTCATTGTTATCATTAAAATTGGCATTTCCGTTCTTGTTCCCACCCTTATGATTGTTTTTACCCTTTTTCTTATTCCTTTCGGGATGCTGGTTGCCCTTCTGGTCTGACGATTACATGGAAAGTATACTCACTATTTGGGTGGGTTGAGACGAAGTCGTGGCTTGTCCCAAAGTGGACTGATTAATAGACAATTGACTCACTTGCTTCACAACTGAATCCACAGGTTTGGTGCTTGTACAACTCACAATGCCATCAGCATGTGGTCCAAGATTTATCTTAGGATCAAGTTTCTAGAACACGGACCATTAGGTATGATCTCATACAGAAGTCCAGATTGAGCATAAATCAAATCCAATTCTTGTGCCCTAAAAATTTCTTGTCCCTCGTTCTGGACTCCGGATGTAGAAACATCCTTCGTGATGTAAGGTAGCAACGATTTAAGGAACCACTCAAGGAGAAACTCTGATGGTATGAAAGCTTTAATCAACCTCTTCCATCTACGCCACTCTTGGATATGGTCTGAGATATGTGTGGCTTTGTCCTGTCGAAATGTCGAAAAGAGTTCTATGCCAACGTCGTAACGCACGGGTATCTAGAAGTGATTAAAGAAAGTCATAGCAAGGTCATCTAACAAAATGAATTCCCCCCTCGGTAAATCTATGTACCATTTCACTACAGGCCCAGTGAGGGTGCAGTGAAATAGCCTTAAACGAATTGAGTCATCGTGTAAGGAGTTGGAAGAGCACCAAAGGTGAAAGGTAGTGACATGTTCACTAGGATATTCTCCTGGTTTTCCCTCAAATTTGGGAATGTCTGAGGGAATCTTGTTAGGGACAGTCGTCCAAGCTGAGTCATGAGATACCGGATCATTCATTAGTCTCGACAAGTCAGTTAAATTTAAGGTTGCGAGGAAAGGGAGCCTAGGTTGAGTCAGTCTATGCCACGCTCCCTAATATTTTTGGTTCATATAAGGCTAACTACTGTAAATACCATGGCCTTGGCCATAATATCCTCCTCTCGTTTGACCCGTGTAGGGCTGCATGGAAGCATTATGATGTGGTGTACCTTGACTATGTGGTGCTACAAAGTGCGTTGTTGATACCCATACCCATAAGGTTGATAGCTCTATCCATACTGCGGTCCATAAGATTGTCCATGAGAAGCTCCATAAGATATCCCATGGGATATCCTATGAGAAGCTCCATAAGTAGGGATATGGGAAAATTCTTTCAATGGACCATAAGATGATCCAGAAATAGGAATATGACCTCCCGAGACAACAGGAGATACTTGACTCTGAGATACTACTGTACGAGCAGTCGCAGTATGAACATGACTACTAGCAACATTCCGACCCGAAGGACCACATGAATGAGGGGGAGGAAGTGTTTTCAAAAATGCATTCGAAGGAGTAGGAATAGAGGACAAAGGGACATGTGAAGGGATGTAAGTAGTATTCCCTATGGTCACTCGTCTCGGTTCTGGTATATGCATATGACTACTAAAACTAGGTCTAGGGTGAACATGTGAGGTAGCTTCCACCGTCGGGATGGAAGGTGCAATGTGACTAGTGCTTCCAAATCTCTCCGCACGGAAAGGAATAGGAGTGACCCTAGGAATAGTGCTAGGTTCAAATTCTGACTCGGTATGATGGAACGAATCATGTTCAAGGATATCAGGCATGCCATATCGAACATTACTAGTGCTTATGGGTTCATGGTGAGTCTCGTCGCCTGGAAACCAATACTGACGACCTGTGAATGAGGGATCATAACCAGAATGTGAAGGTATTTTTGATGAATGATCATATACAGAAGTAGGATCTTCTTCCCCAACCTCTTGAGGTGGAGAATACATCTTAGGAATCTCATCCTCGTGATCTCCTGTTGTGTGTGAATCAATGTGAGAAGTAGTCCGCCTGAACTGTCTATTTCTCTCTCCCAAAGGAAAAGGAGACGTGGAAGGTGGAATCCCTACTAAACGACGAGAACGACAAAGTTCCGCACCTGAATCCACAATGACTCAAAAAATGAAAAAGACTCTTTCAAATTACACAAACCCTAGGAAAACTAGCGTGCACAGAGCATACACCTATATAATGTAAATCCAAATCACAAGCAAACAAGGGTAGGATATGTGAGCTCCTGAAGGAAGTAGGTATGTCTCTCCTAGGAGAGGCTTGAGACTCCCATACACAACAAGCGGAGGTTCGTAACCAATTATAGTGGCCCTCAGCTTCAACGCATATAGCGACTATGCTGTCCAACCCCTACTTGGCCAGGACACCTGTAGAATAATTTCTGCGAAGTACCCCCTCGATAACCTAGGTAAGGCAACTAAGATCACCTCAATATAATAAATGCTCAAGCAGATAGTCGCGGGCAGGATTGACCGTATGGGCAGGGTAGCAAAGCCCGAAACTCCCAAAAGATCCCCCAGATACGAATACAATACTGGAAATATCTCCGATGCTACTCAGTTATGACCAGGGGTCATCCCAATCATTAACCGCTCACACTGCCTCGTGCTTAACTCCCTTATAAGAGGAGGATCGTGAGAAACACTAATTATACCAAGGAATTTCACACTCTCACCTAAACAGACACATACATGTTTCATTTAGTGGTCTTGGAGAATTTACTCACAATGAACTATTCCAATACCCTAAAACCTAATCTTGTAGGTGCACCCTATAAAAGAAAAGAGTGCAATTCATTTTATTATGCATTGATTTTAATTGGCTTATTAATCAAAAGGGTAAATGATCGTGCAACTAATGGTGTTATGACGAAACAAGAAGTAAAATGCACACCTAACAATCAATGCAAATGCACTGTGTAAAATGAAAAACTAGGTATGCTACTACGTGAAATGAAAAATTCTCCTTCAAATGAAAATGCAATCATTCCTATCTGAAAATATGACTAATACTTATCCAAGCAAACCTAGTGCAAGTACCATGCAAAATGCAAAATGCAATGATGCATAATGATGCAAAGAAGCAAATATTTTTGTAATTTTTTGAATTAAAATGAGATAATAAAGCAAAAGAATGACTCTACCACCCCCAGAATATGCAAGCATTATCAAACAGCACCCACGCAAAGCACTAAGATAAAAGAGACCTAATGCACTAATCCAAAAACAAAAAATATAAAATGAAATGACAAGAACATTCTTAAAAAATTCAAACTAAAAAGAGTCTCTGGTCAAAAACAGAGGTGGATACAGACTCTAGAATCATCCAAGGAGACTCAGCAATCATCAAAACTCACCCAGCAACACTTAATCTTCCCCTAAAAGGAAAAACTTAGGGCATACGCAATTGTGTGGAGAAAACCCGTGTATATACGTGGATATCCGAGTAAAAACCGTGTGTACACACAACTGTGAAGACAAAACTCGTGTACAGGAAGAAAAAGAGATAAAAAAGAAGGTAAACAGACAAGATGAGACAATATTTACTCCTATCAGACACTACCAGGAAAACATGCCCCCAAACCCAACTCAAAAACAAAGAAATCAGAGCAATTCAAGAACATTGAGTGCCGATAAAACCCCCAAAGGAAATGACTAGGAACTCTGTAATGTCCCCGGTTTTGACCCCGTTTGGATGATGTATATATTGTAATTAATCATGGTGAGGAGCTCAAGGCAAAAGCCCCACCATCGATTTGGTTTTGTATGTTTCGGCAATAGGGATAGTTGCCGGTGGTATCTCGTGCTTTTTGGCACATTATAATTCGGCATCATGTAAACACACACATCAATTAAAATAAACCACAACCAGCTACGACAGTGCAACGTTGAATGAAATGGGCATGGTTCCAAAGGATAAGGGGTGGGGGATGTCAAACCTTAGTCTATGGGGGAAAAACCCATGTTTTGCCACCTTTGTTTGTTTGCCACTTTTCCTTGTCTCGCCCAACTTTGTCAACCTCTTTCCTTGTGGCACATAGTGAGCTGAGAGCCATGCTCTTGCATCCACGACTGACTGTGAAGGGCCATTCACATTTTTGGCTGTCTCACAGATTAATTGGGTCATTTTTCCCTGCTGTAAGTTGTGCTCACTGGTAGATTTCGGGGCTGTAGTCTTCCCCATGTTGTGAATGTAATTGCTGTTACGTTTGGGGGCCATTGTAAATTCGAGTGAGAGTCATTTTGGCCACGATAGGGCCAAGAATGACTCAGGAATTCGTTTTCCCTGTTTAAGCTGTGACAGCTAAGTAATTGCCTGAGTGCAATGGTTAGTCTTCGGACTGTGCTGGCTTGGCTTGTCTGTTGAAAGCCTGTGAAACCCAGCTGTGTTGGTTTGCTGCTTGTGCCCCTTGGCTATGTGTAAGCCTGCAATTGACCCTTATTCCAGAGGAATCATGCCCAGCTCGGGGGTGGTAGCGTTGCTGAGAGACTGATGAGCACGCTGGCCTATGGTTGGGTGGAACGTTGTAGCGGCATAGCTGGTTGCGGGTGAATTCTTCGTTAAAAGATAAGTGCTGCTGTTTACTTCATCTCTGTAATTTATATTGATGTTAAATGCTGGAATGTCTATGTTTGCTTCCGTTGATTGTTTGGAGGACTGTGCATCCTTGTATGGTGAATTATGCCTGTTGTTTGAGTTTTAATTTCAGCATTGATCTCCTCTGATTTATCTTCATGGGCTGTTTGCCCGGCTGAGTTGATGTTCGTCGCGTCCTCTTCGCCGGGTGAGGGATGGGGACGTGACAGTATGGTATCAGAGCCATGGTTGCAACAATGGGCCTCTATGGGCCAAGAAGGTGCAGTGACAGAAGGTAGAAATACCTTCTCTATTCAGCAGAGCAGCAAAAAAAAATTTGAGAAAATTCGGCTAAGTATGGAGCAGTTGGGCCATTGGAGGAATTGACTTCCGCCGTTGCAGAAGGGTTGGAGAAGTAAAACTTTTGCCGTTGCGGACAGCGAAGCAATCCCTCGTCCGACGTGGAAGTCATCGGACCGCCGACACCACAGAAAGGTTTAAAATTTGTCTAAGTGTTGGAGTAATCGGAAGGGAAAGTGGTCCGACGTCCGATGTTACGAAAGTCCGTCGACGTCCGACGTTACGAAAGTCCGCCGACGTCCGATGTAAGTGCCAAATCGGAAGAGCCGGCGAAGTGAGCGTTCGCCGTTGCGGGCGAACTGATGAAGTTTTCCGTCTGCCATTGCGGAAGCCCAAATGGTTAAGTCCTCCGATGGGAAATTCCCCCAATCGCCGACACATCAAAAAGGGTTAAGGCTCAAAGATAGTTCGCCAATCGGAAGAGTTGACGAAGTAGACGTCCGCCGTTACGGAAGCTAAAGACATTCGACTTTCGATGTGGAGATGCTTTCGACGTCCAACGTAAGTGCTAAATCGGAAGAGAACGCACTCCGAGGAGCCGACGTTGCGGAAGGTTTGGAACTTCCGGGGAGCCACCGTTGCGGAAGGTTGGAACTTCCGGGGAGCCGATTCAGCGGAAGAGAGAATGGTAGAGGAGCAGATTCGGCGAAAGAGAGAATGGTAGAGGAGCCGATTCTATGGCTGCGAGATTGGTTTGAGAGCCAATTCAGCGGACGTGATGATGCTTCCGGGAGCTGATTTCAATTGTTTTCAGAGGGATTTTTCAGCTATTTTCAAGGGAATTTTCAAGGTTGAAAATGAGAAACTGGCAGTGAGCTAATGCGCCAGATTGCGTGAAAAAATAATACTTTTACCAACAACAAAAAAAAAGAAGATTCTATGTTTTGGGGCAATTCGGTGAAACCCAAAATTCATAAAAGATGAATGGGGGCAATGGAAGTGAGGTGGCTGAAATTGGCACCTAGTCCAAAGTATAGCTGTGTGTAAAATACAAAGGTTGCTGAAAGTCTTCATTCTTAGAAGGGGTGTGGTTTTCACATCCGAAGTCGAAATGACGCGTGTGAATAGGCGTTGGAAATCTTATCCAGTGGGGAGCAAGGATAAGTGACCGGAATCTAAGCATGAAGCAGCGAAGTGCTAATGATGGCTGCTGTTATCAAAGGGACAAATCTGGACAGTTGCATGCCCAGGGGCAGCAAGGACTATGAAGTCAACCAGCTGCTGTGTGGAAAAGGAATTCTGTGAGAAGATGAGGGATTTGAAAGGGAAGTTTTCATTAGACCCTATCTTGCTAATTTTAACTACATTTCCTAAGTATATAGCTGAAATGTAGGAGAATATGTATTGCATGCATAGGATATTGCATGTTGGTAAGAATATTGGAAATATATAAATATATGTATAATGAACCACTAATGATAATCATTGCTTTGATGTTGGAATTAGTGGAAAAACCAACAATGATATGGACCCGAATGTATATGTTGCTGATGCTGAGGAATGTGATCAGCAACCCTATGAAGAAAGGGATAAGGCGACAAGTCCATAACAAAAGTTGGTGAGCAAATTCTGCAATCTCCTGCAAGGACCAACCAAACTGGTCATGTCAAGGGTGTGAGTATGACCCATGTAGGTAAGAGTCTGCTTATGACATATTCCATGGATTGGTACAGGTAAGAGACCTCATACCATATGAATACTGGAATGTAGAAAGGTGTCCTGCCTATACATGTTAATGATATTGATTATAGTAATGCATCTTATATGAGGTAGTCATGGTTAGGCCATGGTATGGTTGAATGCATAGTATTCCTAAATCAATGCAAGGTAGTGTTGAATGGACATGCATTAAGAAGATCTTACGAACCTTGTAGTTAGGCAATGGATGTATGCCTATGAAGGGTGTGAATGACTGATTGCATAAATGTAGGTGCAATGTGGTGATGTATTGCATGAATGCAATGAAATGAATGCATGTGATATTATGAATGACTAATGACTGAAATGATGAATTGGTGACAATTCAGGGACCATTTCAGAGGTTGTTATGAATGCAGGATAGTCATGATCAATTGGCTACCAGAAATGCTCTATTGAAGAGCAAGGTGGTATGAATGATACACTTGTGAAGTAAGGAGTATCTAAACCTTTCATGGCATGAATGATATGATTATACCTTGCATTGTTAGTATGATAATGATTGCATGAAGCAAATGAGCTTTGATGATATGGATGCGACTAACAGTTGGAAGTATTTGAATTTTATAAATTCTGAAAATACATCAGTGATGGTTGTAGCAATGACAGGGTTATATGCATCCAGACTTACCAAGTGTTGGTTGATTGAAGCTTCTATTTCAAGTAGATTATTTCAAGCATGGCATTGAGAGGTAAGGCCCTAACCAATGCCAGAATCTACCATGTGAAAGAGCTTGTTAAATTTGAATTGTGAATTTCAAATATTGCTAATAACTATTAGTCACTATTGGCTTGCATAAGCTTGTGTTTGGATGTTTGAAGCTTATGTTTCAGGTAGATTATTCCGAGAATGACATTGAGAGGTAATACCCTGACCAATGCCAAAATATACCATATGATATGCATAATAGGTTGTTAAAATTCGAATTGTGAATTTCGGATTTGAGAAATGGCTGACGACCACTAGCCACTATTGGCTTGCATAAGATTGTGTTTGGTTGATTGAAATTCATGTTTCAGGTAGATTATTTTGGGCATGGCAGTGAGAGGTAAGACCCTGACCAATTCCAAAATCTACCATTTATGAGAAGAAGTCTCATGGTTGTGAAAATTAGTTGGTACGGGTTGTTAAATTCGAATTGTGGATTTTGGATTTAAGAGGTACTAACAACTACTAATCATTGTTGGCTTGTGTAAGATTGTGTCAGGAGGGACACATGGTAAGTGGGTAATCATGTTATGATAGTAAGCATAAAATTATAATGAGCATAGTAGTGCTGCTTACGACAAACCCACCATTGAACAAGTCAATTTCTGTAGTAGATAGAATCGCAAATTCTTATTGAATTTGATTAATGTCATTGCTTGGTTATGGATGATCAATTTGGATTGCATTATCAGGTAATGATTGACTGTTTGGCTATTTGATGAATGTGTCAGGGGTACACACTGCAGGAAGACCATGTGTGATGGCCTGCAGAAGCCAAACTTCATGGGAAGGTTTTCCCTTATCTTGGAAATGGGTTTCGGGTGAAACGCCATTGGACATTTTGAAATGTCTCATCTGCACTGCATGTTTGGTAATAACATGAGTGAGATGGTATGGATTATGTTGGTAAGACATGTGTGGATACAGACTGTGTCAAGGGCTTGGTTTGCTTAATCCTGGTGATTGGAAACTGCACAGACAGAGCTAGAGGGCTGACTTTCTTCTCCACAACCCCGGGATAGCACTGGAAAGGGAATGCAGGGCCTAAGGGACTGTGTAGCAGAGAAGGGACTGATTCCTTGTGCTGGGTGTGTGTGGGTGTCGTAGGAGTCAGGCTAGTTCTAGTGCAGGTATTCCTAGCTCAGCGATGAGCTCACCAGGTTAGCATTTAGCCTTTCCCAACTCCTGGACGGTCTGATAAATCCAACTAAAGGAATACTGCGACGGAAAATGGATAAGTGTTTTGTAACCCTTGCTATGAATATGCATGTTTAATTATTAAATTTCCATATACAGAACATGTTTTGATTTATTTCCATGATGACCGATTGCTTGAGTATGGATAGGACCTACATGGCACACACCGGGAATGGGTGCACACTTTTCCGATGTTGAGTCATGAAAGGATTTTCAATATTGATTACACTCTGGGGAGTGGACGCACTCCTGGTGTCTCAATATTTGATAGTGAATGATATGAAATGTGATTACAGTTTTAGAGCAATGATGCTGATGAGTTTGCTTGTATTGCTTGTGTTGCTTGTGTTGACAGGCTAAAGGTAAAGGAAAATGGTTGATATAAGTGTATTGTTGATATAAGTGTATGTTGGTATAAGTGTATGTGTCATTGTTGACATGAGTGTATAAAGGGCTGTGATGTGCCTAAGGATCCATAGTAGATCCTAGACCTGGAAATGGTCATGATAAAGTTCCAAGCCCAGTTGACATGGTTATGTACTGGCTAGACATTAATTATTTGATGTTGTGGAGCAGCCGGCGTGTTGACCTAACATCTAAGTCCATAGGCAATCCCAAGGCTTGCAAAGTGAAGCAGGATCCTGTGGACGAACGAGGAAATGTACAATACAGATAAGTATTGGATTGTTTCGCTTATGACTAAACATGTGTATATGATTTGGTTATGATGTTTTATCTCTAGAACAAGATAAAATTAATGGGATTAAACTAAACATGTGAATCTATTCAATGTTGGATATAGGTATCGCTGGGAGCGAGGACTATGAGAGCATCCTAAGGGTGCATGTGGACATGTGACTGTCTTGGAAAGCTCGGAATGAGTGGTAATGAAAAAGGTGCTAGTAGGACCAGGAAGTCCTAGTAGCCGAAACAAACCATGTGGAGAGACTCCATGG
>LPNX011226360.1:118173-176535 GCA_001517045.1 Pseudotsuga menziesii | reverse complement strand
CATGAAAAATATGAAAGTTTCCTTAATGGAACTTGAACAGTCATGCCAATTGGGTAATTAACTAACTGATTTTGATATCTATATTATGCTTGGTCTGATACAATTTCAATGGTGCATTCCACAGGTGAGAAAAGTGAAACCAGGTGGTGCGCGTTGATTATGGCAGCAGATCAAAAGTTTTTGGACTTGGCTGGAAGTCTCCTTCAAGTGATTGCCAAGACCCAAGAGAATATTGGGGAGATGCTCAGGATACAGAAAAGGCAGAGTGAAATGAACCACCAGATTTTGCAAGACTCTATTGGTTTGCAAAGGGAGGTGAAAAGCCTTCTGAGAGCAATCGGCAAAGGAAAGGAAGGTGGATTAGCAATAGGACAATTGTCCAAGCGACCCGATAAGAAACGGTCTAGGCATGAAGACTCAAAGGAAATTGAGCAGGTAAAGATGAAGCAGTCAGTGATATGCTGGAGATGTAGAGGACATCATTTACGCCGGGACTGTCCGATGAGGGAACATGATGAAGGCAACAGCTGCAAAGTTCCTACACTTCGGGATCAGCTGGAAGCTGGGAACCAGCAGGGAAAGTCTGTGGAAGCCAAGAGGCTTGGTATTGAACGCTCAAGTAGATGATTGAACGCGGAACAGATCTGCAATTTTGAAATTCTGATGTGCAATTGTATATGTATTGTATATATGTAATGGAACACCGAGGATGGTGTTATTCCAAGGGGGAGGGGAATGTAATGTCCCCGGTTTTGACCCTGTTTGCATGATGTATATATTGTAATTAATCGTGGTGAGGAGCTCAAGTCAAAAGCCCCACCATCGATTTGGTTGTGTATGTTTCGGCAATAGGGATAATTGCCGGTGGTATCTCGTGTTATTTGGCACATTATAATTCGGCATCATGTAAACACACACATCAATTAAAATAAACCACAACTAGCTACGACAATGCAACGTTGAATGAAATGGGCATGGTTCCAAAGGATAAGGGGTGGGGGATGTCAAACCTTAGTCTATGGGGGAAAACCCCATGTTTTGCCACCTTTGTTTGTTTGCCACTTTTCCTTGTCTCACCCAACTTTGTCAACCTCTTTAATGTTCTGTTGGGCAGCTAAGGATTAATGGCTGCTGGTGGTTGAGGCATTTAATTCCTTTGGGAGTGGAGTGGCAGGACTGTCAGTCCTTTTCCTACCTGCCCACTTCACCCATGTCTTCCCATTCTTCTCCCTCACGCACTCTTCCCTGGCTTGTTCACTCTACCCACGATTTTGAATGTTCATCTCCTCACGCAGACTTTCATCTTCACCCCACGAGTTGCTAAACACCCACGAACTACAAAATCGCGTCCTTCCTATTGTGTGTGCATCCACGGACAAAAACGGAGCTGTTTTTCCTCACGCAGGGCCTCCATTGTCTGTTCTTTTCCTTTCTGGGTCGGATTGTTTACCCATGCACAGGTACTCTTCTATTTGGGGCACACATAGTGAGCCGAGAGCCGTGCTCTTGCATCCACGACTGACTGTAAAGGGCCATTCACGTTTTTGGCTGTCTCACAGATTAATTGGGTCATTTTTCCCTGTTGTAAGTTGTGCTCACTGGTAGATTTCGAGGCTGTAGTCTTCCCCATGTTGTGAATGTAATTGCTGTTACGTTTGGGGGCCATTGTAAATTCGAGTGAGAGTCATTTTGGCCATGATAGGGCCAAGAATGACTCAGGAATTCGTTTTCCCTGTTTAAGCTGTGACAACTAAGTAATTGCCTGAGTGCAATGGTTAGTCTTCGGACTGTGCTGGCTTGGCTTGTCTGTTGAAAGCCTGTGAAACCCAGCTGTGTTGGTTTGCTGCTTGTGCCCCTTGGCTATGTGTAAGCCTGCAATTGACCCTTATTCCAGAGGAATCATGCCCAGCTCGGGGGTGGCAGCGTTGCTGAGAGACTAATGAGCACGCTGGCCTATGGTTGGGTGGAACGTTGTAGCGGCATAGCTGGTTGCGGGTGAATTCTTCGTCAAAAGATAAGTGCTACTGTTTACTTCATCTCTGTAATTTATACTGATGTTAAATGCTGGAATGTCTATGTTTGCTTCCGCTGATTGTTTGGAGGACTGTGCATCCTTGTATGGTGAATTATGCCTGTTGTTTGAGTTTTAATTTCAGCATTGATCTCCTCTGATTTATCTTCATGGGCTGTTTGCCCGGCTGAGTTGATGTTCGTCGCGTCCTCTTCGCCGGGTGAGGGATGGGGACGTGACAAACTCCCCAATATGGTCACCAATTCTGTTACGGAGAAAAAATCCTATGGATTGGGGTACCACAACAGACAGAGTAACCACAAAAATCAATCATTTCTTATATGCAAGAGAAACCAAACATCTAACACTAAAGGATCTCGGAACATACCTTATTTCGGACATTTGATGTAGATCCTCGTTGATTTTTTCCACTCCCGCTTGTATTGATAATTTGCTTTCTCAACATTCAGCAAACAAGACAAGCATGCTATATATAATTGTGTTAGACCTACTCTAGCATATATAATCAATAACATATAAGCATTTAAAAGCATCCATGGATTCAATACTCATTTAAATACACATTATTGGAGAGGAAAAGATATTTCTATTAATATAAATCATAGATTACAATAGTGACAACATCTATCGGCATGTCTGCGAATCGGAGAAACTGAGTCCTCCACCTGGGCCTCCACCACTTCAATCCTCCATCTCTCGATAGCAATCTCACAAGCAAAGGCAAGCTTGGGAATAACACAAAGTACTCCAAGGGACAAAGGGATGCAGACTCTAGTATAAGCTCCGGCAACAATGGACTATAGTTTTCTTGCTCTTCAATTCCTCCCCCTTCAATGTATCCAAAGGGTTCCTTATATAGTGCTTAAATGGGGTAATGGAAGGTCAAATCCAAGCGATATCAAGGCATATGGAA
This sequence comes from Pseudotsuga menziesii, assembly GCA_001517045.1. Taxonomy (NCBI): domain Eukaryota; kingdom Viridiplantae; phylum Streptophyta; class Pinopsida; order Pinales; family Pinaceae; genus Pseudotsuga; species Pseudotsuga menziesii. Next base: position 173,590 of record LPNX011226360.1, on the reverse strand, counting down.
GGCCAAGAGACAAGTTACTCAGATCCACATCAAGGAAAACTCCAAAACTATTTGGCCTCTTGCACACATCCCAATGTACGTGGGTTTAAGGGTCAAATATGCATATATATGCGAGAATAGGTTTACAAGTAGTGTATAGAAAATAATGCATGTTTTTAGGGATGATATTGGAAACATAAAAGGTACAAAAATGGTCCATGGTGTCTAAAGAGTCTGCAAAGGGACAGGGAAGGCCATAAAGGTGTGATCCACCATGTATGGTAAAATCAGCTGTAACAGTCCACTTAGAGAAGCTTGATGAACAGCGCTGAGATGCCTTAGTGGATCTAGAAGTAAATAAGAATCACGTTAAGGTCCAATATGATAAGTCAGTCCATCTGAGGAGGTTTAGTGAAGGTGATTTGGTCCTTTTGTGGAATCAAGCTAAAGAACCCTTGGCGACATGGAAGTTTAATCCCATGTGGCATGGTCCTTACATATTCAAACGCGTGTTAGAGAAGGGCACCTATGAGCTGGTGGATTATGAAGGGACAGCCCTGGCGAAGCTTAGAAATGGGATCTATCTTAAAAAATACTATGCATGATCTTCAACCAAGGCTGATTATTGTATATTATTGTAAAGTTTCTTTCATAGTTAGGTTTTCTTATGGTGATCAGGTTTGTTGATTAGCTTTTGTTTCTTAATGGCAGATGTCAATGGAGTCTTCTGCTTCCATAGGATTTGTTGATGGTGCTAGCCACCACACTCAACCCTCATCTTCTGCTGCTTAGGTGATTTATACACCTACGGGTCAGGTATTGTCTTCAGGAGGCATATGTTTATGGCCTTCTTCGAACAATGTTGCTGAGTATAGTTCCATTATTGAGTTATTACAGGATTCCATTTCACATGGTGTTCTCTCTCTTGAGGTACGTCTTGATTCGCACTTAGTAGTTTCACAGCTTAATGGCTTGTATCATGTTAGGGATCCGACATTATTACCAAGATTCTTATGTGTGAGATTGTTAGAAAGGAAATTTGAGAACATAGCATACATACATGTTTCAAGAATTTTTAATCAAGTTGCTAACTCATATGCTAACTATGTGTTAGATTGGCATTTGTTTCATAGACCACAAGCATATCACAAACATACATTTTTACACACGTGTAAATAAATAAAATCGATCATCATAAAAGTTTTTCATTAAACATCCAAAATGTGACGTCATAATACATAAGTTTCATAATAGAAAAATGGGGCTTTCAAGCCACCCAAATATAATACATGGTAGTACAAAAATGAAGCACTCTCAGGTCTCTAAGCCTATGGAGGAGGAGGGGGGTTCTGATCGTGGTAGCACACCACAAATCTAGCTAGTCATTCGAATAAACAAACACATGCTCATGGTACACCAACCACCTGATGGTGCATGGCCTTAGGCAAGTACTCAACTTGCGCCATGGGTACCCTGTGTGTCAAGCATACCAAGTTTGTGTGGATGCTTTGGAGCATCTGCTCCACATCCACACCCATGATGTCATCTCCTCTTCCCCTCCATCTATGATGAGGGAAACTATCAGGACTCTGTGGTCCAACATCTATATACACATGACAGATTGTCACTATGTGTCGTCACACCAAAACATGTCTTTTGAGTCAATATATCAAAAAACACAAAAAAAAATTATAATTCAAAAAACTTAAAAAGAGGGTTTGGGATTCGTTACCTATGTTTCCATATGCCGCTCCTGGTGGTAGAGGCATCCCTGGATCTCCCTGAAAATCTATTCCTGCATAGGGATAATCATCGATGGCAATAATATGCCACCACCACCATGGAAAGAAGTCCTCTGGGTAGGGGTTAGCCACCCTACCTCCACCCAGTATGCGCATAAAATTTTCCCAATGTTGTTGGGTTGGATCTCGAACTTTGTGTGGAGGAATCTCCACTCTAGGGCTTAGCACCGCTACACGCTCAAAGAATAATGTGCTCAGTATGCTTCCTAAACCAAAGTTTCTCACCCTGCCCATATTGTAGTCACTGAGCTGCTGCTTCATGTTACTCAACAACGCAATTCTCTAGTCATACACTGTGGATCTCATACACTCCACTGCATAGAACATCAATGGTCATGAGGCTTGGTGAAGTGATGCTATACCAGCTATCCTACCGAGTGCCAATAGTATGGCCTTTATTCCTAGTACCTGGATGGAGTTTGTTGGTATTTTACTCCCAACCTTTTCCATGTCCGTAGCATACTGCAATGTACTCATCAATGGTAAGGCCACCTTCGAGCCCGCGAGAGCGTAGGTTCACCACCTCTCCCCGTTAGGATAATCCAGTAATAAAATATATGTCCTATACCTCTATAGTGAGAGACATCTCGTCGATATGAAAAGACTCTGAGTCTGGATCCCAGTAGTCTACTAGCATCTGCAGGAGTCTTGGTTTGGCCCTCAGGCTACCAATACACCAAAACTTATATAGAGGGCATGCACAAAGAGCTTGTTGAGCCATTAAGTCACCTTGGACAGCCTCTTCTGCATCTCCATGTTTCCTCTCTATCCATTCTAGAACCATCCTACACATTAAAATTGATTTTTGGTCATTAGATACCTTAAAAAACCTTGTGCACAGCCGCATATGCAACTATTTGAAAAACAGCCACGTATGTACGCGGTTTTGGTAGCTTTTTCCACGTATGTCCATCCCTATACGGGGAAAAAACCCCGATATCCACGTGCACCGAAACGACCATTTTAGACTGGCTTAAAAATTAAATTTTACCATGGAAATTCAAAAAAAATGCATGAAATAAAAAGAGGAGGACATGAGGAGTTACCTAGAAGAAACAATGTCGAATTTCGCCAGATGAAGCTCCCTGAATTCGTGTTGGAATTTTTGAGCTCCAATGGGTAAAAATTTCAAATGATTTGGAATTTTTGCATATTTTACTATTTATAAAAAAAATTGAAAATTTGAAATTTTTTACCCACTTTCTATAGTTTTGGACCATTTCTGACCATTTTGGACCTTTTTGGACTAATTTGATGATGTAGAAGTCCATTTTGAGCGCCATTTCGACTGTGGTTTTGACCTATTCATGCCGATTTCAGGTATTATTTCTAAACTGACATATAGGTTAGGTTTTTTTGTGCCATAAATTGTTTCCAGACTTCAAAGAAACAAGCCAACACAATCTCAAAAATTCAATCAAACAAAACTAGGTTTTAGGGTTTTTGAAAGGTTTTTCTCGTTGTGAATTTTTGGTGACGAAAGGGAATACATTCATAAGAAAAATAGGAATTGAATCACAAATAAAGAAGAACATAGATGCATAATATAATTACCAGGTTTCCAACAAAACATGACATTGAAGATCATTCACAACTGACAAGCATTACAAGCATACAAACCATAAACCAGCAATGAATTTATCAATTATGTAACTAAAAAAGTTAAAAATGAAGCCAAAACACAGACTAAAGGGAAAATAGGATCATATATTTCATAATTATGTTCATCAAATACACATGAGAGTTAAGTACTTAGCTTATCAATAAGTCCAAAAGACCTCCTTAAGCCATCCAAAAATCGAACCCCTTGTTCTCTTTCTGATCTTCCTAAATACTGTTTTTCAAAATTCAGTTAGGGTCTAAACCCTAACTGTTTTTAGCCTACTCATCGATAGGATATTGTCAAAATAATAATTACAAAATAAAGTATTTCTCAAAAACATAACAATTAACTGCTTAACTAACAATACTCAAAGGTCTTTAGCAGCTTCTTCCAATAAAGCTATTCCATCTAAGGCTTGGGCCTTTTTTCTAGATTTCTACTGCTGAGCTTCCATATCTATCATCCTTCTTGTAAGCTCCTTATTCTGTTGCTGTAGGCTTTTGATAGTCAGTTTCAATTCTGCACATTGTAAATCTGTGCTTCTTTTCCTTTTTAGGGCCTCCTTGGAAACTACAGTAAGCTCTTGGTAATGATCATTCACTTCTTCTAAGTCCTCCTTGAGTCTTCTATTAGTTAGGATTAAACAATCATTCGTTTCTTACATGTATTTCATTTGATGCTTATATTGCTTGATGGTTCTTTGCAAATTTTCCTTTTCTGAGTCAAAATATTTGCCTGCGTTGTATTTTGTAGCTCACTAGGCAGCCATGGGATATTCAGCTTTCTGAAGATGTCCTCATCTTCATGCAATAGCTCTGTAGAAACACCATGAACACTTGGATTTTCTTGATTGTCTGTTTCATTAGGTGCATTTTCATCCATTAACAACTTATTTTCTGAATAAGAAGCTTCCATTTCTTCTTTCTGTTGTTCCTTCAACATTTCACCTCTTAATTCCAAAAACACAACAGATAGTTTGGTTTCGGTGAGGCTGGACTTTTCTATTGTCTTCAATGATTTCTTTCCTTTGCTGTCACCTTTGCTAGATTCTATCTTTTCATCTGAAGAAGAAGTATCAATCATAGTCACCTTTGCTGTGTTTAATTTAGGGTTTAGAAGCTTTTTCATGTTCAGCCTCAATTTGTTTTTGGGTCTGGTTTTGGGTCTCCATCCTGAGGCAAGCTCTCCCATCATATTTAAACTTTTTCCTTGATGTCTAACTGTGGCAAACTCCATTGCTTTAACCTTGATCTTCTTTTTCTTTGGCCTTACTATCTTATCCTCTTGACTATAGAATTCCCTGTGTGTGCCAACCCTAGATTCAGCATTGACAGTCACCTTATCTCCTTCCAACAAGTATCCTTCATCTTAAGATAAAATAGTAATTGGGATTCGTTGTCGGACCTTTGTATCTTCTTCCTCTACTGCAACCTTCTCTGTGACAACAATTTTTTCATCTATAAGTGCCTCTGTTGGTGCTTTAATTTGCACAGGCTGAGTTTCTTTTTCAATAATCAGCAAACCTTTTCCCTTACTGTCAATTGAAGCCTGCTGAGATTCAATATCTCCCTTTGAAGATTCTGTCACTTCCTCAATTTTGACACATTTTTTATCTTCAGACTTGAATTTTTGCCCTAATTTTCTAATTAGGGTTTGTCCCTTGTCCACATGCTTTTTGGTAGGCTGTTCTTCCTGCTTAATTTGGAACCCAGACCAAAAGAGAAAGTAGTCACATGTCTTTCCTTCTCTTTGCAAAACAATGTTGATAATAAGCTTGATCAATCCATGATGGAAGATGGACTGTGCAGTGTGGTCATGATGCTCCTTGATCCTGCTTGACATTTTCTGCAAACTCTTTAACAAGAAGAAAGGGAGACTCATCCTTGATTTACCAGCAAGGTGTTGTAGGAACCTGAAATGATACTTGAAGACAAAAGCATACCTCCTTTCACAAGTAATGTAGCTTTGTAGGACTTTGATGGGCTCTACCCATTCAGCTCTGAAATTCTGGATGAGCACTCCCTTGCTCAAGTCTGGAATAATGCCAGGTAAAATATACCTTTGGGCATTGAAGGTAAATGGTACCTTTTTGAACCATAGCTCTCCTTCGTTCCTGACTCCTATTGCTTCAGCCACCAACTCTACAATTAATTTGAATTTCAGAGTGTCAAATGATACTGTATCTTGGTTATAACATTGATCAAATTTATGAGAAACTTCGGTGTTATATCCATCAATCTTCTTAAAGAAATCTAACCATCCATCATTCTCAAAAATCTATGCACAACCTGAAAACTTGTCAATCCAATTCAGCTCTGTTGGTCTTCCCACTCTTCTTCATCTACTTTCCAATGGCTAAATGATGTTTTTGTGTGATTTTAAGACCCTGTTAATGACTTAACAACCCTTTTTTCTTCAAGTTTTCAGAGTTTTGACAGTCAATTTTCTTTTGGATTCTCCCTGGTTGTTTCCTCACAATTTCTAACAATTTGTTCTATTGTCAATGCAGGAAATATTTTGTATTGAGCTTGGGTAATTTAGAGTACCAAAAGTATTTAACAAAGTTGCTGATGAACTTAACTAACATCCAATATGCTCATCTAAATGGCAGACCACCTCTGGAATGCATAGAGACATCTATGTGTTGTGATTCTGCACAAATAGCACCCTTGGCTCGTTCTAATGCCACTAATGAGCTATCTCTTTGCAATAAGGATTCTGCATTAGCGCTCTCAACTTCTCACTTCTTAGATTTAGATTGTGATTGTTTAACTAGGGGATGAGATGATATGAGAGCAATCTTATGTGTTCTAACTTTCTGCTTCAACTTGCATTCAACACAAAACCAATCAGCCTCTGGAACATACTCAGACAAGGTCTACATGCAATAGACATGCACAACTAACCCATTGCATTGATTATAGGTAACAAGTATATCTGTGAAACCCTGGTCGCCACAAACAGTATAGACCTTCACCTTACCATATTTGCTGGTCTTGACAGGGAAATTTGTTTAATGTAACTGTTGTTATTCAACTTATCATTTTCCAAAACATCTAAAAACTTTTAGACTGATCTCTCATCGTTGGGAGCTTCTTAACAACATGAATTTATGTTTTCTTTAATCAATTTAACCTAACAGACCTTAATGGAAAAAACCCCCAATTTAGCAACCATGACCAAGTTTACGCGGAATACCTCACTCCCAGTTTGCTGCAGGTGTTTAGAATTGATCTTTGAACTATCTGAATGTTGAATTTAACTGTCCAGGTGTCTTTAATTCTTCAGCTTGCTTCCAACTGTCGCGCTGAGAAAGCCCTAAATTCCTTCTTTAACTGTAAATTCCAGATTCTTAGCAATTTTCTTCATTCCACTTCGCCTCCGGCTTCGTAATGCCTATGTGGAGAAACTATTTCCCATCAATCTTGGCTCGTTCCTCTATCTGTCATGATTTGCTGAGCCCTATCTTTTGATTGCCATGATCTCCTTCACGTCACATACCACACCTGTTTGCATGATTATTTCTGATGAAACACATATCAAAACCCGTCTACACATGTGATTAGTCATCCACGAGCGTAATCATGGGAGAATTTGGCGTGAAAACTAACAATTTTAGCGCCCACGATATTCTTGTAGCGCCACAGTGTAAAATTTTAGCCGTTGCGCTACAAGAATGTTTTAAAATCAAATTTGGTGCTTTTTATCCATTAATTCCATTTTGAATAAGGTTTATATGGTAAAATTTGACCTTAGTGTTATTTGTGAAACCTTTAATCAACATATGTCCTATATAACCCCTCAGAACCTAAGAAAACAAAAAATAATAGAAACCTAAAGGCAAAAATCAAAATTTCACTTTAAACCAAAATTTCATAAAAGCAAGTTAATGAGCAATCTTAAAACAAAAATCACAAGCAAATGATAAAACTAAAGAAAACAAGTTCATGACTTGACATCTGGCTCCAGCTGTGGGATGAAGTCCTCCTTGTGAGGCTTCAAGAACCTGTAGACCAGTGCCTTATTTTCTGCCATCTACTAGTCTGCAAAATTTCCATTGGGTTGTGGAGTCATTATTATGCTTTACTCACACCGATATATACAATGAAAAGTAAAAATCTCCTCAAAGACTGTAAAAATGCTTGAGGAATTGTCCATTGACTGGACTTGACAATTCCTCACCTTCCAAAGACTGCAGGACAAAAGTGTTATTTTCTAGAATCTTAGACACTAGGAAAGGGCCAAACCAGAGGTTGTCAAATTTACCATGCTTCCCCTTTTGCTCTTTCCTAGCATCCCACCTCAAAACTATATCACCAATTGAGAAAGTGTTTTCTTTGTTTTTCTTGTCAAATCTGCTTTTGATCTTCAATCTGTATAACTGTGCCTTTTCTTCCACTTTTTCCCTATTCTGTTGTAATTCTATCATCTCATAAATTCTTCTCTGCATATCATTTGGTTCTTCCTGACAATTATGAAGAAACTTCATCACTGGGATTCCCAATTGAACAGGAAAAAGCTGCATCTATGCCATACACTAACTGGAAAGGAGAAGTTCCAATTGCTTGTTTGTCTGTTATCCTATCAGCCCACAATGCATATTTCAGCATAGAATCCCATGATCTCTTATTATGCTTAAGAAACTTTTTGATACTCTGAATGATGTTTTTATTTGAGGATTCAGCTAAACCATTACCCTGGGGATAGTAAGGAGTTGAATGCTTCAGCAAGATACCATTCTTTTCACAAAATGCTTCCATTGCCTTAGACTTGAAGGCCTTTGCATTATCTATTACTGTTTTCTGAGGACACCCAAACCTACTAAGGATATTTTCTTCAATAAATTCCATGATTACTTTGTCTATGGCATTCCTAGTGGGGATGGCTTCCACCCATTTGGTAAAGAATTCTGTTGCAGTTAGAATCCACCTATGTTATCCTGAGGAAGATGGATTTATCTCCCCTATAAAATCCAGACCTCATTGATGGAAAGGAGCACTTACTGCAATAGGTTTTAGGGGCAATGATAGCAATTTTTGTTTTCCAGCAAACTTCTGACAAGGGATACAGTCTCTTACCTGCTGATAAACATCTGCAAACAAAGAGGGCCAATAGTATCCAGCTCTTAAAATATTATATGTTTTTGTCTTCTAGTACTTGTGACGTCCACAAGCACCCTCATGAGATTCAGAAATTACTCCTTCAATTTCAGATTTATCCAAGCATCTGAGTAGAATACCACCTGGGTCCTTCCAGAATAACTGCTCTTCTACTAGACAATACTTAGTGGCTTTAAGCTTTAAATATCTAGTATCTTTTCTATCTAAATGCTCAAGACATTGCAAAAACAATAGAAAATACACAATGTCTGCATACCATGTGGATGCTGAATAATAGTCCATGATTTTCTCTTTTTCCAAGATTGCTTGATCTTCTTTCTGAGTTAACTCTTCAGCCATCACATGCAATCCCAGTGCTTGACAATTTGATTCAGCTAGCAGCTTGGATAAACCTTGTCCGTTGAATAGTTTGGTGGGTCTGATATCTACATCATACTCCATGATTTTAGCAATCCACCTGCCTCTTTTCCCTTCACTATCAGGCTGTGTTAAAACATCTTTTACAGCAGCATTAGGCACAAATGAAATAACTTTAGAATGCAGAACATAGATTCCGAAAAACTTTAAAGATTTTACCAAAGCATAGGCCTGTTTTTCTAAGATGATGTATTTTAGTTCAGAATCCCTGCGAGTTTTACTGAAGAAAGCAATAGGCTGCTCCAGTCCTTCCTTATTCTTCTGCAACAAAACAACTGTTATTGTATCCTCTGATGCAAATGAGAATGTAAGAAATTCTCTGGTAAAATCTGGGCTTACTAATACAGGAGCTTCAGTAAGAGCCATTTTGATCTTCTCAAATGCATTCTTTGCCTCAGTGGTCCACCTGACTTCCTGATCCTTTTTCAGCATGATTGTGATCTGTTTGATAGTCTCAGCAAAGTTTGGTATAAACCAACGTAGAAAGTTGATTTTTCCAATGAAATATTGGAAATCCTTTTTACTCCTCGGTAAACTTATTTTCAATATAGCTTTTACCCTTTCAGGATCAATCCTTATACCATCAGCCGACACTAAATGACCAAGCAATTTACCTTCCTGTACAGCAAAGTGTGACTTCTTTGGATTCAAGGGTGTGACTTCTTTGGATTCAAGGTCAAGCCAAATTTTCTACATTTTAGGAAAGTCTGCTTCAAATGCTTCAAATGTTCATCATCTGATTGTGAGAATACAGTAATATCATCTAAGTAGATCACCACAAACTTGTCCTTTTCTCCAACAAAAGAAATATCCATAGCCCTCTGAAAAGTGGCTCCCGCATTCATTATACCAAAAGGCATCTTATCATACATGAAAGTTCCCCAAGGAGTAGTGATAGTTGTCTTCTCCTTATCATCAGGATGCATAGAGATCTGATTGTACCCTGAGAAACCATCAACCATAGAGATCCTCTGTGCCCCAACTACTTTCTGCAATATTTGCTCAATTTTAGGCAGAGGATAATTATCCTTTAATGAAGATCTGTTCAAATTTATAAAGTCCACACACAACCTGATTTCTCCATTCTTTTTCCTGACAAGAACTAGATTAGCCACCCATGGAGAGTACCTGAGGGGCACTATTATCTTGGCATCCAATATCTTCTTCACTTCTTTTTCAATAACAGGAAACAAGGCTGGATTAATTCTCCTTAATTTCTGACGAAAAGGTTTGACATTTGGTTTTAAAGGGACTTTATGCTATATAATTGCAGTGTCATAAGTTCTCAATTCCTCATAAGACCATGCAAAAACATCCACATGTTCTTTTAAGAATTTAATGTACCTGCTTCTTTGTTCAACTGTAAGTGCTTTAGAAATTTTTACCATTCTAGGCTGTTCTGCAGAGCCAATGTTACAATCCACCACATTCTCTTCTGAGGACTATACTACAGGTTTCAAGAGTGTATCGTCTTTTGAAAAGATACTTTCCAAAGGTACCAACCCCTTTCGAATGAAATTACTTTTTAATTCAATGATTTTATGTCCAGCTATTTCTTTTTCAGCAATCTCTTCCACCTGTCCATCCTCTTCATCTTCCTCTTGATCAATCATGGAATTTGAAAACTCATGGGTAAGCTCTAGAAACCTCTTAATCTCAATGTCATCTTCGAATACTCTCCACTGCTTTACATTATCAGGTACAGATGGTCTGTACCTAACTTCAATGGGATATCTCAACTGAGTGGTCTTGGGGATTCTAAAGTGTGTAGCAGCCAAGGCCAAAGAATCTGCAGTCTGATTATGGTCTCTTGGAATATAGGTAATGTTAAAAGCTAAAAAAAAAATTTCAATCATGTCCCATACCTCATTTCGATAGACTTTCAATAAACCCTGCTTCACTTGATAGTTTTTCTTCACCTACTGAACAACTAATTCAGAGTCGCCAAATGCAGAAATCTGTTGAATGCCCAAATCTTTAGCAGCTTTCAATCCTAACAGCAAAGCTTCATATTCAGTAGTGTTATTCGTAGTAATAAACTCTAATTTATACATCATCTTTATTGTTTCACCTCCAGGGGATATAAGAAGAACCCCCACTCCAACACCTTCTTTGTAAGAGGATCCATCAAAGTATAATTGCCACATCTCATCCTCCTGTTCCCTGCTACATTTTACTGGCTGTTCCCTTTCAACTTGTAACAAACTAGCAGTATTGTCATCCTCACTGAAATGTAACATGCAAGTACCTAGGTCTTTATCAACAGCATACAGTGGATGGTTAGTAGGGTTCTTGTCATCTGTTACAATATAGGCAAATTGAAGCTCTCTGTACATCCTTCTATTTTCTCCTCCAAACACAGGAATAGTAGCATATGATAAATCCATTCGTAAGGTCCCACCAACTTTCTTTGCCCAAGACCTAGAGAGAAGTAACCCAAATTTAGGTGTAATATCAGCTACCACTACATCCATGATCACACTTTTCATGGGTAACTGAGCCAAACTAACAACCATATCTTTTATCACCCCTAAACACTTCACTGCTCGGGAATCAAATGCATACAGATCATGATAGGGTTTGGTTATACTCAGACCTAAATCCTCCATAACAGCCTTTGGCATTAAATTGTGTGAGGCTCCCGAATCTAACAAGCAATTATGTATCATTTGTTCATGGACTGTCAAGGTGATGTAGAATGGAGGTGAAGCACCTGCTTCATTTTTAGTCTTTTTCAGCCAAGGCTGATCCAATGAAAATCCTAGGATTTTCTTCTTGCAAATTCACCGTATCAGAAATAGGCTGATTGCTTGCTGAATTCATCATCTTAAGAACTGTTTCTTTATATGAAGGACTTCTCATTAATCCAGTTAAAGGTACATGAATCTTTAACTTTCCTAATTCATTTTCCAAGATGAAATTCTGCACAGTTTTATTTACCTCTTCAACCTCCATGTTTTTCTTCTGTTTTTCTGAAACTTGTCTTTTCTCTATCACAGGATCAGATAGCTGCTTAGCAGGGACAACTACCTTCTTCTGCGGGCTTTGTACCACCTATTTTGGACCTGACCTTGGATTCACAGTCTTCTTGAAGTCATTTTGACAGACATCAGTAGTTACAGCATCCTTTTTCAGACCTAAATCATCTTTTGTTTCGAACATATCAGCATCATAGCATTCTGCATTTAGAAACTCTTCTTCAGTGACAAAACCTCCAGATAATCTTTCTCCAAAATGGTTCATACCTTGGTCAGTGTCTTCAAATATTACTTCATCATCAACCTATTCTTCATCAGCAACATTGTTCTGAAGAGGTGGTGGCACTCTTTGGTCCTCATTTTCTCTCCTTTCCCGCTGGATATCATTGTTCCTTCGTTCTCTAGGCATGAAACGGGGAGCAAATTGTCTTTTGAACTGATTCTGATTGTTAGGATTTCGTTCACCTTCTGGAACAGGCTTGATGGAATTTTTCTCAAGCTCTAATTTGTTTAATTTTGCAGTCAAAATTTTAACCAACTTAGCCATTTCATCAATTTTCCCTTCAGCAGAATGAGAAGCAGAACTTCCTGGAGCTGCTTCCTTCTTTCCTTTTCTGTCATAAAGCTGCTAAGCTGTTTCCTTCTTCAATCTATTGGAAGCCAGTATGTTAGATTCTACCTCCAATGCTGCATCCTGCATATTCAGTAAAGAAATAGGTCTCCTTTCTCTTAGTAGTAAGGAAAATTCATGATCGAAAGCATTTGCATATGTGAGTTTTGCTGATGTTTCTATAGGCTTTATTTCTGCAGGAATTCTACTGTACATCTTATTAAACCTCTTTGAAAATTCTGCAATAGTTTCATCCTTTTTTCTGCTAAGGGCTCCAAACTCAATTATGTAGTATGTATGGTCTTTGGTTTCACCCCATTGTCTCATGAAGAGATCACGAAGTTCTTCAATGATAGTGATTGAGTTAGCAGGAAACTCCCTGAACCATTTTCTGACATCTCCATCAAGTCTCTGCATGAACATTCTCATCCACACATCCTTGGCTTCAATGTTTTGGTTATCAGCATAACTAAGGAAAGCTTCCCAGTGTTCTTCAGCTGTAGTCTCCCCCTGTCCATTAAACCTAGGCAAATATTTCTGATAGTCACCTCCAGGTAGTGCATTTAAAGGGTGAGGCAAAACCAATGGTGCATATCTGGCTGCAACCATCTGGTCCATCATGTCTATAGGCTTATTTTTGGGCTGCCATTTTTTGACTGACTGATTTTGGTGATGGAGAGGTTTGACTAGAACTTGGATGAAAGGGTTTTTTACCTAATTTCAGCTGAAAGAGAGGTATATTACCAGGAGAGGCAGTTTTAGCTTTTCTGAAGGATTGAGGATTAGTAAAAACTTGGAAACTTCTATCAGGAATAATAGGCTTTAACCAAGGTGAAGTTTCTTCTTCTTTTCTTAGCACAGCTGAATGTGATGAACCACTCAATTGGTCAGGGTCACATAGGGATGATAAAGACTGAGACCTTCTAATTTTCCTTGTTGTCTTTAATATATGTTCAGGGTCTTTAACACCCAACTGCAATGGTGAAGTAGGTCTGCTTCTAGTTCCAACTCCCCTAGTAGCCACTGTGTCAAACTTGGTGAAAAGTAGCCTTAAAGATGTGCTGGTTTAAGTTCACCTCTTAAAACCAGTGAAATGATATGTATCCCAGGGAAAAATGTGTTTTCAACTTCATTCCCTAGCAATGAAGCCAAAGATGTTTGTGCCAGAAATTGTTTCCAAACTACAAAGAAACAAGCCAACACAATCTCAAAAATTCAATCAAACAAAACTAGGTTTTAGGGTTTTTGAAAGGTTTTTCTAGTTGTGAAGTTTTGGTCACCAAAGGGAATACATTCATAAGCCAAATAGGAATTGAATCACAAATAAAGAAGAATAGAGATGCATAATATAATTACCAGGTATCCAACAGAACATGACATTGAAGTTCATTCACAACTGACAAGCATTACAAGCATACAAACCATAAACCAACAATGAATTTATCAATTGTGTAACTAAACAAGTTAAAAATGAAGCCAAAACATAGACTGAAGGGTAAATAGGATCATATATTTCATAATTATGTTCATCAAATACACATGAGAGTTAAGTACTTAGCTTATCAATAAGTCCAAAAGAACTCCTTAAGCCATCCAAAAATCGAACCCCTTGTTCTCTTTTTGATCTTCCTAAATACTGTTTTTCAAAATTCAGTTAGGGTCTAAACCCTAACTGTTTTTAGCCTACTCATCGATAGGATATTGTCAAAATAATAATTACAAAATAAATTATTTCTCAAAAACATAACAAGTAACTTCTTAACTAACAATACTCAAAGGTATTTAGCAGCTTCTGCCAATAAATCTATTCCATCTAAGGCTTGGGCCTTTTTCCTAGCTTTCTGCTGCTGAGCTTCCATATCTGTCATCCTTCTTGTAAGCTCCTTATTCTGTTGCTGTAAGCTTTTGATAGTCAGTTTCAATTATGCACACTGTAAATCTGTGCTTCTTTTCCTTTTTAAGGCCTCCTTGGAAACTGCAATAAGCTCTTGGTAATGATCATTCACTTCTTCTAAGTCCTCCCTGAGTCTTCTATTAGCTAGGATTAAACCATCATTCATTTCTTGCATGTATTTCATTTGATGCTTATATTGCTTGATGGTTCTTTGCAATTTTTTCTTTTCTGAGTCAAAAGCTTTGCCTGCTGTTGTATTTTGTAGCTCACTAGGAAGCCATGGGATATTCAGCTTTCTAAAGATGTCCTCATATTCACGCAACAGCTCTGTAGAAACACCATGAACACTTGGATTTTCTTGATTTTTTGTTTCATCAGGTGCATTTTCATCCATTAACAACTTATTTTCTGAATAAGAAGCTTCCATTTCTTCTTTCTGTTGTTCCTTCAACATTTCACCTCTTAATTCCAAAAACACAGCAGATAGTTTGGTTTCGGTGAGGATGGACTTTTCTATTGTCTTCAATGATTTCTTTCCTTTGCTGTCACCTTTGCTAGATTCTATCTTTTCATCTGAAGAAGAAGTATCAATCATAGTCACCTCTGCTATGTTTAATTTAGGGTTTAGAAGATTTTTCATGTTTAGCCTCAATTTGATTTTGGGTCTGGTTTTGGGTATCCATCCTGAGGCAAGCTCTCCCATCATCTTTAAACTTTTTCCTTGATGTATAACTATGGCAAACTCCATAGCTTTAACCTTGATCTTCTTTTTCTTTGGCCTTAATGTCTTATCCTCTTGACTGTAGAATTCCCTGTGTGTGCCAACCCTAGATTCAACATTAACAGTCACCTCATCTCCTTCCAACAAGTAACCTTCATCTTTAGATAAAATAGTAATTGGGATTCATTGTTGGACCTTTGTATCTTATTCCTCTACTGCAACCTTCTCTATGACAACAATTTTTTCATCTATAAGTGCCTCTGTTGGTGCTTCAATTTGCACAGGTTGATTTTATTTTTCAATAATCAACAAACCTTTTCCCTTACTATCAATTGAAGGCTGCTGAGATTCAATATATCCCTTTGAAGGTTCTATCACTTCCTCAATTTTGACACATTTTTTATCTTCAGACTTGACTTTTTGCCCTAATTTTCTAATTAGAGTTTGTCCCTTTTCCACATACTTTTTGGTAGGCTGTTCTTCCTACTTAATTTGGAACCTAGACCAAAAGACAAAGTAGTCCCATGTCTTTCCTTCTCTTTGCAAAACAATGCTGATAATAAGCTTGATCAATCCATGATGGAAGATGGACTGTGCAGTGTGGTCATGATGCTCCTTGATCCTGCTTAACATTTTCTGCAAACTCTTTAACAGGAAGAAACAGAGACTCGTCCTTGATTCACCAGCAAGGTGCTGTAGGAACCTGAACTGATACTTGAAGGCAAAAGCATACCTCCCTTCACAAGTAATGTAGCTTTGTAGGACTTTGATGGGCTCTACCCATTCAGCTCTGAAATTCTAGATGAGCACTCCCTTGCTCCAGTCTAGAATAATGCCAAGTAAAAGATACCTTTGGGCATTGAAGGTAAATGGTACCTTTTTGAACCACAGCTCTCCTTCATTCTTGACTCCTATTGCTTCAGCCACCAACTCTACAGTTAATTTGAATTTCAGAGTGTCAAATGATACTGTATCTTGGTTATAACATTGAGAAAATTTATGAGAAACTTCGGTGTTATATCCATCAATCTTCTTAAAGAAATATAACCATCCAGCATTCTCAAAAATCTCTGCACAACCTGGAAACTTGTCAATCCAATTCAGCTCAGTAGGCTCAGCTCTGTTGGTCTTCCCACTCTTCTTCATTTGCTTTCCAATGGATAAATGATGTTTCTGTGTGATTTTAAGACCCTGTTAATGACTTAACAGCCCTTTTTTCTTCAAGTTTTCAGAGTTTTGACAGTCAGTTTTCTTTTGGATTCTCCCTGGCTGTTTTCTCACAATTTCTAACAATCTGTTCTATTGTCAATGCAGGAAATATTTTGTACTGAGCTTGGGTAATTTAGGTCAATAGAGTACCAAAAGTCTTTAACAAAGCTATTGTTGAGCTTAACTAACATCCAATATGCTCATCTAAATGCCACACCACCTCTGGAATGCATAGAGACATCTATGTGTTGTGATTCTGCACAAATAGCACCCTTGGCTCCTTCTAATGCCACTAATGAGCTATCTATTTGCAATAAGGATTCTGCATTAGTGCTCTCAACTGCTCGCTTCTTAGATTCAAATTGTGATTGTTTAACTAGGGGATGAGATGATATGAGAGCAATCTTATGTGTGCTAACTTTCTGCTTCAACTTGCATTCAACACAAAACCAATCATCCTCTGGAACATACTCAGACAAGGTCTACATGCAATAGACATGCACAACTAACTCATTGCATTGATTATAGGTAACAAGTAATTATGTGAAACCCTCGTCGCCACAAACAGTATAGACCTTCACCTTACCATATTTGCTGGTCTTGACAGGGAAATTTGTTTAATGTAACTGTTATTTTTCAACTTATCATTTTCCAAAACATATAAAACCTTTTAGACTGATCTCTCATCATTGGGAGCTTGTTAACAACATGAATTCATGTTTTCTTTAATCAATTTAACCTAACAAACATTGATGGAAAAAAACCCCAATTTAGCAACCATGACCAAGTTTACGCGGAATACCTCACTCCCAGTTTGCTGCAGGTGTTTATAATTGATCTTTGAACTATCTGAATGTTGAATTTATCTAGGTGTCTTTAAGTCTTCAGCTTGCTTCCTACTGTCGCATTGAGAAAGCCCTAAATTCCTTCTTTAACTGTAAATTCCGGATTCTTAGCAATCGTCTTTGTTCCACTTCGCCCCCAGCTTCGTAATGCCTATGTGGAGAAACTCTTTCCCATCAATCTCGGCTCGTTCCTCTATCTGTCATGATTTGCTGAGCCGTAACTTCTGATTGCCACGATCTCCTTCACGTCACAGAGCACACCTGTTTGCATGATTATTTCTAATGAAACACGTATCAAAACCTGTCTACACATGTGATTAGTCATCTAGGAGCACAATCATGGGAGAATTTGGCATGAAAACTGACAATTTTAGCGCCCGCGATATTCTTGTAGCGCCGCAGTGTAAAATTTTAGCCGTTGTGCTACAAGAATGTTTTAAAATCACACTTGGTGCTTTTTAGCCATTAATTCCATTTTGAATAAGGTTTATATGGTAAAATTTGACCTTAGTGTTATTTGTGAAACCTTTAATCAACATATGTCCTATAAAACCCCTTAGAACCTAAGAAAACAAAAAATAATAGAAACCTAAAGGCAAAAATCAAAATTTCACTTTAAACCAAAATTTCATAAAAGCAAGTTAATGAGCAAGCTTAAAACAAAAATCACAAGCAAAATATAAAACTAAAGAAAACAAGTTCATGACTTAACAGGTTTCACATCTGTTTGCACTTTGCATGACCTTATGGCTGTTTCATTATAACCTTAGGTACAAACCCATTCTATCTTGTCAAGGAACCCCCTTGTTGATTTTAGAAGTGACATGATGTGAATGGTAGAGCTTGACCATACATGGGTGCCCTAGTTAACTCTTGTTTTTCATTTGGTGCCCATGCTGACATTTTTTCCCTTAGGGTGTGAGAGTCCTTTGTATAGTATCGCCATGACTTTGCGCAAGTGCCTCATACTCCTCTTGATCTTTTTGCTAGCCTGTTTCCCCAGGACTCCATTATGTCAAGTTGTAATTGCATTATCAAGATTTTTGCTTGCCTTATTGAGCCTTATGCCTACTTCCCTAACTTTGATTATCTACTATACAGCCTAAGCTTGTCTCATGTCTAGCCACAAAAATCCATTTTACATATCCTTTGTATCTTGATTCCCCATTTTTTACGGGGAGGGGAATTTCCCCCGAGTGTCTCTATCCTGCACATATGTCCTTGCATTGAGCATAGGTATGTTCTGCTGCTTGGAACTAGTTTGTTTGCCCCTTGAAACTCGTCTCCTCCTAGTCTGTAACTATAAAGCACTTTTATTCTTTTTCAATCTTTTCAAAATATTTGAAAAAAGTCCAATTTTTTTTTTAAAAAAACCAAAAATCCGAATAGGAAAAGATGTTATCTTTGGCAGTAGTTGAGTCGTGTCACCTTCGGACAGAGCACTATATATCACATCCATTGATTGGGTTAATAGTTTGAATTTAGGAGATGTACTCATTTCTCTAATTTTATCTCCACTAACTGGTTAAGCTTCCAGTCCCTATGGAGCCTCTGTCAATGCCTCTTGTGTCGCAGAGATTTCCCAGTTTTGTATATTGAGTCTATGCTTCCTACATTCAATCACCATTCGCCTTTATGCTCTTGTTCAAAGGAATTTGAAACCTGAGTCGACCATTCCTCAGTTCTCTTGACTTTGCATGTCGGCCATTCCCGGTACTAACACTAGTTCATGCAG
The DNA here is from genome assembly GCA_001517045.1 of Pseudotsuga menziesii. Classification (NCBI taxonomy): domain Eukaryota; kingdom Viridiplantae; phylum Streptophyta; class Pinopsida; order Pinales; family Pinaceae; genus Pseudotsuga; species Pseudotsuga menziesii. Next base: position 154,677 of record LPNX011226360.1, on the reverse strand, counting down.
ATTATGATCAAGTCCTTCCACATTATACAGCTTTGCTGAGTACCTCGTGTTGGATGATGAGGGATGCATTAATTCCCTCCTTCCAGTGGATTTCATCCCATCGACTTCTGATCATTTATTCTGGGATATAAATATAGAGTCATGTTTTAGTGCCTTGAGACTTGAAATCATCAGTGGCAAGTTCTCTCACCATTGACAGTTTTGGGAATACATCAATGTCCCCTGATCGATGGATCCTCTTAAGTGTTCGACCTCAACACATTTATTCACACTTGTTAGTTTGCACTCTAGTACCTTGATTCCCATTTTCATTATCGGTGAGTGATCTCGCATCTATTAACGGTATACATCAATGACCGATAATCAGACGATGGAATACTATGTTCGACCTTGACACCTCTATTCACATAGTAGGACATGTACTCGTAGCGGATTGTGTAGAAGACCTTCCAAATTGGTGGCATTTCATATATGCTACCTCCTTGATCGTGCCAGTGTTCATGAGATTTCAACTCTCGTGACTTGATTCCAGTGTATGTTAGATATCTTCATCCATTATGGAGATCTTGATCCATTATGGAGATCTTGATCCATTATATATCTTCATCTTTCATGAAGATCATGATCCTTTGTATATCTTCATCATGGAGATTCTGATATATCTATATTGTACGTGGCGATGACCACACATGTCATATTTTGTATCATGCCTATTCATGGCCATTGTACTCTTATGTATCCGGGGCTACTATATCTACTTGCAGATATGTGCAGAGTTTGATTATTGTATTATACTGTTGGATGGCTGGTTCTTCTACCTGCTTCTTCATCACTCCACTTCTGGGATGGACTTATAATGTATTTTGGCCATCGTATCACCCCTCTAACCTCACACATTAGGGGGCATCTGTTACAGCTAATTTTACCACACATGGTGGATCACACCTTTATGGCCTTCCCTATCCCTCTGCAGCCTCTTTGGACCCCATGGACCATTTTTGTACCTTTTATTTTTCCAATATCATCCCTAAAAACATGCATTATTTTTTATACACAACTTTTAAACATATTCTCGCATATATACACAGATATGACCCTCAATCCCGCATACATTGGGATGTGTGCAAAAGGCCAAATAGTTTTGGAGTTTTCCTTGATGTGGATCCGAGTCACTTGTCTCTTGGCCTTCCATATGCCTTGAGATCGCTCGGATTTTACCTTCCATTATCCCATTAAAGCATTATATAAGGAACCCTTTGGATACATTGAAAGGGGTGGAATTGAAGAGAAAGAAAACTATAGTCCATTGTTGCCGGAGCTTATACTTGAGTCTGCATCCCTTTGTCCCTTAGAGAACTTTGTGTTCTTCCCAATATTTCCTTTTTCTTGTGAGCTTGCTATCGAGAGATGGAGGATTGAAGTGGTGGAGGCCCAGGTGGAGGACTCAGTTTCTCTGGTTCGTAGATGTGCCGATCGAGGTTGTCACTATTGTAATATCTGATTTATATTAATAGAAATATATTTTCATGTCCAATAATGTGTATTTAATCGAGTATTGAATCCATGGATGCTTTTAAATTCTTATATGTTATTGATTGTATATGCTAGAGTAGGTCTAACACAATTATATAGCATGCTTGTCTTGTTTGCTGAATGTTGAGAGAGAAAATTGCTAATACAAGCAAGAGTGGAAAAGCTCAATGGGGATCTACATCAACCATTTGGAATAAGGTATGTTTTGAGATCCTTTAATGTTAGATGTTTGGTTTCTTTTGCATATGGGAAAGGATTTATTTCTGCGATTACTCTGTCTGTTGTGGTACCCCAAGCCATAGGAAGTTTTCTCCGTAACAATAAGTTCTTGAGATTGTTCTACTTCCCCCTCCTCAAGTATTGGAGCCTGTTCTTCGGGATTGCTCAACATTGCAAATTTTTTTTGAGATATGATTTCCTTCATAGCTGTCTCAGTTTCATTTTGCTTCTGTCGAGTGGGATTTCTTCCCGACCCCATTTCTCCTCTTTTTCCTTTTGATTTATATACCTGCTTTTCTATATTGGTTTTTTGTCCTTTATTCCATTGTTCTCCCTTCTCTTTGTCACCTTCCTCTTCTTCTTTCTTCTTACACGTTCTGGCAAAATGACCATATCCATGAAAATAGCTACATTTGAATGGAAATTACTCATAATCCAACTCTTGCACATGTGACCAGTCTACTACTGTCAACTGAATTGCTTCAGGAATACCTACCTCCATATCCACCTCTACACATATTCTAGCACAAGAGTATTGGTCTCTTCTTTTAGCTCTGTCTATCTACTTCCCCAATTTGTTTCCTATAGATTCTAATGACTCTGGGTTCCAACAATGAAGAGGAAGACATGGATGCATCACCTAAACAAGAACTGCTGAGGGCACATCTTGACACAGATCAAAATATGGTGTCCACTTATTCAGGTACAACCTTTGAGGGCTCATGAAGTATGGACCATTACAGAAAATTAGATCTCTATTTTCTGAGTTTTCAAACAAGAATACATAGTATCCCTTACCTACCATATGACTACGAATGCTTGTTGATATAAGGGGCTTCCGATTCCTCTGAACCCATCCATCAATTTCCTTGAGGGTGGCCAAAGACCTGTAAACTGTCTAATAAGGCCCCAATTTGCAATGTTCATAGTTGTCCAATAAGGGTGTTCTGTAGGTAAATCCATCGAAGGTATATTGTCTAATTTCTTGACAAAATTCTACTGATTTGGACTAAATTTCCTCTTGTTGCTTGTTTCCACCAATATCCTAAAAGAAACAAGCTCGAGGGAGGGGAAGGATCCTCTCCTGCTTCCATAACTCTCAGATTTCTCACTAAAACTCAGTATCTTGAAATACGCACCCGCTCTCAACGAAGTTGAACTTAGGTAAATCTATGCAAGAAGCTCTACAGCTCCTGTTCAAGAACCAAATCATCCTTCAAATAGGAAAACTCCTTGCTCGCTGATCAATCCTCCTCCAAAAAATCTACAACAACCATCTCCCGCTCTCCTTCAAAGAAAACTTGCAAAAAAATAAAAAATCACGAATGCTTCGTTTCTTGGACGAACCTTAATTTATTTTAAAACCAACTAGATTATTGAATTTAAAAAAAAAAATCTATAAAATATAAAACTATGCCTTATAAACTAATTTATTACCCTCAAATATGGCAAGCAAGTTTTGGAAGGGGATTTTGAAATTTCTATTTGAAAAAGAGTCATGTTTATAATTTGCAAGGTAATTTAAAGAAATATGAATTATTTATGTTTGATCTTAAATAATAATATATGTTTACTTAATCCATTTCTTTAATGATGATTCTCAAGTGACAAATAATTATATATTCTTTCATATGTAGTATGATGAAAAATAATTGTTTTAATAATAGTTGTTACAAGATGGGGAAGATGATGTTATGTAACACTGTCCTAAGAGAAGTGTAACTTGAATAGCATTTAGCCTTAAATTACTTTTTATAAATAATCTATGTAGATTCAATTCTTATTTTTAATAGTAATTTGAATTTAAAAAAATAAATAAATAAACATAAACCTAAAAACCTAATCATAATAGCTAACATTTATATAATGTAAAAAAAATTGTTAACATTTAAAAGGTAATTATTTAAAAATGTGGAAGAGTATTTAAAAGATAACTATTTAAAAATTTGGAAGAATATTTAAAAGATATTTCTTTAAAATTATGGTATTTAGCATTATCGTCTCTCAATTATATTAGGTACATCAATTAATATCCCTGCATTGTTTTCAATGTTTCTTGAATTGATTTCAATATATTTAAGAATATTTAAAAGATATTTCTTTAAAATTATGGTATTTAGCATTATCGTCTCTCAAAATTATATTAGGTACATCAATTAATATCCCTGCATTGTTTTCAATGTTTCTTGCATTGATTTCTAAAGAAACATTGATTTCAATATATTAACTTATACATTGATTTCAATGTTTTGAGTTAAATTTAATGTTTTTATCATATTTAGGATGTAATAAAAAAAATATAAAAACAAGATATATGAAAAATAGAGAATCACAAAGAAATCATTATTAAACAAAATGAAGATTTAAATTTTTTTAAGTAATGTTGAATTAACTATGAGATAAGTAATTTACAAAGCAGGTTAATCACCATAAAAGAGGTTAATCACCATAAAAGAGGAGATTAAGTAAGTAAAATATATCATTGTAAATTAAATGAGTTTTATTTGAAGAAATTTATTAGTAACAATTGATTCTGGACTTTGTCAGCCATTCCTTGAAAATTCTAAGATTCATTTTGAAGGGAGCTCAATTATATTGGTGAGTGATTTGAGAAAAAAATTGATTATTTTGGATAAATCTTTATATTCATTGAAGGTCTTCCAAAAGAATTGTGGAAGTCATTAATAATGACTTTGGAGAAATATAGTAATATTGGGAAACAAGAGAATCAAGGTATGGCATTTACTGTATGTATCAAGTATCAAGTTAAAGGTTTAAATGGTCTTAGATTTCAACTTTTTTTTCATATGGTTGATATCAAATGATAACAAATCTAGAAGGTGTCAATATATCAAAATATTGATAAAATAGATTGAGATTGATCATTATGTAATCTATTTGTTTTGTATCTTCATTTTTTCATATTTATTGTCATTTTTTACTATTCACTTGTTTTCATTATTCACCATTCTCACTTAATTATTATTCGTCTTTTTCTTCCTATAACTCAAGAAGTGATTGTTAATCTTTATAATACTCTCATCCGTGAGATGTAGAATAGTTGGTGATAGGGTATGGTTAAGACACTCCTAAGTGGAAAGGTCATTGATTCTAATCCTGCAGATACAAAAAATACAACCATGTTAATCGTTGGTGCGGTCCAGGACGGGTGTGATCTCTGGGTGATTTTGACGGCTTAAGTGCCCCTGGTTCATGGTAACTTAGCCAAACCTGCTAGTCAGGGGGGTTCCACCACTTTGCCAACAAAAAAATATTTATAATACTCTCTATATTATAGATTATACTTAGTAAATTTCAAATGATCATATTCATCCCAAAAATATGTGTGTGAGAGAGAGAGATGATCATCTACAATTTAACCTTATCGCCATGACTACAACTGACTTAGATCCATTTTAACTTTATGAAGTACTGAGATGGATCAAATTTGCAAAATGAAAACCTCTCAACAAGTTTCTACTATAAAAATGTGTTTGCACCTTGAAAAATTGAATACCTCTTAATGTACCATAGATTTGAAGTTAAGACAAATCTAAGTTAGTATGTTACATAATCAAACATTAAATTCATAAATATATTAAACGTATTAAATAATAAAATATTGAATATATTTGTAATCATAAATTTATTGAATTTCATAAATATACTTATGATAACTACACAGATATGATTATATTTAAAAAAAAACAAGGTATATATGTATATATATAAAAGAAAACTTCATATAATAATTTAATTTTACAGTAATTTTTCATATAAAATTATGATACAGTAATTTTTCATATAAAATTATGAGGTAAATAAAAAGGAATAGAAAGTTAATGACATCATAACTCAATGATTCCTAGTCATTATATCCTATGAGAAAAAAGAGTTTTAGTTTCTAATAGTAAGAGTCAAATATCTTTTTATACTCCTTTTTGTTTTAAAAATTATCATTCTCTAAGTTGAAAATTTTACATTTTGAAGTCATGAAAACGTAATGGAAAATTGAGGCCATACATTTTGTAAGTCATGAAAACATAATGGGAAAACTGAGGCAATATTTGAGTTCAATTAGCCTTAACCCCTCGTTCTAGCTAAAGTTTGACAAGTCTTTTAATACGTGTATAAAAGTTAGTTGTCCGTAGAAGTACAAATATTTAAAGAGTGATGTAGTTCTTTAAATGAGTTCCTTAAATTGTTACATATCTTTTTTAGATGCTTTTAGATGCTGCGAAAAAATGTAATTAAATATGTGTAATTTTTAGAGCAAAAAATGATGTAATAAATATTGAAGTAGCTACAATTGTTATTTTCTAAAATGCATCTAAATAAATTGCAAATAAAATGCATCTAAATAAATTGCAAATACAAATCAAGTTTCTGGATCAAATTTTATGACAATTTTATTTCACATTAAAATTCAATACAATTAAAAAAATTAAATTAATTTGAGGCACATATTTTAGTGAGAAGCTTAAACTTACAAAACTAATTTTAATATCGAGATAGAGTACAACAATCTTACCTGCATTGATTAAAGTGGTTGTTGTATTTATTATACCTACCTAGCTATATAGCTATAGCTTAGTCAAACAATAGTTTTGATTTTAATTAATTTCTATACTTCTTCAAAAGTTTTACATAAATTTTATAAAATTCATTTTTAAAAATAAAATTATATAAACAATAGTTTTGATTTTAATTAATTTTTATACTTCTTCAAAAGTTTTAAATTTTATAAAGTTCATATATTCAATCAATATTTTAAAAATAAAATTATATTTTTTTTATTTTTTAAAATCTACTTTTTCATTTTTCATTTTTTTTTTTAACAGAAACTATAAAAGGTTTATATAAAAACAAGTTGTGCACAGCCATTCATTACAGTAATGGTATTATAGAGTATATATGCATAGCAAAAATGCTGCACAGAGAGCCTATCCAAGAGATTTTCCAAAAAACTTCACATAGTGTCTGTTCATAACACCTAATACCGTGGATAGTATATACCCGAACAAACTGATTACATATTAAAAGACAAAAAAACATTCAGCCATATCTAAATAAACCAGATTAAGGGTTGCCTCTGATATTTCTTGGTTGAGCTACTGACTCCTCCTCCATAGGATGCACAGCTTCAGCAGTGTCTCCATAAACTCTGCTATTCTTGTTCATGGCCATGAAGCGCTGGAGGTCCTCTTGAATCCTGTCGACTTTACCCATGATTTCTTGGAGTTTACTTTCATTATCATCGATGCGGGCATCATGATTGCTAATCTGAAGGAAAGTGTAACTCACTGTTTCGCCCATACTCTTCACTTCGCGAGCCATTTCCTTGTTGTCCATGACGCTTATTGCAAGCATTTCATACAGTCTCCTCAGATTCTTTTTAATGTCCATAATACCTACGCTTTTTCCCGCCTGTTCCATTCTGCTTACCTCAGTCGAAATGTTGATTCGAGCGAAATGATTTTGAACCGCAGAACTGGCAGGGTCACAGGCTTCGTTCGCAGCCTGAAGATGAATAATGAAAAGGCCTAATGCAAGAATCTCCTGGTGCAGCGAGAAGTCGCCTTGCTTGCGACAAACCAGAGTGCCTACCGCGCCTTCCTGCCACCCCGAGCATTGATAGCCTAAAACCAAGCTTTGTCCCCAATTACCAGGAGTAGTGGAAAAACCTGAGCCAAGAGTGACAGCTCGCGACACTATAAGAGAGCTACACAAACAGGAGGAGAAAGCTGCAAGTGCGAGTCGTTCCTTCACTACAGAACAAATGAGAGGGAGAGCCTGCCATGGGAGGCCTTGCAATCCCTTTTCTCTAATGCCTGTGACAACCTTCAGAAGGATTCGCAGAGCTTCATGTAATCCAGGGATGAGAATTGAAATGGTATGAAGAGCCATATCGCTTCCAAGAGAAGACATGGGGCTTGGAGCGTGCGAGAGGATAATGCCATTAACCCGAGGCCTGGAGTCCTTAAATACTGCAGCGTTCGAAAGGTGGAGGGAGCGATGTGAAGGCCACGCGGCAAGGGGCAAAGGACTATCAAATAAATGAAGGGAGTCGGCGAAAGGGAAATGGAGGCCAGCTGCAATGTGACGCAGGGTGACGGAGAGGGGGAAGGAGGGAGGGGTAAGGAGATGGAGGAATAAGGAGAGGGAAAAAGGAAAAGGGAGACGAGGGGAGGGGGTGAAAAAAATAAGGAGATGGAGAGGAGGGGGGGGCAAAGAGGCTAATGTGGAGATGAGAGAAGGAAGGATTATTCGAAAGATTGATCCTCCAACTATGGCCATACAAAGGGTACTTTCTTATCATGAGAAGATGGTGTTGGTTAGGGGATATCCAGCACCTCATTAAGGGACATATTTTAGGATGGGAGGAGTCCCATTTTTCCTGTAGTGACCTTGTGGGAGAGAGGCCCCCAAATTAGCCATTATATCCATTGCAGAGTTGTTGAGCCGAAGCATTAGAGGAATTTTGGGGTCTAAAATGGGCCTCCTAAGAAAAATAATAAAATAATAGTTAAAATAATAAAATAATAGTTAAAATAATAAAATAATATTGATTAATTTTGGCGGAAGAAAGAAAAAAATCACTTTTTGTGTTCGTATTTTCGACATATCTCCCTATGTTTTTACTCAAATTTCGATCGGGAGAGCTCGTTGGATGCGGAATTTGATTCTGCATCCAACGAGTACCCACACTGCATACTTTTGACGGACCCCGCTACCCCAAAAACAAGAAATACCTGAAAAAAACGTGATGATGACATTTGAAATTTGAGTAAAAACACAATGAGATATGTCGAAAATACGAACAAAAAAAGTAGTTTTTTTTTAATGACAAATATGTCAATTCAACAATTATGGTTGACTTATTTTATTGAAATTCTATTGGTTCTTGAATTCCAACTCACAAAAACTTATTTTGGCACGTTTTCTTATAAGGCCCATTTTAGACCCCAAATTTCCTCTAATGAATGTGAAGAGGCTCATAGGAATTGTGCATAAGGAGCTTTACTTTGTTATACAAGCGGCGACAATTGACAACTCCCAAGGGGTTTCCATTGATCAGTTTAGAGATAACATGCTTTGAGTCTCCGAATATTAGAACCTTCCGGTAGTTCTGAGAATGTAGGAGCTGCAGGCCTTGTAAAAGTGCCAACCACTTTGCCTCATTATTGGTTCTATTCCCTAATCCCCAAGCAAAGTTTAGTTCTATGTGTCCTCTGGGATCCAGAAGGATCCCTCCGCTCCTGACACCCCTTACTTTTTCATTTTTCATTTTATGATTGGTTCATTTTATGATTGGTTCATTTTAATGATTTAACTAATTTCCTCTAGTGTGCAAGACATAAAAAATATTTAAAAATATAAAAAAATTAAAAATATAAAATAATACCAAGTGTCTTGTTTATTAAAATAATAATAATAACTAATCTTAATAGATTTGACATTCTCACAGTGATTAATTATAACTATATCACTATGTACAACTTTTATTACACCGAGAGCTACAACCCAGTATGGGGGAGATCTTTTTAATGATTTAACTAATTTCCTCTGGTGTACAAATGAAATTCTTAGATATAAAAAATATTTAAAAATATAAAAAATTAAAAATATATAATAATGCCAAGTGTCTTGTTTATTAAAATAATAATAATAACTAATCTTAATAGATTTGACATTCTCACAGTGACCCGAGAGCTACAGCCCAGTATGGGGGAGATCTTGTTTAACATGATGTAAAGTTTATAACATGTCGGCAAAAAATAATAGCGATAGTGAATATTATGTGAGAGTTCGTGTAACTTGATGTAACGCGAGAGATCTTGTAACGTGATGTAACGCTAGTAACTTTTGTAACATGTCGGCAAAAAATAATAGTGATAGTGAATATTATGGGAGAGATTTTGTAACACAAAATAAAAAATAATATCTAATAAAAAATAAATTTTCTAATAGGCCAAAATAAATGTTGGACACAAAAGCAATCTAATATGGGGAATATGGGGAAGATGTTGTAATATTCCTACCTAACAAAACAATAGAAAAGTAAAAATTTAATTATCCGTAAAAAAGATATGTGAGTCAAGAAAAAACATAAAATTGAATTATTCGCAAAAGAATGTTGGCCTTGCACATGGTTTTAAAACCATGTGCAAGGAATTCTAAACAACCCATGGTTTTATTGTACATGGTTTAGGAGGCTTTAAACCATGTGCAAGGCCTCCTAAACAACCCATGGTTTTATTGTACATGGTTTAGGAGGGCCTTGCAAATGGTTTTAAGACCATGTGCAAAGCCTCCTAAACAACCCATGATTGTAGGAGGGCCTTGCATATGGTTTTAAAACCATGTGTGGAGAAATGATGCAATGTTCGTTCCTAGAAAAATACAAAATAATAAAAAATATTGTGTCGGCCATAAATAATATTAAATATTAATAACAATAAAATTATATGTGCACCTTAAATAAAAAGATGTGTATTTTGGTTTGAATCAAATCAATGGATACCTAAGATAGGGAGATTTGATCCATCTTCCGCTTGATAGAGCCTAGGATTTGGATCTACGCTCGTTTAAATATAATAAACTTTTTTTAAATATATATACACACATCAATATACTATATATTTTTCAAATAAAAATTTATAAATAAAATCTAATAATGCCAAGTGTCTTGTTTATTAAAATAGCCATAATAACTAATCTTGATAGATGTGACAATCACATCACAATGAATGAATATAGTTATATGACTATATAGAACTTTTATTTAGATATAATATTTTTTTAATATGTATAAAAAATTTCACGTATTATAATATTTTTTAATAGAAATTTATTGAACAAACTTTTTAAACTAAAATTTTTAAATATTTATTTTGATATTTAATTAAGTTCTTTACACATTTCATAAACTAACATATGAAACTAAAGATTGATGTATATATATTTTTATATTTCTAAAAAAAATTATTGGTTTATTCAAACAAATATGATGATTAATATTTTAATTAGTTGACATTATAGTAAAGATTTACCAAACTTTAATAATTTATTTAGCATTTCTATTGTTATTAAAAAAAATATATGTTATTTTGGTAAAGTTTTGTTAGCAAAAGAATGCAAATTTTATAAAATCTCTATACAATTTTGATTTTTCTAAATGACAATAACATTTTCTTATGACTTTTTATTTATTATCTAATTATTTTCAAGTCAAACTTTAACTTTAACTTTGGCCTATATAACTATTAGATCAAACCATTTCTACAAACATTTTTCTAAATGAAAATAACATTTTCTTATGACTTTTTATTTATTATCTAATTATTTTCAAGTCAAACTTTAACTTTAACTTTGGCCTATATAACTATTAGATCAAACCATGTCTACAAACCTTTTTCTAAATGAAAATAACATTTTCTTATGACTTTTTATTTATTATCTAATTATTTTCAAGTCAAACTTTAACTTTAACTTTGGCCTATATAACTATTAGATCAAACCATGTCCACATTATGAGATTAAATTTGGGATATAAATAACTATTAAATTATAACATTTTTAAATTATTAAATTAAACCTAGGTATATAAAACTATTAAATTAAAACATTTTTAAATTATTAAATTAAACCATTTCTTAAGGCAAGTATAAGCATCTTTGCTGCTAATTTCACTTGTTTCTATATGTTTTTATGTCCCGACGGGGAACATTTATGTATGTTTTTATATATGTTTTTTATGTCTCGACGGGGGGCATTTATATATGGGTCGATGCTATTAATGTAGGAAGCTGGATTTTTTGAAAAAACATAATGTTTAACTTTGTAGGAGTTAAAAAATAATTAAAGTTTTTAATTTTTAAAACTTCTCATTGGTCGCTGGCTGAGTGACGTAGGCTTTGGATTGCAGCCCTCATGTGTCGAGGAAGCAGGTCACGAAAGCAGGTTTTAATCAAAAAGGTACACGTGTCGATTGCGGATTAGTATTCATTACAGCCTACAGGCGACGTGGTGGTTAGGATAGCAGCTAGCTCTCCATACGATCTTGGAGAATTTTTCCAGTTAGACAAACCATCCTCCTTGCCCCGTCCAAGCAATGCTGCCCAGGACACACTTCAATTCACACGCATGTCAACTTCCATGCGACCATTAATTCACAGACATGTCAACTTCCACGCGACCATTGAAAAGCAATGGCGGGCCATTCTATGCCTGAGTCCGTATACGAGGGAGTGCCACGATGATGAAGTACTTATTATTACCAACTCTCATGTTTCTCGTACACAATCTTCATTTTCTTTTATGTTCCGCTGGATTCAATTCCTCGCAGGCGAGTTCTCTATCGCAGGGATGAAGGAAGTCACTAAAAGGCAATTCCTGGCTGAGCCCCCACCTATATCTCTCACAGGCATTCATGAAAAGGCAATTACTAATCCCTTACCTCCATATCGCGGGCAAGTTCTCTATCGTAGGCAATAACATAAACAAAAAGTAAATTCCAAAGCTCCATACCTCCCACATATCGCAGTAAAATCCCACCCATATTTAATAAAATCCTCATCTCTTGCAGGAAAAAACAAGAAGGCAATAAATTAGCTACAGCAGGCACAGCCGAGAAGGCTAGTCATTCGAGAAGGACAAGGAAGACCAGTTTCTTTCTCTTTACTTGCAGACTAAGAAGGGGGAAGGAAGGCTAGTGAGTGAAGCAGTCAGTCACTTCGTTTACAGGAACGATGGAAGAAGCTGCATGGTTCCCACTAGAGACTTTGTTAGGCGTACAGTTTGGCCTTGCATCATCCAGAGAAACTATAAGTGGAAGTGGACGCATGAAATAGAGAATAATAATGGGAAATCGGGTCCTTGTTTCATGAATGAAAGGACTTTTTCCCTAGGATTTGTCCTCAAATGGATAAAGTGTTTTTACGGTTGTTGTTTTCCCATTGTTTTCTGAATTTTCAATAATGTTCATTTCTTATTTCTTCCATAAAAAGATCTGATTTCAATCCTAAGATATGTTTTGGAAAATGGTCAATGGGTGGTAATCCCCTAATAGAGCAGATTTCCATAACATTTGAGAAGAGGTAGTGTATCCATCCAGGGACTTGGCCCATCTTCAAGCAGTTTGGCTTTCTTGCAATACCAAAAATGCTTTTTTCGAACTCTGAGCTGTAGCAAAAAGAATGAAGGACATATGATGACCCAAGTCTAAACCATCGCTGAATCATGGCTAGGTAAAACTAGATTTTTAAGGTTTTATAGGGTTAATATTTCAGGTATTTTAAACTACTATTCTTTTGGGTGCCAAACAAATATTGGTATAGTTAATATTTCATGCTGGCATGGTCTCTAACGTGGAATGTGGATGCCTTGCTTTCCAGTTCTTTCACGAGTGTTATTAGTTGGAAATTAAAGTTCTATGTACCTCAGTTTACCTCTGTCTAGAGTACTTGTCCTTCCTTCCCCTCTCCTCCCTTCGTTCCTCCCCTTCCCCTCTCCTCCCTTCGGTCGGCTCAGTATATACAGATACGGTTAATAGAGAAATATCGGTTAAATGAGATCATTTAGTTGGCGTACATACCCGAAGTAATTTACGTGAGTGATTAATTTATCTTGGATTTACAGTTGGATATAATGGATTCATTCCATTTTTTCTGCTTGTTTAATTTGGTATGCTTGATAGCGACAGCTCGTTTTGTTAGTTAAAATTATGGGTTGATACCTGGTGTAGAATTGGATCTGGGATATGACAGATGCAGTTACAGCTTGTTGTTTCTGGTTATTCATTTTGCTACTTCCGGTTATTCATTTTTCTCTGTTTCCTCATATTCCGCTTGTTGGCGTGGTTTATGAGAGAACATCAGTGAAGTTCAGATTAGGCTTAATTAGAAATAGATTTTACTGAATTCGTGTCAGTATAGTCTCTGATTTTGTTTCTGATCAAACTGAGAATAGAATGGCTTCAGATTTGCTTCCCGACTCTTACGCGAAAACTATTTGTCAGCGGGAATATCAGTTTTTTAGGTTCAGCACCAGTTTTTGTTTATCATGTTGAATTGCTGGAGGCTTTCTTTTATTACCCATACCCGGGAAGGTAGCCGACTAAAGAAACAACCATTTTAGGAGGGTAAGTAAAGGGATTTTAATTAAATTCTCTCATTAATACACTTCCCTAATTACAAATACACGAAATATGCCACAATGCAGGATTCATACTCGACCCAAGCTAACCACCTGTTTTAGAGCTCTTCAATCGCTTTTCAAACGCTTTTTCCCCTTCACTTCCTATCCGAACCTTGCCCTTAAAATATGACCTAACTTTGCTTATTGCCTAGGGTCTCTCACTCAGAGCTTCTTCCTTCCTCCTTTCCTATCTTACCCTACTATAGGAATGATAACGACAGAGGCATCTATCAGGCCGGCTTTGCCACTTTTGGGAGTTCTTTAATGCTTGGACATCTTCTATTTTAATGTTGAGTTCATACTTTATGGCTGAGTGTGCATGGTGGCACACAAGCCAGCATCTCATCCTGTTGCGGGTTTTGGTTTAATAAGAGATAGTCTATCTAGGTGTTCCTACTTGGGTACATATATAGCAGGCCTTCCTTAGATATGCAATCAACCCTCTTGTTCAGTTCCTCATAAACATGGGATAAGCTTTTTAATTCGAAATGACACGATATATCTTAGAGTTGCAACACTAGAGCCGCCAGATAGATGACAAGCATCGAATACTCTATTTCTTAAATGTGGAGTACTTTTCCAAATAAGGCTTAGTATTTCAGTACCTATAAAGTAACATCATTTCTACAATTAATTATTTAAATGCCATAATTCCTTTGGACCGACTAAATATTTTTTTGAACAGGGTGGATGGAGCTGAAATAAAATGCATATGCAACATTTGTTGCAGGCTCTAAGACAGTTTTGGAACTCTTTACCATTTTGATTTTGGAAAGCTTGGTGTCATTTTTCTCTTATTATATGAAAAATAGTTAAACGTAAAATCTATAAGCCATCTCTATAGTATAGTCCATACTTCTAATTTAATATCACAAAAATTTAAAGATATGAGTTTTTCTTTACCTTTCTTAAGAAATAAATTTGAGTAATCGGTTATTGTGATAATTAAAAGAAGTAAAGAGCATTATATCATGAAATTTGAAAAAAAAATCCAAAAAATCTAAATAGTTCCCTGAAGGATTTGGGTTTGCAGTAATCTTTTTCTCACTGGATCTCCAACAATCAACTTTTTCTCTCTGGTAACAATAGTTGTCCGCACCATCTTTGCAGGCAATTCAATCCGTAATCTCAAAGGGATTTGACATTTTTAGAATGTTAAGAATTTGTTTGTTCTAATTTACCTTGATGTGAGAAAATATGAATGAAAAAAGGGACTTACCAAAATCTGTATATAGATAAGCCAGGTTGAGAGGATCAGGAGTGCAGAAGCCTCTTTAATTTAACATAGTGATCCATCCATTGAACTTACAAAAGCTTTCGAAGTCCTATGGAACTTGCAAAAGATTTCAATGTTCCATGTTCCTGGGCGGGATTGAAACTGGTTCGCTAACAGGAAGCTCGGTTCATACCCTGGATTGTCCACAATCATATGTGTTTAATTTTGCATTATCTCTAAGATGCATCATCGTCATTCTAAATGTAAGCCAGGTTGGTTCGAAAAAAGTAACGTGGTTGGTTTGGGCAGGAGGAGCAAGCCACAAGAGCCACGCGATAATTGTAAGCCTTGCATGATGAGCATGTGTCGTTTGATGCTCCTAGTTGCTTTTTCTCATTACGAAATCAAACTTCAAATAAAATTTAAAAGCAATATCATGAAAATTCTATTTTTGTTTATGCTAAATTTTAAATGGTGAATGGATAGTTTTTTTGGCATAAAATGATACAAATGGGTGCCTTGTATTCATATTAATTGCCTATTTTAATTACCTGATGATTAATAAGTTGTTTAAAACTTGGATTATATTACTAAGTAGTTATGAAAAGCTATATTTTAAATAATCATTCACCATCATAAGCATTCAATAAATAAATTAAATAACTTGCTTTACTCTGACCAAGTCAGGATTAGACTAGTAAGTGCAAAATGAAATGTGGTCACAATGCCATCGATAATTGATGCGAGGACCATTGTATGCCAACCCCCTAGTTAAATCCAGAAAAGACAATGTTTTGCACGCTGTTAATTTGGTGAGATTTATTCACGCATCAAAGGATAATATAGGCTACACTCCACCTCTAAACCTATAAAACGTTTAGATAGCACTTCCTATTTGGTGATGTAAATGATTTTTAAATGATAAATGGATTCAATAAATAAATAAAATAGATGTAAAACATTTTTTTTACATCAAATTTAAATAATATTTGATGTTAAGATTAATTTGTTAAACATTTTAGTTATGAAAATTTTGATAGTATTGAGTTTAGTTTTTACAAAATAAATTAATCAAAATAAATAGAATAAAAAATATAATATAATTAAAAATAATTATTTTTAAAATTGTAAAATTGAAAATTTGAGAAACAAATTTTGATAGATCAAAAAGTTTGGCTATCCAATTGATTACTCTATACACTACTATAAATATTAGTCTTAAATCAAACTCCAAAAAATAACAGACTAGACTATTATAAACATAAATGACTACTTTAAATATAAATAAATAAATACTCAAATTAGTTCAAATTTCAATGAACTCCCACACCAAGAATACAGGGGCTCCAATTTCACTTCCATAAAAGTCAAATTAGTTCACATTTTAATGAACTTCCACACAAGAATATAGGGGCTCTATTATCCACTTCCACAAAAATAAGAGACTTGGATTAAGTAACTTGCCAATGATAATACGGGGTTGGGTGATCTAATTCTAGAAGAAAAATTCTCACTCTACTGGCGGATTACAAGAGTGGATGACTATCATACCTAGTTAGTGGATGATAAAAAAAAAATACTATATAATTACAAATAATTATTTTTAAAATTGAAAATTTGAAAAACAAATTTTGATAGATTAATAAGTTTGGCCATCCAATTGATTACTCTATACACTACCATAAATACTATAAATATAAATGACTACTGTAAATAACAGATTTGGACTACTTAAGTGGTCAATGAACTTCCACACAAGAATATAGGGGCTCTATGATTAAGTAACTTGCCATTGAATTTCCACACAATAATATGGGGCCCCGTGATCCAATTCTAGAAGAAAAATTCTCCCTTTACTTAGCATTTTAGATTTCTTGATATGCATATACTTCTTCTTTCATGAGTTCACCTTCCAGTCCACACAACTAGAGAGAAAAGACTTTGAGATCTCAGAACACAAATCTAGGCCAGACCTTTCGGTGGGAATATGGATATCCTTTCCTCCCAAGCTCCCTCATATACCATCAATTCTTATTTTTTTTAATCCATTTTAAGGAGAGCTTGCTCTTTTCTGGTTCAAAAAAGTATTAGCACAGAAGAGGTTCGAAGAAGAAAAACACTTGTAGCCCAGGGGAAAAAATGAAGAGCCACTTTTTATTTTATATTTTCATGGGATAGAAGAGTAGTTATTTTTTTTAGTTTCCTCGCAATTCTTTAAATTCATAATTAACATTATTCTTATTTAGTTTTCTTTTTTTAAACTTTAATTACTCTCATAAGTCGTAAACACCTAGTAAGCTTGGTCTTTTTCCTTTAACTAGTTATCCCATATCAAGTTGGTAGAAACATTGTGCAAATAAACCTTCACTTTACTTACATGAAGTATTATCGTTCATGATGCCTTCCATCCTCATAGGTTTAAGTCTTATGGCTTAGTCAAATAGTAAAATCTTAGGATGTCACATGATATTAGAGTGGACTTTTACCATGTCTCTTGAACAATCTTAATATATAGCGTAAGATGATTTCACGCAATATTGTTTAGGAATGAAGGTGGCGCATTCTATTAAAAAAAACCTCTCGTAAGTTGGAAAAAACATTATCATCGCTACTTTAATGATCTTATTATCAAAAAAATATTATATCATAAAAAATCTTAGTTTTATTATTTGTTAGTATAAATTTCAACTTTAAGGTTCGCTAACCTTTCCATGCGAGAGGATGGCCTGCATTCAGGCATAATATTTTCTTCGATCATAGGCAAATAAATCGATTCGATCTGAATGCTACAATTTCTTGGATCAAAGGCAAAGATCTGGATTTCATCCAAATAGTCTCTTCCTACCGTGGTATTGTTTCTGTGATGATGGCAATGGCTAATTGACCTTTATGTGGATGGCAGATATTGATACATTGAAGAATCAGTGCATGCATTCCACAGGTAGCTTGGATCGATAGCACGTGGAGGGCACGCCATATGCTATTTCAAATTCATTTGTTAATAATACATATTTTATTTCTGTATTGCTTTTGCAACAATGCCATTCGTTTTAATTTGAAAACAAAAAAGTTTAAAACACTTTTTAATTACAAAATCATTATTAATTTTAAATAAAAAATAAAAACAAGGAAATCTAGAGACCGAAGAATTTAAATTTTATGTTTAAATTATTATTACCTATTTTCAATCCCTATGTTTTCCTGTAATATTTTAGAATTTTTCATTTAAAAAAAATAGATTTAAACTAATATTTATGAAATATTAAATATCATATATTTATGCAATTCTCAAGTCAAAAAAATCTTGAGTATCACTCTCTAGTTATTAGTGTAAAGCTTTACAAGTCATGCATTCAAATGACCTTAAAGACACTAGTGCAGTTCATATACAAACTCATGGATACAAGAGGCTTTGACTGACTGAATTTTACTTTTATTAGAAGTGCAAGTGTTCTAGAATGAGTGAGCATGCTCCAGTTTTGTTGATATTACCTTCCTTGGTTATTCTAGCTAATAACAAACATTAATGGGCGTTGATTATATTTTGCTCCGAATTCCTCTTCTTTCTCCTTGGTTGATTCACTTTTAAATTGATAGAGCTAGGGATCAATGGATGCGTCGTACATTTCAGAAGCATTATGAATAATTGGTCGGGTGTTTTAATGGAATACTACCCAAGTCCCATGTGATTTTTGAGTAAGTTGTGATGTTTCGATTGAGTTTAAAGAAAGCAATGCATTTTCTGCTAAGTTGTGATGTTTAGATTGAGTTTAAAGAAATCATTTCATGAATAAAATTTAAATTTTGAAAATAGTTGAAAGCTAATGTGGAAATAGGAGATAAGCATCACCAATTTATCATCTGCCTAATAAAAAATGGTTCATCCCCACTTTGTATTTAGGCTTTTCTTTATGTCCTTCATGGCCTATTTGAGATGTAGTAGTCGTTCTCACAAAGTTGGTAAAGCTCGTCCTCACTTTGGATCCATTGAAATAGAACTTGATTCTAGAGTCTTCTAAGTATTCAAATCTCTACCATCCTCAAAGGATGCGTAAGTAACCTATAACAACATTTATTCTATTTTTATTGAGTTTTAAGTAGGCTATAACAAAATTTAATCTAGTTTTATTGAGTTTTAATTTTTTGCATAGGCAATTGCAAACCTCTAGCCATCACGGATGCAAAATTTAATATATTTTTATTGAGTTTTAATTTTTTGCATAGGCAATTGCAAACCACTAGCCATCAAAGATGCAATGTCGGGGACATTGCCACCTCGTGGCTCTTGTTACATCTATTTCAATGTTTGTTAATTAGTTTCAGCAATTTTTCATTGACTTTTATATATTACCTTTGTGCATTAATTTTAGTGTTTTATGCATTGATTTCAAGGCCCTCCTAGAATGAGAAAATGGATGATGTATAATGTAATAAATTTATTTCAATGTTGGTCCACTGATTTTAGTGTCATTGTATTGATCTCAATATATTACCTTTATGCATTGATTTCATCATTTTGTGAATAAATATCATGGTCCTCCCATAATGAGAAAATGGATTATGTAAAATGGAAGAAATCTCTTTCAATTTTCATATATTGGTTTCAATATTTGTTGCATTGATTTCAATATATTAACTTTGTGCATTGATTTTAGTGTTTTTTTCATAGTTTTAATGTTTTCAGCATGATGTCACCTCTTTGATAAATGATCTCAATTATAATGTCTACCCATAATGAGAAAATGGATTACGTACATGTTCAGGATGTAAGAACACAAACATGAGAACATGCTAGGCGATGCAAGGGTGGCCAAGCTCAAAGCGACCAGTAAGGGATAGATGATTGGAGTCACCTAGGGAATAGTTGATGACCCTGGATAGATGAAGATCGACATTCAACGGAGACTAGAGTCATGAGTATTTCAATTAGATTGATTCATTTACATATGATGAGCTAGAAGAATGAATTATGGAGCAGCGATGGATTTCAACCATGGTTCATCACCAGGGAAGTAGGGAAATCAAGGAACCTATCGACAAATGAGTTAGAGAAATTCCTAGGTAAAGATGACAACGACGGGTTAAGAAGATGATAGAACTCTAGGATCTTGAGGAGCAGGGCCATTAGGCTAGTTGGAATAATTGCAAAAAAGTTATGGAAGTTGTTGCAAAAGGCCAGATGGTGTAGCCTTGTAGGAAGAGTGACGTGAAGGTTTTAAATGCAGATGGCATTGCTTGGAAGCAAATGAAGCTTTCTAGAGGAATATTTGAGTTAAAGATTGAACCTACAAACATATATAAATACCAATGTTAAAAAATAAGAGAAGGATTAGCCCATTCACTAAGAGAAGGTTAGCCAATGGTTGAGAAGATCAGCAAGTTTGTTGAGAAATAAATTCAGCTTATTTTAGGGAAGAAAATCATTCCTTCCTTGTAATATGTTAAATGTTGTATGAATGGTCGACATCAATATCGACTGAGCTAATGTCAAATTCTGTATTGTAATCCCTCTTGTAAAGAGATTGTTTAATTTAATTGAAATCCATAATCCCTGGTAAATATGTGTTTTTTTTAATGTTGTGTATTATTGTTTTTATTGTGCATCCTACTTAGGTAACATATGCATAAGTTGATATCAGAGCAGGAATTTATCATATGTAAGAAGTCTAGATACGATTGCATGAAGAGAGAAATTGCAGCTACAACTTGGTAGAGTTGCAGAATATGTGATGAACCCAGTTGCAATTGGGGAAGTGGTGATTTGGTTTTTTCGGTAGGAGAGATGGATCAGAGAGGTGTCAATGTCCTAGGAAGAAGAGCATGTGGAAGCACATGATTCACTATTGACTGAGAAATGTTTAAAGAGTGCATTTAGACCATGAGGAGTCTAAAGAGTGATCAAGTAGTAGTAAAGGAATCCCAGAAGAGAGGACTAGGGATAGAAACTTTTGACCACAGTGATGAATAAGTTAAGGATGAAGAAAATGAACCTAATGCTGATGAGGAAGAGGACCTGAAAGACAAATTGTTGAAGGTATTGTCTGAAATGAAGGGTAGGATTAATATAGAGGTATCTACCTACTCATGGAATATGAACCCTGGAGAGTTGATAGACTAGGAAAAATAAATGGAAAAGTAATTTGATATGGACTAGAGAGAGGACCCTAAAAGGGTAAAGGTTTCTTACCTGAAGGTTAGAGGACATGCCTCATTGTGGTGCAAAAATGTACAAGCTAACGGATTGAAGAAAGGAAAATAAAAGGTTAATATTTTAGATAGAATGGATCACCAAGTTGATGAACAAGTTCCTTCCCACCGACTACATGAATTCCTTATTTAAGAAATTGAAAAACCTACAATAAAAGAGTTAAATGGTAAATAATTCACTAAGGAATTCTATCGACTATCTATCAGTTTGGGAGAGACCAACAATTGGGAAGAGTTAGTCATGAGGTATGTTAATCGCCCAAAGTATGCTATTCGAGATGAGTTGATTCTGTTAAGGTTTAGTATAGTCAGGGAAGCCTATCAGCTAGCTCTAAAGGTAGAGGAGAAAATATTCATAAATCCTTTGATGAGAAAGGGAAAGATGGCAGCTTGAAGTCAAAATTTTGGCACTACTAGAGGCCAGACCAGTGGGGCAAGGAAGGAAGAAGGTCAGGAAGAGTGACAAGAAGAAGGCACAACCATGGATAGTTCACCAAAATACTAACAGGGAGGTGAGAACACCAAGAGTCAAGGCACTTAATGTCAAAGAGAAACCTTTGGAGGAATACGTTCATGCTGACCTAAATTTTTCTGCTACAAGTGTCAATAATTGGGATATAAGGAAAATGAGTGCCCAAAAAACTTACATACCACAAGCTGATAAGAGACAAAAAGTCAGGAAGTTGATGATGAAACCGGTATAACTGTGAAGGGGATTTCAAAAGAAGTCACATCGAAAGGAGGTCGAAACTTGAAAATATGACGAGTATTATTGTAGGCCAACATGACAGGAGGAGAGGGATTCAAAGGAGAAAAAATCCATTTTTCGGACAAAGGTGAAGATTCAGGAAAAAATTTGTATGACCATCGTCGATGGAGGTAGCACAAATAATTTGGTCTCGACGGAGCTGATGGAGATGCTACGTCTGAAATGTTGAATGCAACTGAATGCTTATAAGGTGTCATGGTTTCAAAAAGGTCACCATGTCATAGTGACACTGCAGTGCCTGATCAATTTAATATTGATGAGTTATGTGGCAGCATGTTATGCATCGTGACCTCAATGAAACATGTCATCTATTACTGGGAAGACCATGGAAATACAACTAGAACATGATGTATGATAGTTGAAGAAACACTATTACAATCAAGAAAGATGGTAGGAGCTTTCAACTAATTCTTGTGACGGAGGACTAGAGTAGTGAAGGAAACGAGAGTGATTATTGGGAAAAGAGATTGTTGTTGTGTCCAGCTAATGATTTTCTGAGGAGGAAAAGAAGAAACAATATTTCTTCACAGCTATTCCCAAAGGTATAAATGTTGGTAGGCTGGAAGAGGACATTCTGACTTCAGTCAAACAAGTGTTGTTGGAATTCAAAGGAATTATGGTCTATGAGGTTCTGACAGGGTTTCCTTTGACGAGGAGTGCTTCACATCTAATTGAATTTATTCTAGGTTCGATTCTATAGAACAAGGAGCTACACATGATGATGTCAAAAGAAATTTTTGAGTGGAACTGACAAGTCCATGAGTTGTTGGACAATAGATTGATTAGAGAGAGTCTAATCTTGTGTGAAGTACTAATTGTACTGACACTAAAGAATGGAGAATAATGGCACCAATTCAAGGGCCATAAACAAAATAAACATCAAGTACAGGTTTCTAGTGTTAATAAATGATAACTTGATTGACTGTTTGAGTGAAGTGACTTACTTTACTAAGATCAACTTAAAGAATGGATACCACTAGATCAAGATAGGGGAAGGTGATGAGTGGAAGATGGTTCAAGACAAAGAAAGGACTATATGAGTGGTTGGTTATTCCATTTGGGATTACTAACACACTAAGTATGTTCATGGGACTGATAAATGAGGTGTTGAAACCATTTATGGGAAAGTTCATCATGGTGTCTCTCAATGATATTCTGATTTTTAGCAGGATGATGAAGGAAGAACACATGTTGTATCTACAACAAGTAATATAGAAACTAAGCCAATAGAAGTTGTTGGTGAACCTACAAAGGCATTCCTTCATGTAGAGGGAATTAGTGTACCTAGGATTCACAATTTCCAGACAAGGGACAATAATGGATCTAGAGAAGGGGAAGGTAATATTAGAGTGGCCTAAGCCAACGAGTGCCATCGAGGTGAGAATTTTTTATGGACTTTCTATTTTTTATCAAAATTTCATCAGAT
This sequence comes from Pseudotsuga menziesii, assembly GCA_001517045.1. Classification (NCBI taxonomy): domain Eukaryota; kingdom Viridiplantae; phylum Streptophyta; class Pinopsida; order Pinales; family Pinaceae; genus Pseudotsuga; species Pseudotsuga menziesii. Next base: position 131,109 of record LPNX011226360.1, on the reverse strand, counting down.
ATTTTAGTTGGGTACATTCACTGTTGACAACAAGCATGAAGAAGGGAAAGTTCAAGTGGATGGATTCTTCCTAATGATATTTTGAGAATATGAAGTAGAACATGATGGAGATTCCATTGTTTTCTCTCCCATATTTCAACAAAGTATTTCAAGTTGACTATGATGTGAGTGGGTTGCCAATTGGATTTGTGTTGAGCCAAAAAGGTCGACCAATTTCATTCTTTAGTGGAAAAGTGAATGATGCCAAGAAGAAGTACTCGGTCTATGACTAATATTTTTACACCATTGTGTAAGCATCAAAGAAGTGGAGGCATTATTTTATACCTAGTGAATTTGTGTTATTTACCAACTACCAAGCTCTGAGATATTTGAATACTTAAACGAAGTTTAATCATAGACATATGAAGTGGGTCGAGTTCTTGAAAATTTACACTTTCGTGTTGAAGCACAAGTCAGGAAATACTAACAAGGTAGTCGAAGCATTTAGTCAAAGAGTCGTACTATTGGGAACGACGATTTTTTAGTCAACCAGGTAAGAGTTTATGAAGGTTGACTATGAAGTCAAAGATTATTTTGTTTATTCTTGCAAGGATAGGAAGGAACCATGGAGTGCTGATAGAAATTCATACTTGGATTATTTCATCCAAGAAGGATACTTATTTAGAGGGAATCAATTATGCATCCCTAAAGGATCAGTGTGGGATAACCTTATCAAGGAGATACATAGTTGAGGACTAGGAGGACACTTTTGTATTGATAAGACCAAGGTGTTGATTGAAGAAAAGTATTATTAGCCAAGGATGACAAAGGATGTGAAGAAGTGGATCTAACAGTGTAAAGTATGCCAGCATGTCAAAGGAAGAATTGATAATACAGGACTATGTGCACCTTTCCCAGTGCTGACTGTCTCATAGGACGATATCAATATGTATTTTTTGCTAGAATTTCCTAAGACACGGCAAGGTAATGACTCCATCTTTATGGTGGTCAAAATTTAAGGTTTTTCATTATCTCTTGTGTTCTCTTGTGTGATTATATTTTTATATATAAGGTTAATTATAATAGTTTATATCAAATCCTAGAGATATTTTCAACAAAAAAACTAATGGAAATGAGTGGAGTGAACATGTTCCTTAGGTGAAATAAATTCTAAAGTGTATTTCCAGTTACCAAAACACTATAAACAACTTAATCTATAATAATGAAAAGATTCAAAGGGAAAGAACAAAGAATAATCAAATACCAAATCACATATTATTTAATATATTTATTGAATCATGCAGAGCTAACGGTGATAGGTTTCCTTAGATGTACTTTCTTTCAAAGGAGGTAGTGGTCTTAGGTGTTGGAGGTGGAAGTATGAAGAGTTGGTAATTCCTACAAACTATGTAGAAAAACAATATCCAATTCTTCCTCTCTTTTCAAGAGAGAGAGAGAGAGAGAGAGAAGTTCAATTTTCCTAGTTGTTTTAGAGAGAGGAAAGAGATCTCATGAATACCAAATATCAACATGCACACTAGGAATTATCTCCATTTATTCTTTTGGAATGGTTTTTCCTTGTTGTTTTAGGATACTTTTTATTCATTATTTTTAACAACAACAATTTTATACCTTTTAACCTCTGTTTGCATGCAAAATAATATTTCAAAGTCGAAATCAAGCTTTTAGGAATTTTTAACAATGGCATGAAAAATGTAAAATATACCTAAGAGGTCAAATGACACTTTGGAGTGCTAAAATTTAGCATATGGAATCAAGGTATTGAAATTCAAGCTTAGTAAAAATGACCAGTAAACCTAGAAATTAAAATTACGGTTTTGGAAAAAAATAGGATTTTTCCATGAGTAAATTTTATAGCCTTGTGAAAATGGAAACCTTCCAACAAGATGCCACATGTCACTCAAATAATCATTTACTAGCTCAACATTTATCTTCAATCATGACTCTTTCACGGTCTTTATCTTGAACCAAACTAACATGCTTTTCGAGGACCATGAAATTGACCTTCTTCATACCATACATAGAAAGTGATAATTATAGATGTACTTGAACACATAGTATTTCCCAAAAAACAAAATAAAAATGGGAAAGGAAGATTTTGAAGTAAAGGGAATCAATCTAGCTTCTTGCAAAAAAAGATAAAAAGAAAAAATATTCTCACTAGACTAGTACTATATTGATGATTTTGAATGTGTGGATGTTAGGACACAAAATTTAATTGATTATTTTTAAAATTTATCAACAATAGTTTTTTATTGGTCTTATGGAGAGAATAAAATCCCAAATAGAGATATGTCTCCCTAGTATTTGTTTCGAGAACACTCAACTTCCTTATCATTCTCGATTTATACCCATTATTAGTCCAAATATCATAACTTTTATCCATGTCTCCACCCAAATATGGTGTCTTCTTAACTTCAACCCATCAAGGTCCACAAATTGATATGGGATGAAAAGGAGGAATGTGAAATCAAAGTTCTGCTAAAATTGTAATGAAAATATTTTCATGGGAATAATTATAAAGAACATAAATTATTTATAGTCATATTTGAGGACACTTAATATAATGATTTTGATGGTGGGACTTAGTGGGAGATCAATCTATCATAGATGAAGTTGTTGTCCCTTACCAACTAGCTGAAGAACCCTGATTCTCTCTCGTTCTTTTATCAATATTTCTTCTCCTTAGATTTTAAAGTTGGTCAACAATATCAAAAATTTGAAGTATTTTTTCCAGTTCCCTGATGTTACAGCTGGTGTTGTAGCATCAATTTTTGCATGGTATCAATCCATAGAAAAACAATCTTGCTACAAAAAAATGGCAGACCACCTAATGTATCTAGGTCTTTGGACTAAACAATCTACAGAAAATAAAATAGGGAAACTAATTTTTTCCCCATCAGTGGTGAGGCACGTGATGGTAATCGCCATTAATGAGAGACACGTAACCTCATCTCCACTGAAAGAATAAATATTTTAGCTATCCACCATGCACCTGAAAATCAGCAGGATCGGTGACATGGTCAATGATATATCTCTGAGCCTATAAGCGAGTTGACTCTCTACTGCAACACCAAATGGAACATCGGGGAACTAGGAAAAATCCTCTCCTCTCCTGGATAGCCCAATGATTAAGTAGATTTCCTCCTCAATGGGTTGGAACCATTGATCAGAACCAATGTGAAATTCTTTCCTACAATAATCCCAATGGCATATCAACCATGACAACAAACCAAATTTCCCCTTGAGGGATGTATCCTCTTGATAGAAATTCAATGAGCTAAAAAATATGAAGAGGTTTCATGTATGATCAGTAATGGGGAGAGGGAAAAAATACCTATTTCTCGCCTCCCACTCATGCACAAAGCTGTATTGACCAACTTGTGCCTACTACAGTTGATTACCCTATCATCCTTAACGTCTATAATACATAGATAATATCAGTCAGCCTCATGAGTAGAAATAAAAATTCATTAAATGAGAATATTATTTATTAACATCAAATCATAAATATTTTCTCAAAATAAATGAATTTGACAAGTGGTGTGCTTAAATTACAATCATACTACAATTGGTGCTCTTGTAACACAAGAGCACTAGACACGATGCATTAAAATAAACAAGTGCAGCAGTGAACATGGTATTTTTTTAAAATTTGTTTAGTTTAGTTGTGCGTCCATCAATTAGATGCACTGGTGAATTATATTTATGTAATCGCACTGCAAATAGAATGCACATATTAATAGAGTGCAACATAGTAGGAGCGACTCTTTATGTTTCATTAATTTTATGAGGGTGACAATGTGCAAGTTAAATGTTAGCGCACCAAATAATTAGTGTGGACACATTAACAAAGCGTACCAGTAAACATGGTTTTTTTTAACTATGTTTAGTTTGGTGGTGTGCCAATCAGTAGGAATCATCATTGTATCACAAGCACATGATCGCACTCAAAACAATGTGTACGTATTACTGGAGCACATTGTAATATGAGTAGCTCTTTGTGAGTTGTAATTTTTTGGGGGATAATAGTGCACCTATGGAAATTTAGTGCATCATCTTATTAGTTTGTTCAACTTTACAATGCGCACCAGTCAAGGTTGTCAATTTGTGTTTAGATATGTTATGCTTTGAAGTGCATCCATCAATAAGAAGCACTAGTGCATTGTTAACATGTTATCACATTGGAAACAATGCATAAGTATTAATAGAGATCACCATAATAGGAGTTTCTCTATGTTGGTTTTAAAATTTAATAGGATAATAAAGCACATGTTACACATTTCGAATCAGTTCATTCTAGTGTATGATGTGCACTAGTTAAGGCTATGAATTTTTGTTTAATATGTTTAGTTTGGTGGTACTTCCGCCAATAGGAAGCACCAATGCATCGTGGAAATGTCATCACATCGGAAACGATGCACAAATATTAACAGAGTGCACCATAGTAGGACATGAGTAGGAGCATCTATTTGCAAACTTTATCAAATTTAATGGGATAATGGTGTGCCAATTACACATTAGCGCAACATCATTTCAATGTGTTCTTATTTACAATGTGCATTTTTTAAGGTTTCCAATTTTTTTTTTTAAATTTATTTTATTGGTGTGTTATGCACATTATAGCACATTATGGTTGTAGTGTGTTTCACTTCAAAAGGAACCAATCATAGTGCACCTTGCACCGATAGGCGATGCGAGCCGAACAACTCGATTGCATCACACAAGTTTTTTGAATGTTTTTAATTAAAGGAGAAATCAAGATGAATTTGAAATTTTAATCCCTTCTAAATTCAAATTACAAGATAAAAAAGTGTTTACCCGGTCACTTGCGAGTCGAGGAGTCATGGTAGCGATGTACACCAAATTTCAAAATTTTCTCATTATTTGGAAAAATTCAAAATCCACCCAGCAAAAATGGAAGTGAACAATACCGCCATATGGACAAATGGTAGGGAGAATGAGAAGGGAAGGTATGGAACTGGAGCTCAAGGGGGTCAAACACACTACAGAGATAGTAAAATTGTTTTTTTCAATTCAGTATTTTTTTTATTTAACCTTGTTATGGTGTGCCCGATACCTAAACACATTGGTGCAGTTATGTAACAAAAGTGAACCAAAAATAAAAATTTAATATATTAATATGTATTTTTAAAGTCATATTTTTGTAACCCTATCATGGTGTGCCTGAAACTATACCACACTAGGGCATTTATTTAAAACAATTTCACATACAATGGAGATTTAAAATATAAAATTAATGTAACAAGTTTTTTATTTCGTTAATTTTTTTTATTTAACACTTTATGGTGCACGAGAATGTCAAGCAATGTGGTGTTGATAATGGCAATGAACGGACCGACAATGCAAATTAAAAATTAAATTAATTTAATATGTGGTTACAAGATTTTTTCTTCCTAATACGATGTGTCATAATGTTGAATGCCCAGTGCAATTAGTTATAACTACTACATCAACAATGGAGATTAAAAATAAAAATTCATTGTAATCTAGTGCTTTGCACTATGTATTTACCCTACTTTAGTGCTTTGAAATCAATTGTGTACCAGTGTGCTCTAGTAATTTAAATGCGTCAGTTGTGAAATTCTAGTTTTTCATTCTCTTTTTGGTGTTTTCACTCGCAATGCCACATTATTTATGTCAACACCAGTGTGTTCATGTCTTATATTCCTTGACATTTTTAGTGTATATAAACTCACAAGAAAATAAAAAAAATTCTAAAACCTCTTCCTACTCGCCTCCTCTAGCAACCTCCAATATAAATGGATATTTGGGCTCTTCTAAGAGGAGAATCCACTATAACCCCTGCTACAAGGCCTTTTCCTTGTAGTGTTTTGTAGAAACATAAAATACTTAAGGAGTACATCTAGATTATTTGGTTAGATACCCAAAATCATCTCCATATTCCTAAATTCACTGGTGTACTCTTCCACACTCTACCCTTGATTTTTCCTGAAGTAAGTGGACAATGGATCCACTAGTAATCACATACCTTATAGGGTATAATTGGGACTTAATAAAAGTTTTGAAATCCCGCCACCTAGTTATTAGTGGATATCCCTCTAGATTAAGGGTGTAATACCCTCTTATTTAATAATTTTTAATTCTGCTGAAAAATACTTTGATTATTATTATTCTTTGACAGGAGGTCAATAATAAAACATTTTGTAATAAAACATTTCCTATTTAATAAAATATGCTAACTCGAGAAAAAAAGTGGATATAGTTGTTGAAAGAGTGTTTGTTGACCCACAACAGGAAAATTACAAGTGTCAAAGACAAATGAGTGAGAACTCAATATTCAAGAGGCATCATTCCCAAAAATCATGTCTACACTCCTAGTTGAGTTGCTAAAGAGAAGGAAGCAAATATGATGACCAAGTCCTAGGAAAAATAATATTTAATAGTATGTCCATGAGAAGCAGAAGACTAGCATTGGACGGGGATTGACATCTGTATAATTCAAGAGATGGCGCATTAAGATATTTTTCTTTTGTGGTTCAGCGAACTGGCTCAGGGGTTCTGAAGAAAGTAATTTGGCTTCTATGGGAGTTGGTTGGGAGGAAAAACTTCTCTAATTTTGTTTTCCCATCTTTGGTGCCAGGTTCCTACTCTGTTCTTATGATTCTATTACAATAGGATGTATTTGTAAAATGTTGAATAGAAATTGATATATTGTTCTAGGTAAAATTTACTTAGTTCTGACTGTTGTAAATCTGTTAATGGTTTCAGAATCAATACTTAACTGATTAGAATCAATGAGTATGTATATAATGGATTGAATCCTCAACTTCCTTTTAAAATGCAGTGTGTTTTCCTACCTTTAACTGGGCACTAGATGTTCATATTGTTTCCTCTCAGCCTAATCATGCGTATTGGAATGTGGAATGAAACTGTAATGTTGTTATAGTGTAGATTTGTACTATGCCTATGCCGCAAAGGAATTTTTTTTTTTTACATAGAAGAAACCTTGGAATTTTGTTGTCCGAGTCTAATTCCAATCTCCGTTATAACAGTTTTTAGATGGATTGTCACTAGTTTTATTCTGGTTCTAAACTTCATAGAACTGCTAATTTAAGTTCACCCGACCAATGGTCCCATAGGCACTCAACTAAGAGAGGATTTCAAATACGCTGTGGATCTGAATTCATAAATGATTTTGCTCCCGTCTCCAACTTTTAACTACCTTGCTAGTTCACCAGCGAAATGACCGAAGGACCGTCAGATCTAGATCAACGGTTGACTTTATTGGTCATAGGGAGGATTGCATAATGTACCGCGCCTGTAAGGTTCTTCTTTGATGGTGTTAGTTCACCCAGTGAAATATCTCTCAGGTGTTGATCGACTCCCATGATCAACTGTATCCGTGGATTTGGATCTTCTTCACCAAATTTACTTTCCAAAATTTTCATCCTCTGTGGTTGTAACTGATCAGATATTCTATTATGTTTTTCCTGAAATATATCAATTTATGTAAATATTTATTTACTTTCTCTCTTCGAATTTGGATTGTCAATTGATATAATAATGTTTTTTTATGGTTTATATCTTTATATTTTTTATATTATGAATGCAATCTATGTACATAGGGAAAAAACTTAATTCATGGTATGAATCCATAATTAACCTAATGTGGTCTAGTTTTAAAAATTATGAATAAAGAAGATGAAAGAAAAGAAGGTTTAAGCATCAAGTTAGTCTTTAGATCGGTTTAACTTACATTCAATAAAAATCCCAAACTAGACCAGAAACCCTTGAGTCCAAAAACCTAAGCGTTGATCCAAAAATTTAGAAGATCAACGTTACAGACCTAATCCGCAAAGAGAAGATCAATGATCAATATGGTATCCGCAAATAAGATCAAAGGCTGATGATAGTTGCGAGGTTTTCTTTGGGAATCCATAAAATAAATCAGATCAACGGCAAGGATTAAAGCCGTAAAAGAGATCGATGGTTAATAGAATTTGCGAAGGCATAAAGCTGAAAGACCAAGTGATCATTTTTATGAAGTTTTTGACTTCTGAAGTCTATAACAGAAGCAGGAAAGAAGAAGGTGGAAATCCAAAAGACGAAGTGATCATTTTATGAAGTTTCCAACTTTCGAAGTCCACAGCAGAAGTCGAAAAGTGACAGTCGAAAAGGCAGAAGTCAGAAAGCGAAAATCCAAGAGACCAAGTGATCATTTTATGAAGTTTCTGACTTTCGAGGTCCACAGTGGAAGGCGTAAATGCGTAAGTAGGAAGGCAGGAAGCCGAAAGACAAGGTGGTCGTTTCGTTGTGTTCCGATTTCTGGATTCCACAGTAGAAGGCGAAAGGAGAAAAAGTCAATTAGTGCAAAAATTTTGTGTGAAATGCAGAAGGCAGAAAGTAGTTAAATGAAAGAATTTATATGTTGTTTTTTTATTTCCGTGGCGAAGGGAGAAAGGAGAAAAACTCTGTTTAGTGCAAAAATGACTATTGTGGTTGCAGAATGAATCTTTCAATGGAGGAGCGACTGTTACAATGGTCCTTAATCCTGAGAATGATTGTACAAGGATGAATTTGACCATATGCATTAAATATGGCTAGGGTGTCTTTTTATTTGTATTTTCTCATAACAGTTGGGTATTTTATTAATATCTCTGAGATATATAGATATAGAATTTTTTTATGTTTGAAATTTTGAGGTTTGTTTCATATGGTATCAGAGCATGCTTTTAGCACTAGGCACGAATAAGCTCAACACACAACTGCTATAGAGAAAAACAAACTAACTCATGTTTATTTTGTCTTGAAAATTCTCTTACATAGAAAAGAGAAGTACAAATATATTTTGCAGGAAATATGGTAGATGCGACAATGTGTGCAGAAGAGGAACATCACTCGAAAAAAACTTTAAATGAAGAGGGTAATCTAAGGGATGGAGAGTTCTGGGTGGATCTAAATGAAATTTAATTCAATAAATATGAATTAAAAAGGATTGTGAATGAATTAAGATTTGAATTAAGAAAGGTTAAGGAAGACAATGAGTGAATTCTGAAGGCTCAAGAAGAACTAAACACTATCTTGTTAGCAAAATTCCATAATGAAGAAAAAAGATAAAAATAAGGATTTTGAATAGGAACTGCCTAAAACTGCCCCGCATAATAAACGTAAGGGTAAGAATCTAGAATTTTCCATCCATAACCCTGACACTTCAAGTGAAGAGTCAGTTAAACATCACAAAAAAACTCAAGAGTCAAGTGAAAGAAATGACGAAAATAAAAAGAAGAAAAAGTACATATCCTATGAGGAAATCTCTGGGGAGTTCAAAAAAATTAAACCACCCATGTTTAATGGAGAAATTGAGAAGGGGAAGGAAGGTAGATGGCTGGCTATCCGATATGAAAAATCACTTTGAAATATATAATTACTCAAATGAGTTGAAAGAAAAAATGGCCATTTATAATTTGATTAGAAAGGAAGATATATGGTGGCAAGATATAAAGAAAGTTAAGGGTATAAAAGAAAGGTATGTAACCTGGAAAACTTTTAAGAAATTGTTTAAAAGAAAATATTTATCTAAACAATATTATGAAGAAAAAACCAAGGAGTTTTATGAACTAAGGTTAGGGGCCATGACAATGAAATAAATCTGGAGTAAGTTCTTAAGCTTACTTGGCTATGTCCTCTACATAATTGATGAGAAGCCCAATATACAATGTTTTCTTAGTTGTCTTCCCCTCATGTTCAAAGAATGAATTGAATATGACAATCCAAAGACATTGGAGGAAGCGATGAGGAAGGCGAACTTCTGTTTTGATCAAAACAAAAATAAAAAGGAAACTATACCGGCTTGGAAAAATAAAAGACCAAATAATTTTGATTCTAAAAGAAAACAAAATAAAATCCACAAAAAGGGAGGAAATAATCACAAAGGGTACCAGGGTAATAATTACAAAAATTTTAAACCTCAAGATTCTGCAGTACCCTAAACCGTTCATAATAAAAACCCAACCCAAAAAGAACCCTTAAAATGTTGGGAGTGTGGAGAGAAACACTACTTTAAAGACTGTCCAAAAAGGAAACAAAGGTCTAATGTTCATTCTATAGAGGAAGCAATTATAGTGGGAGATATGGCCAGAAGCATGCCCAAAATCTGTGTGCACTGGAAAATCAGCAAGCATACCACCAGACTTCCATGGTCAAAATTGAAGGTATGATAAACAAACAACTTATGTTTGTATTAATTGATCCAGATGCAATCCTAAGTTATATTTCACCTAGAGTAGTTGATTTATGCAATTTGGTACCTGAAAATTTTGATAACTCATGGCTAGTACAGTTAGCCACATGTACAAAAAGAAAGGTTACTAGTATTGTTAGAAATTGCAAGATAATGTTGAATGATTTCCTTACACATGTGAATGTAAATATATTTCCTTTAGGATATTATGATATGTTGATAGAAATGGATTGGCTGGAGGAGCATAAAGTTTTGTTAAACTATTTTGATAAAACATTTACATGTATAGATAATAATGGAAAAAACGTAATGGTGAAAGGAATTCCTAGGAAGGTAACCATCAGAAAAATATCTACTCTGTAAATGAAGATATCAATAAGAAAAGGATGTAAGGTATTCCTAGTATATATAATGAATGATAGGGAAAATGATATAAAACCTAAACTAGAAGAAATACCTATTTTAAAGGAGTTCGAATATATATTTCTAGAAGAATTCCTTGAACTCATACAAAAAAGGATATAGACTTCACAATCGATCTAATACCTGGAGCGGTACTAGCATCGAATGAACATAATTGAACTCACAGAACTAAAATCGCAATTACAAGAACTAATCGATAAAAAATATATCCAACCAAGTGTGTCTCCCTGGGGAGCACCGGTCTTGTTTATGAAAAAGGAATACGGTACACTAAGATTATGTATAGATTACACTATTAGAATATAATCCGTAGGGATTATATATTTTGTAAATAAATAAATTAAACTGATGTAGGAAGCCGAAAAGGCTGGGCGGAAGGTGAAACTCAACCATCCTATGAATTGTATAAATATATGCATTAGTAAGGGAATAATATTGAATCGGGAGTTATACCTAACAAGTGGTATCAGAGCTTGGCTGTTTGCCATAACTCCTGCCTGCTGCATTTCAGTCCTGGCATTCTGCTTGCCAGTCCATTGCCAGACTGCCTGCTCCATCAGTCTGCCAGTCGCATGCATTTCTCCTGCCAGTGCATTCATTGTGTGCATTACATGTCTAGACCTGGTTGTTGGTATTCCATCTCTGCGTGTCTATGTGTTGGTAATAGAAAACCCTAAATTCTTACCTACATTCATCTCTGCGTGTGTTTCTCCTTCTGCTCATCCCGTTCTGCTTAGAGTTGAACGTTATGCCTGGCGGCAGCCTGGGTGAGGAACGCTTGAGCGTCTTATTGATACTCATATCTTGGGAACATCGTGGAGCAAGTAAAGAATGTTGTGGAGCTTTGTTGAACTACAAACAAAATTTTTGACAAGTGATGCCCCTTGGCACGCCTAGTGGGACAGACTCCAACAGCTGCCACCATGATCATGTAAACTCCAATGCTAAGAGATGCATTTTTACTGCAAGTGAAGCTATGAAACTTCATGCAAAGCTAACCGTAAGGTTGAAACGTGGATCTCTCTCTCATGTGAAGAGACCACTGTGAACGACAGATGGGAAAGACCATTAAGGTTTTCTTTTTGTTGTGTTTGTGTTTGATTTGTATGCAACTCGTGGGGATGGTCACTAGAACCCTAATAATGCATTGGATGGAAGTAAGAACTATTGAATACTATTGCTATGATTCATGAAGTCTATGCATCAACTGTTGTGTGTGAACATTGTGTAGGCTCTCTGTGTACTCTTTGAGTGATGGATGAAAATGAGTTAAAGACTCCATGTTCTTCTTCTCGTTGATGTGTTTCTGCAAATGTAGCCCTAGCATATCTGAAACTGACTTCTGAATTATCTTCCGATCTTTCTGACTCTGAAGAGGAAATAATAAGAAAACGTAGAAAAATGTAGTAAAGCCATATCATTCTACAAACTGTAAAATGAAGCACTAGGTCATGGATTCTAGGTTATCTTTCTCTCATTCGGGATGAGCACCTGTCCATAGTTCTCTTTCCAACATTCAATTTGGTTACATTTGAAAAAATAATAATCTATACTGTACGTGGATCAACAGAAGTTTTGCAGAGATTATCTATTGCATTTGTATTTGTGGAGTTTCTTTCCCATTTGAAAAGTTGAAGTGCTGCAATTTACATGAAGTATGAAGAGTTGTGTCTTCTAATTTTCCAAAAGCGTTGGAAGCTTGTTGCATAAATGAATATTGAAGCTATTGAGTATTCAAGACATGAAGGGTGCGATTTTGAATCAGCATGTATTGATGTGAAGACCGGGCTGTTGATAAAGACTGCTTGAACAGTGTTGCGACTTCATCAAAGATACAACCTTCCATTGAAGAGTCCACGTTGTGCTACTACAAACAAGTCTGATGCAAGATATTTTGTTGATGTATTATTGTATTTGAAATATAATTTTCATGTAATAGCACTCTATAATTAATGATATAGAGCTATTGATAAGCTGCAAAATTATTTGTATAGGCTGCAGAATCATATTATAATTTGTAAAGGAGCAGGAATCTAAACCTGCATCCCATATTTTTCATGTATTATATAAGTTGCAAGTTCCAGATTGAAGATGCACAATTTTGCATCTATTGTTGGTGATGTCCTCACTGGCAAGGAAACATATCCAAAATGGTCTAGAAAGTCAAGAAATCAAGCGAGCCTGTCGAAGAATCCCTTGACTTTGTTCAGAAAACAAAGAATCGGTTCAAAGACCCTTCCAAGGGAGATTGCAGCAAGAGAGAATGAGGAAGAAGAAACTTCAGAGGC
>LPNX011226360.1:91402-115408 GCA_001517045.1 Pseudotsuga menziesii | reverse complement strand
AGAATAGGAAGCTGAACAGTTACGTAGGAATATGGATAGGCTGGTCGGAATCTCAACCACCACCTGAAATGTATAAATATATGCATTGGCATTGGAATAAAATCAATTGGGAGTTATACCTAACATGATTTACCCTCTAATCCAATATTTGAGTTAGAGCCTCCAAAATCACCAAAAGGTCCAAATTTTCTATCCAAATCCAACATGAAAATCGACATTTTGCGTGAGATATTGATGACTTGTATTTCTATCTTTGTAAATTGCTACTCATAATCGTTCACCACCCCTTCACCAAAATTGTCTGTCATTGCTAAGGTTTGATGAGTTTTTCTTTATTCTACAACTAGATCCTGCAATTTCCTACAAAACCTCAAATAAAACTGCTTTGATACTAATATGGTCCATAAATTACCATGGATATTCCACTGGAGCAATTCATCACAACAAATCTTACAACTCAATTCATTTTATTGGTTTATTTTATTGCTAGAATTGAAACGAAAATCACTAGAGAAAATAAATACATAATCCACACAAATAAAGACAAGATATATCTTGGGAAAACCCACTATGGGTAAAATCCCAACAAGAAATGAAGGTTGTTCCAAGTTGTTATTTTCATCTCCAATATGCAGTTACCTATGTCTCTGTGGTCATAATGACTACTATGGGATCTCCTACTTCGTCTCATACTATCCACTCATATGGTGTTTCCGAACTATGAAACAATACATAACATCAAAATACTGAAACCCTTTTCTTCCTTAAAAAAACATAACTACTTAATTATATACCCAATATTTATTCTCAATTAAAAATTTTAAAAATATTGTCAAATGCTTTAATCATAATTTTATATTTTATTACACCTTTAGTTATTTTGACATAAATATCCATCCACACTTAATGCACCAATCTAAATTTATTAATTTATATTTTAAACTATAACCTAAATTTATTAATTTATATTTTAAACTCATGTAGTTAAAGTTCAATAGACTATTATTTTAATAATAATGAAAAATATCACCTTCTTAGTCAATACTTTTTAAAATCTCTCTTTAACACAACCAAATCATAAGCTTTAAACTTAATTCCATGATATTAATATTGCAATTTGTTTTTTTTCCTAAAATTAATTCTAAAATCATATTTAGTAAAGCTTTAAACTTAATTCCATGATATTAATATTGGAATTTGTTTTTTTTCCTAAAATTAATTCTATATTATAATACGATGGAAATTGATTTTTTTACTCAAATTAATTCTATCATAATGATATTGAAAATTGATAGAAAAATATATATTATGGAAATTGGTTGTTCTTTTATATTTTAAAAAAATATAAATTATATAAAATATTGTAAAAATGAAATTGCTTTTTTCTTATTATTTTTATGGTATTTATTTTTATTTTATTCACTTTTATTTGAATTGTTAACTTACTTTCCATTTTAACGTATTAACATCATGTAAACTTTTTATACAACAAAGCTTTATCATAACCATTTCATCATTAAATTTTAATAAAACTTAAAACTTATAATGATAAAAAAACTTTTTATATAACAAAGCTTTATCATAACCATTTCATCATTAAATTTTAATAAAACTTAAAACTTATAATGATAAAAAAAATCTATATGGCTAAAATTATATACTATATTACTAACTTTACATCATATAAACTTTTTATGCAACAAAGCTTTATAGTAACCATTTCATCATTAAATTTTTATAAAACTTAAAACTTAGGATGATAAGAGAATCCAGATAATATGTGATATGCTTAAAATTAGATATTATATTAGTAGTTTTACATCATGTAAACTTTTTATGCAACAAAGCTTTACCATAATCATTTCATCATTAAATTTTAATAAAATTCAAAACTAAGAATGATAAGAGAATCCAAATGATATTAATATTGGAATTTGTTTTTTTTCATAAAATTAATTATATGATAATACTAGGAAACTGATTTCTTTCCTAAAATTAATTCTATCATAATGATATTGAAAATTGATTTTTTTTCAATTGGATAGGAAAATATATATTATGGAAATTGATTGTTTTTTATATTTAACTAAAAAAAAATATTATAAAAATGGAATTGTTTTTTTCCTTATTTTTATGGTTTTTATTTTTATTTTGTTCATTTTACTTGGAATGTTAACTTACTTTCTATTTTAGCATATTAACATCATGTAAACTTAAGCTTTATCATAACCATTTCATCATTAAATTTTAATAAAACTTAAAACTTATAATGATAAAAAAATCTATATTGCTAAAATTAGATACTATATTACTAGCTTTACATCATAGAAACTTTTTATGCAACAAAGCTTTACAGTAACCATTTCATCATTAAATTTTAGTAAAACTTAATAAGAGAATCCAGATAATATGAAATATGGTTAAATTAGATGTTATATTAGTGGTTTTACATCATGTAAAATTTTTATGCAACAAAGCTTTACCATAATAATTTCATCAATAAATTTTAATAAAACTCAAAACTATGAATGATCAGAAAATCCAAATGACATGAAATATGGTTAAAAATAGATGTTATATTAGTCTACCTTTATTGGCAGATTTATACAGAGTGTTTTTATTAGATACAACTTTCAAAACTAAGAATGATAAGAGAATCCAAATGACATGAAATATGGTTAAAAATAGATGTTATATTACTCTACCTTTATTGGCAGGGNTTTTATTAGATACAACTTTCAAAACTAAGAATGATAAGAGAATCCAAATGACATGAAATATGGTTAAAAATAGATGTTATATTACTCTACCTTTATTGGCAGGTGTGTTTTTATTAGATACAACTTTGATTTTCACATTGAATAGTAATTTGTGTTTTCTTCTGAGATTTAAAATATGATCAGTAATTTGTGTTTTTTTTTAAGATTTAAAATATAATCATAATTAAATTAAATATATAGATCATTTTTACAATAATTTAAAATTACAATTTCAACTCCAAGAAAATTATGATCACAAGCAAACCAAATTCAAAAATAAAAATGGCATTACATAAACTGTGAGATAGACACTGAGGGTACGCAGACGAATGTAACTGGAAAACCATTATTATAACATATGCCTTGGATATTACAATTCATAGATTGTAGCGTCAGCATAGTGAAAGCATAGATAATAAAAGACGTTCATATCATATGCCACGCCACATTTAATCGCATTCCAGTTTTAACCTCGGATTACTGGTTGGATTTCCGCACATTGAATCTGCCTGATTCTTCGATGCATTTACCTTTACATTGCTGCAATGGCGATATTCGTCACTCATCAGCCATCGATATGAAAACAACATAATGAATAATAGAAAGAAAAAGAAAGAAAAAAAGCGGTCTCAATATGCAATATTTGAAATGCTAGGTATTGCGTTTCCTGCCAACAAAAAAAGAATGGGTGAAATGTACTTACATACTGCACACAATCTGAATATGAGGTTATTGGGCAGGGAACATGAGGGCCACATAAGGCCTGAACTTCCAGTAGGTTTTCGTTGAGCAAAACCTGCTTATCATTATGATAGGCCTTGAAGCATTGACAAATGGCATATCTGGTAAGTTCTTGATCAAGAATCCTCTTCTCCAGAATATCCAGGCTCTTGCAGCACATGCTCTCAGATTTCATAAAAAACGTTCCAGGCTGTAGAGCAATATAACAAGATTCCAGAACGGACGATACCAACCTGCAATCATATGAGGAAGAATCCACATGACCTGGAAACTGCGCCACTAAAATCGCCATGACCGCCACCACCGTTTCCTTGTGAAACACCATATTTTGGCACATTCAAGAATTGCGAGCCATGACCTAATAAATATCGATTTCAAGAAAACAAATCAAGAACCATCGCTGGGGTGGGCTCGCTCAGAGATTCGGTTTACTGGTCGAGGATTCGGTTTCCAGCGATGCTAGGTCAACACTGCCGAATTAGAGGAGGGGATGGCCCATTGGAAATATACAGTGTCAGAAATAAACGTAGATGGTAGTTTGAACGCATTTCCATGCAATAAATTAAAAGATGAGGACGGCACGTTGAGAGCATATGTGGAGACATTTTGTTTGTTTTTCAGTGCTATACTGACTGCGTGCGTTCCCAAAGCTAACTCATTGCCTTCTGCCTCAATGTTCGCAATGGGTTGCAACTAAAATTGGTTGCAACCTGCAGAGTCTCATTTGGAACTAACTAGTGCAATTTTTCACTTGTGGGAAGTTGCAATATGAATTTAAAATTTTCACATTGAACTTTCCTCTCACCTACAATTTAAAAAAAAACAATCTTATATATATTCCTTTTCCTGCTTTTGCTTTGTTTACTTATTAGGTAAACCATAGATTAATATTAATTTTTTTATAAAATATAAAATTTATAATTATATTTTTGTTTTAAGTGTGCTTAATCATTTGCTAGAAGGCTATTCCAAATACTTGTTATTCAAACATGAATTAAAGTATGGCCATCTTACATATATATATATAAACAATCTTATATATATTCATTTTCCTGCTTTGTTTACTTATTAAGGTAAACCATAGATTAATATTAATTTTTTTATAAAATATAAAATTTATAATTATATTTTTGTTTTAAATGTGCTTTATCATTTTCTAGAAGGCTATTCCAAATACTTGTTATTCGAACATGAATTAAAGTATGGCCATCTTACATATATATATAAACAATCTTATATATATTCATTTTCCTGCTTTGTTTACTTATTAAGGTAAACCATAGATTAATATTAATTTTTTTATAAAATATAAAATTTTTAATTATATTTTTGTTTTAAATGTGCTTTATCATTTTCTAGAAGGCTATTCCAAATACTTGTTATTCGAACATGAATTAAAGTATGGCCATCTTACATATATATATAAACAATCTTATATATATTCATTTTCCTGCTTTGTTTACTTATTAAGGTAAACCATAGATTAATATTAATTTTTTTATAAAATATAAAATTTATAATTATATTTTTGTTTTAAATGTGCTTTATCATTTTCTAGAAGGCTATTCCAAATACTTGTTATTTGAACATGAATTAAAGTATGGCCATCTTACATCAATTTAAAAATTTTAGATTGAATTTTTCTCTTAACTATAATATAAATAAATAAATAAACATTCTTATATGTATTAATTATCATGGTTATATTATTATTTGTTTACTTATTAAGTAAACCATAAGTATTCAATCATACCAATTTTTTTTTTAAATTTAAAATATATAATTAGATCTTTGTTTTAAATGTGGTTCACTATTTGTTGGAGGGCTATTCCACCAAAAATACCAAACATGAATTAAGGTATGACCATTTTACATCATCAACACATTTATTACAAAGGGGCTCACGAGAACATTATGTCACTTACTAGAATTGAAGTGGGTGGGGAGAGTAACAATTCCTCCCAACCATCCAAGCTACATCCAATGAACAAAACTTACAATTAGATTCACTTAATTAAGTTGATAAGTATTTATATCTTAGAATTTTTAGCCTAAACTATCATCTATGCTTTTTCATTTATGGACTAGAATTGCACAAGGGTATCGTCAAGATTGGTTCTATGGGGGTCCTTCAAACTCAACTTCAACCTAGTAATTAAAACTCCAATCTGGTAATTAAAACTCCAATCATGATGATACAACTATTAGCTTAACTCCCATGATGATACAGTTTTATCTTAACTTCAACTCCAATCAGTTAACATTTAAATTAACTATTACATACAACTACTAGCTTAACTCCATTGATTCTACAATTATTAGCTTAACTTCAATTCTAATCATAGTTATATTGGATAACTATTACATTAACTTCAATAGTGATACAAAAATTAAATTAAATTTAGATGAATATGGTAATTAACATGTAGTTATAATAAAAACCTATAAGATGAGAGTTTAGTTGTACTCCAATGAGTTTATCTCTAATTGTACTCCAATGACTTCATCTCTTAGCCTTCCAAGTTGACTTTCATTGAAGTGAAAGCTAGTCACTCAATAAGCTTTCCATTTGGTAGCTTAACATCATGAAAACAATCACTTAGATAATTTGCTTTGAGGATGATAAGCTCAATGCGATCTATAAATATAAATAAGAAGAAATAAGAGCTCTTAAAAGCTTTTGTTTCCATAAAACCATGTATTCGTAATTTATTATAAATATTATCAATATATCATATAATATATAAATATATGCCCATCAACATATTATGAACATATTAATCTTATTAAAATAATTGTTGTATTACCATTACATGTCTTACAATATGTTAAAAACACAAGACGACCAAGTTGTCTCCATTATTGAGATTATTTTATTATTATTTCTATTTATAGAAAAGATGGCAGGTTCAATATATATTTGAATCGTTAAAGGACTTGGCGTGGCATGACCTTTACAGTCGCAATACTTTTGTTATTTAGTGATTATTAATATTGGTGCTCTGTCAAGGGTCATCGTTTCTGGAATCTACATTGACTTGTGATACGTCTTCTTTACTCAGAAACTTGAAATAAATTACAGGCCAAATGTGCGTAGTAGCTTAGCTCTTTGCGCAATCTTATTTGAGATATTTTTGAATTGTTTTATGCATACTAGTTTATCCAGGGGAATATCACTCAAGAATGTATATATCCTTAAGGGGCCGCAAAAATGGTTATAATCCTTAATTCATTCCCAATTTGTTGTCAAAATTGTAAATAATTAGCCATTTGTTGTCAAAATCGTAAATGATTAAGTGGACACCGTGCAATATTGATATTTATTTTGTCTTAGGTTTTTCATGTCTAGGTTTGCCCATCATGTTGGAAAGAATGATTGCAATATATTGTTATTTTGGCTAGTGGTCAAAATCGTAAGAAATTAAGTGGACACGGTGCAATATTAATATTTATTTTTGCTTAGGTTTTTCATGTCTAGGTTTGCCCATCATGTTGGCAATATAAAATTTATTTTGGTTAGTTTATCGAGGGGTTTGAAGTTTTTGATGTTCTTCAAGTAAATGTGTTTTTGTAAACTTAAAAAAACAACTTTTTATATTAATCAAAAGTTGTGTGAGAACACACATCTAAACAGAGAGAAGAACGTCCTCCTCAAATCCAAAACTATAAAAAATTCTTATCTATATTATCATCATTTTTTTTCTATACTAACAAGATAAAAAAACACAAAACATTTACATTCAGGTTTACTATATCCTTTGTTAAAAAATGAGAACAATCCCACATTATATTTTAGACTTCTAACATATATTCTAGAAACACTTCTATTAAGATAGAAACTAACTAAACTTTAGCAAAATAGTGCAAGATAAATCCATCTCTAGATTCTTCAAAAAAAAAATGTCGCCATCCATATTTCTAGCGACTTTCTTAGAAATCTTGTCTGCTCCTTCATTGTACTTTATGTAGATATGTTTGAAAGAAACATGATCAAACTTAGAAATCAGATTTTTAACTCTTTGCATCTAGTGTTCTAGACATAAAGAGTGAAGAGAGATGTCTCCCTTTGCCCAAACAATGATTGTTTTTTAGTCCCCAACGATCTCGATAGGGATAAAATTTATTTTCTTAGTGTTAGGATTATTAATCCTCCCTTGTACAAATTTGGTCATATGTCTAAATCAAGAGTCATGTCTAAATCGGGAGTCCATCCAGTCTATTTATAGTCATTAGCACCATTGGTTAAACTTGACCAAATTGGGGCACATGTTTCAGTTACCAAAGTGTGGGGAACACTAATTGAGGCTCACTGCCACTTATTGCACTTGATTGCATAAGTTTAGGAGTCTCCTAGATCAATCCCTACAATTTAGGAAGCAACTGGGAGTGCCGAAACCAAACAAGGTCAGTTAACTTCAGTTGATGACTAGTCAAGCCAAGTTAGGAGTCAGTTACATTCAGTTCTAGCTCTCTACATTCAGTTAAATAATGGTTTAATTAATTGCACACATGTGGGGTGCTTTTCTCACCTACCACAGTCACTTAACCATTATTTAATACTAAATGTAACAGTTAGTTGTGTTTTAGAACTCCAATTATGATTTAGACAAGTCTTGGTTACCTACAGTCAAGTAGAGTCATCAATTCGAACTTCATCATGTGGATTCGAAGTGCTTGTGGCTATTCAAGCCATTTTACATCATTGTAATTATTATCTGGATTACTTTTTTTATTAATGAAAGCATTCACAGCAAAGCCTTTTGCACTGTTTCATTCTTCAATGGCTGAGTAAATTGTGAGATCTTCTTTGTGAGTTGTGTGTTTGTCTACAGATCTTCTTGTCTAAATCATAATTGGAGTTCTAAAACACAACTAACTGTTACATTTAGTATTAAATAATGGTTAACTGTATGTGGTAGGTGAGAAAAGCGCCCCACATGTGTGCAATTAATTAAACCATTATTTAACTGAATGTAGAGAGCTAGAATTGAATCTAACTGACTCCTAACTTGGCTTGACTAGTCATCAACTGAAGTTAACTGACCTTGGTTGGTTTCGGCACTCCCAGTTGCTTCCTAAATTGTAGGGATTGATCTAGGAGACTCCTAAACTTATGCAATCAAGTGCAATAAGTGGCAGTGAGCCTCAATTAGTGTTCCCCACACTTTGGTAACTGAAACATGTGCCCCAATTTGGTCAAGTTTAACCAATGGTGCTAATGACTATAAATAGACTGGATGGACTCCCGATTTAGACATGACTCCTGATTTAGACATATGACCAAATTTGTGCAAGGGAGGATTAATAATCCTAACACTTAGCATACCAAAGTAAGCCCCATAACATTCAGAGTCTCGATTTTGTATAATTAGTAACTTTACTGCCCCCCATCCACAGATTAATCACATGATTTGAATTAAATCTCACTATCATTCATGCACCACATAAACCCTCCTACTCTGCTCTATCAAAAAAAAAACAATCTGATTTGTATCCAAAATTGGGAAAGGAACCTTCCTATGATCATCCTTAGCTCTATTTCTAATACATTCAAAGAAAGAAAAAGTCACTTTTATGCTCACATGAACAACATTTGAATGGAAATCCTAAAAGATCAAATTATTTATTTCCCTCTACACTTCCCATATTGTAAAGAAATGAAGGATATACATCTTTCTCTATAATCTACACCACTTACTCATATTATCTTCCAAGGAATTGGAATCCCAAGAAAATTGAAAATGAAAACTCTTCCCCAATTCTTTCCAAATATTTTGAAAGAGCATACAACTACCAAAAATATGATCAACCGACTCCATCTCATATTTACAAAGGATGCACCTTCCGGACCTGTAAATCCTCTCCTTCGTAAAGTATCCCAAGTTAAAATCTTCTTGTGTAGACAATGCCACATAAAAAATTTATTTTTTAAAGGAACAAGACCCCTCCAAACCAACTTTGTCCACCTAATCGAGTTTCCCACTAATTAAATTTCTAGGATCAATTTATGCCAATTTTGCATTAACTGAACCATCCTTCTTTTTATAGTTCCAAACCAATTTATTCTCTGTATTAGTCAATAGGATTCGTGCATGATACAACTTTCCCACAAAATTACCCCACTCATGTGACACATCTCTTGTTAAATTTAATCTATGGTTGATTTCCAGTGTGAACCACACTCCATTTGTTCGCCTACAACCTGTTTTAGAACCAAAATATTTTTGCTATGAAGCACAACCAATAGATCCTAAGACATAAATAAATTGTCAATTAAGCCAATAAAAGGATCCAATCCCAGAGAGATTTGAAAACCACATCCAATAGAACAACATATCGCATGATTAATTATACAGAAATACTTTATTAAGATATGCCAAATACAAGAAGCTAAAGCATCTTTTTTCTCACTATGTCATAACCAATGTGCCAGATCATATCTTTTTAAATACTTAACTTTTACCAGATTTCCCTAGAGCCCTTTATAAAAAAGAACACACCATAATCTCTTTGCACACAAAGAACTGTAGTAATATTTTTAATCCCCCAGCCACCTAAGAGTTTAGGTTACGAAATACTCTCCCAAGAGGTAATATGAAATTTTGAGAGATTTAATTTTCCAGCCCATAAGAAGTGAAATATTTTACTTCTACTCAAAGTAACCATTGCTTCTGATATATTAACCAAAGAAAAAAATTAAGCAGGTATGCCACCTGAAGAATTGAACTTACTAAAACCAACCTTCCACCCAGTTATAGCCATCTATATGACCACAATCCAATATTCCTCAAAATATTTTGAACTAACCAAACCAATCATCCTTCTTATTCCCATTTGGTTTCAAATGACAACCAAGATATTTGAATCCATCATCAATATTAGTCATATTATAGGGGGGAAAAGTTGCAATCTAATCTATGTATCTTCACAAGAGTGAACAAAAATAGATTTTTGAACACTAATTGACATACCTGAAGCATCGTAGAAAGTTGATATAATAGAATGAAAATGTTTCCATTCAGAGTACGAGCCTTCTCCAAAAATAAGAAAACCATCAACAAATAAGAGGTGAGATATAAACAGAGTACTGACCACTTTTATGCCTTTGAATTTCTTCTATTATTTTTCTTAATTTATAAGTAAACTCAAACCTTCAATTGCTAGATTGAATAAATATGGTGAAAGAGGGAAACCTTGTCTAATTTCTCTATTACCACTGAAATAAGAAAAGGGAGACCAATTTATCAATACTGCAAACCTTGTAGAAGTAACATAATCTCGAATCTAATTTGTGACCTCTGGGATCAAACCAATGTGAATGAGAATAAATCTCAAGTAAGTACAATCAATTCTATCATAAGCTTTCATAAGATCCATCTTAAGAATTAAAGAAGTTAGTTTCTCCTGCTTCACTAAGTGCAAACATTCCTATGATATCCCTACAACATCCAATATTTGTCTATTTCGAAAGAACTGGAATTGTTCCTCAGGTATAAATTTTCCAAGATTAGGCTCCATTCTCTCTCATATAATTTTTGTAATAATTTTATAAAGAATATTATACAAAGAAATAGGATGATAATCATTGAAGGTATCTAGTCAATCATTTTTAGGGATCAGTGTAATATAAGTTGAATTCAGACTTTGTGGTACCTAACCCCTTCTTCTAGTTTCAACTTCCTCTTCCATCTCATTACCCAAGATGTCAAAGAACTGTAAATAGAATTCAACAATCCACCTGTTTGGTCTGAGACTTTTATCTTTTGCAAATAATTTTAGAAACTTCAAAAATTCTTCCATAATTACCTACTTACCAATCTCTTGACAATCTTCCTTACAGAAGAAAGAAGGAATTTTTTTTTATTGTCTTCAACTTGTTTTCCAAATTTGAGGAGTTTATATTAGTATAAATGTCCTTGAAATGTTTAATAATAGAAACTTTAAGTGATTTATTATCACTACATACCTCATTTTGATCATCTTTTATTTCCCAAATGGCATTAATTAATATTCTTTGATTGGAAAAATAGTGGAAAAACTTTGTGTTATTATCTCCAACCTATAACCACACCACCCGACTCTTCTATCTCCATGTTTCCTCTTTTGTCTCAAGATTTTTTATTTTTTTGTTTCAAGGGATAGCAGCTTATCTTTTCTTTTTGTAGAAAAAAAGTCTTCATACACATAGCTTGTTAAAATTTGAATCTCAACATCTATTTCAGAAAGTAGCTTCTCATTTGTAGCTTTTTTTTCTTTTTCCAAATTTTTAACCTCCCCCTTCAATAGAGATGGTTTTTTTTATTAAAATTTGAATCAGAGAAGATTGGACAAATAGAGAAAGTGATTTCCACTTTACTTTAACCAAAACCTTAAAGTCCTATTCCTCAAGCCAACAGGGATTAAATTTAAATGGATATTAAACATAGTCTTTATCAAAATCCAAATGAAAATTCACAGCTTTATGATCTGAAATAACAGAAGAATATGACCACATCCGATAGTGAACCAAATCTTCACACAAATCTTCAAGCATAAGAAACCTGTCCAACCTCTTAGCAATTATTGATCCCCCACAACTCCCATTTGACCGAGTATTAAGTGAAGCTCTTGGGTTTTACAAATAACCAACATATTACTAGGTGATGGGTCAAGACCCCTTGCCTCATTTATATTAGGTGGTATTTCAGAACATACAGGGATTTTAAAAATAGGAGGGGTAATCTCAGATGAATCCACCCTACCTATTTTTCCATATCACAATCCTCCTCCCTAGGAACAGACAGAGAGCTAAGAATTTCCTCAGTAGAAAGGAATTTTAAAAGTAATGGAACAGATTCAGAAAACTTACCAAAAAAAAGATCTAGTTGATGGGTCATCTAGAGAATTAGGAAAGTGAAAGCCATTGTTCATCAAATCCATAACTTCCTTGGTGTGCTCATCATGTCCCATTGTCTTTGAAACTCAAGAGGGTCCATTTGGACAACTTGATTTAGAATGCCCAGTTTCACGAAATTTGTGACATCTAAAAGGTATCTTCCATTAGTCTCGACGTTTGATAAAATATATTCCTTCCCAAATCACTTCAAGATCCTCCGGAATACCCCTCTCCATATCCATTTCCACAAGCATCCGTGGATATTTTCTTTTAGAACCTAACAAATGTTCTTCCTCTATCAGAATGCATCTTTCAATAAAATTAGCCACAACCATAAAACCCTTTAAATTCCAACACTGTATGGAAAATACTGGTAGAATCACCCACAGATAATGCCTCATAAGTTTCTCTTTCCAAGGGTTAAACTTACATGCCAACAATTCAATACCAAAGAACCCTGTCTAATAAACCAAAAATCTTCCTCAATATTTATTATATCTTTCTCTGATAAAAACTAAAAGACCGCCCATCCATTAACAACGTCAAACCCCTAGAAATATTTTCAATAAAAGGCTTCCATTTATTATAAACCCAACTTAAAATTTATGATATAGACATAATTATGTATTCAAATTTCCCTATAATGGGTTTTTCATTCAAATCCATCACTATATCAAAAGTTATATCTTTCCCTAAAACACACAAAGGTCTTCCACTTTTGGAATTCTCAATTTTTAGCTTACCTTCCTTCCCCGGACCTTCCCATAACGAGGGTTTCAACCATTTTGAAGGGATGAATCGAGAAACCTAGGTCTACACTTCTCCTCAGAATACTGATTCACCAGAGAAGAAATGAGATATTTCTCGACATAGAATGCCGGATGGAACCCACCAATCGAAGGCGCATGAGGGTAAAAAATCACTTTATCTCTCGGGTTTATTTTTACTCCCGTGACTCTAGGAGCCTCATAAGGAGAAATAGGTCCCCCATCAACGGTCTAACAGATCCCATAGATCCAAAATAAGGTGATGTGATAGGGGTTCCAATATCACAAGAATCATTTTCACGATATTGTCATGAGTTTCCTAACACATAGTACAACCAGCCAGAAAATCCCGAAAATCGCTAAAAAAAACTAGTAAAGAGAAAAAAAAAATATTCCCACTTTCTATTGGTTTGTACTATGTTCACCATAGCAACGAACTGAACTCCAATTCCATTGTCTCTAAATGTATGCACATATAATGATTGGTTTTATCACTTTTCATTTGGATTTTTTAGTTTAAATTTTGTAGATGGAAAAAGTTTGAAACGGTAATGTTGTTTATTTTATGTTTGATGAATTAACAATATTTATTATTTCATTAGTATTTTTTAATTAGTAATATCATAATCTTTATGTACATCTAAGTGGTTGTTAAGCACTATATACTGTGACATTACATTTGTATTATTATTGTCTACATTTGTTGGTTTATTGTCTACATTTGTTGGTTAGGACCTTAATTCTAATTGTACCCCTTATCCCCTATATATATACATACATACATACCAAGAAGACTTAGTTTTGGGAAGATCTCCTCTTGTATTATGCATTTAATACATAGTATAACGAAGTTTCCCCCTTGAAGGGGATTCATATTCATCTCTTTATTTCAATCTCAAGGAGTTGGTTATTCTTTCTTTATATTTTTATGCTATTTTGGGAATTCGATACATAAAATTTTGTATCCCTATAACATTTTTGGGGGACATATCAAACATCAAGGATTTGTTGTGAGAGAATTCAGACAACGTGGTCACATAGGAATTTCTCAAACATAATTGTATGGTCTTTCGTCATGATAAAATGCTTCTCCATCTAGTTTTTAGGTCTCCGGACAAATTCACGATGTGTCCTCAAATGAATTTGGGAAACGAGTTGCAACTAGCCATGTTTAAGGAAAAATGGGACTCGAATTGACTCTGTTGGATTCTTGACAATAGATTACAACTAGGTATGACCCTCTCCCTTGGGTCCCATGACCCATACCTTTTTTAATTCAATGATATCTCAAACTATGGGTTTGCTTAGTAACAACTAGTGTGAATTTTGGATTCAAGGGGTAGACTCTGAAAAATTTGTCACAAGAGTGCACATAGACAATATGGTCACATAGGGATTTCCAATATAGTTGCAAGGTATTTCATCATCCAAGTATGCTATTCCATTTAGTTTTTAGCATCAAACATAAATTCACCATGTGTTCTGAAATGACTTTGGGAAGCGGGACATAACAAGCCATAGAAGGGAAATTATGACACAAATTGATGAACTATCAAATCTATTGGATTACTAACATCATATGATATCTAGGGGAAACCCTATTCCATGGATCCCATGTCCTATACCTTGTTTTACTCAATGATTTAAAAAACTATCACTACAAGGACTATGCCCTATAACAGAGGTTGTAGAGGAACACCCCCAAAAAACATGTCCCTTCTCTGATTATAGTGAAGGTTTCTAGCGAAGGTAACTGGCCGAAGGTTTTAGCGGATGTTTTTATCGGTGCACCCAAAACCATTATGGCGCATTGATGCATATCTTATTTAGGCACAGTAGTTCTTGTTTTTGGATAATGGCACATCAGTGCTCCTCATTGGATTTTAGCCAAAATAAATCAATGCTCCACTTTTGTAATGGCGCATCGATGCTCCTATTTGGATAGGGTTCTCAAATGGAAGTGCTCCTCATTGGTGAAGGCATACTAGTAGGAGTGATCCTCTTTAGTGAAGGCACACTAGTGCTCTTTTTAAGGAGTGGGCACACCGATCCTCCATGACCCATATGCACCAATATTATTTTGTTAAAAAAAACATTGGTGCTTCACTTTTGAAATTGTGCACCAATTATCCTCTTATGTTAAAGTGTGTTGGTGTCAGTTCTCCTCTTTGGTTAAGGTGCACCGATGTTGGTGCTCCTCTTTGGTGAAGGAACACTAGTGCTCTTTTTACATTCTAGGTGCACCGGTGCTTCTGATATACAAAATCACCGAACAATAAGTCATTTTTTTAACTTATTGAAAAAAAACGAAAGTTTTAAAATGTTTTAAAGAAGCAGGAAAAATGTCTTCAAAAGAGGAAAAAATAGGGTTTTTTTTTAATTTCTTCATTTCACATGGTTCTACTAGAGAGGGGAAGAAATGGAAGATGAAGAGAAAGAGTATTATAGCTAAGAAACTAATTTTTCCCTCTTCATTGTTTCATTTCTTCCTGTTATCTATTTTATTTATATTATTTTTCATTTCTCAATATTGTTCCTAATTTCTTATTTGGTTTTGTTGTTTGTTTTGATTGGGTTGAGGTTTTTTCCTCTATTTTGTAGGTTAATGGTGAATTATTTTTAGGTTTTTAGATCAAAATATATGGGTTTTCCCCACCTATTGAAAGAAGCAGGTTTTTTAACTTTTAAAAGAAGTGACAAAAACATATTAAGAGGAGAAAAAAGAGGGTTTGTTTCATTTTTCATTTCACACGGTTCTACAAGAGCCTTAAGAGGAAGAGGAAGAGTATTGCATCCAAGAAACCATTTTTCCCCTCTTCATTGTTTTATTTCTTCCCAATATCTAATCCATTTCTATTATTTTCCGATTTTCAATATCATTCCTAATTTATTATTTGATTTTGTTGTTCATTTTTGTTGGTTTGAGGGGTTTTCCTCTATTTTGCAAGTTAACGGTTGATTCCTTTTAGTATTTTTCTTCAAAATATATGGATAGAAAATGAGGGGAAAGTTTGGAAAAGAAAATGATATTTTTTTTGTGCAACATGGGTGCATATCCAAAAGTAATTTCACCTCCTTTTATTTACAGGTTAACAAGGTTTTTGTACCCACAAAAAACTACTTTATGTTGACGAAAATCTGTTTCATGTTCACGGTGATTCTCTTTGGTAGAAGAACACCAATGCATCTTTGGAAAAAGTGCATCAGTGCATCTCTTTGGTGAAGGTGTACTAGTGCTTCTCTTTGGTGAAGGAGCACTGATACTCATTTTTGGTATAAATGCACCGTCCTATTTTTAGGTGTGGGAACAGGCCAATGCTCTTCTTTGGTCTGAGATAATTGATCCTCCATGTCGAAAATATTTATTAAAATTGATCTCACAAGAATCTATGGACTAAGACAAAAATTACAAAAGATTCCACAAACAATTTACTTAGAAAATGATATGAAACAGTGCAATAATGGGTTCCAGCTGTATAATTGCTTTCATTAATCAAACATAAAATGGATAATTGTTACAATGCATTACAATGGAATTAATAGCCTAGAAATTTGAATCCATGAGAGGAAATTTGAATTGATTAAATCAATATGACTACATGGATAACTCGATGTTTCTAAATCACTATCGGAGCTTAACTAGCTATCTTTGGTTGTCTAATTCAGTCTCTCAATCAGTTATAATCAGTTAAACTAGTATAATTGATGTGGTAGGTGATAAAAGTCTCCTTCCCACATGTATCCATGCAAATCCTATCGCTAACTTAATGTAACTAAATGTAACTGAATGTAATTGACTCGTCACTAGGATTGACTAGTCACCAACTGCCAACAACTGAATGAGCTTGATGCAGGAACGCCCAGTGGCTGCTAAATTGTAGGGATTGGTCTAGGAGGCACCTAAACTAATGCATGAAGGTGCAGTCACTAGAATTTAGCCTCAATTTGTGTTCCCCGCACTCTGGTGACTGGTACATTTGGCCCCATTAGGCCAAGTAGACCCAATGGTACTAGTGACTCAATAATGACTAAAAAGACTCCTAAGTTAGGAAGAACTGACCAATTTGGACAAGGGAGGATTATAATCCTAACACCCCCCCTGAATGTTAACTTGGAAAATTATGGGCCCTGGTAACTAAGACCAAAGGTCACCCATTACAGTTGAATGAAAAAAGTAAATGCTTAATACAAACAAGAAAATGGGGAAAAACCTCATGGGAAAAATACCCCCCCTCAAACTAAGCAGGTTCAATCAGGATTCAAGCTTTCATATCAAGAGAAAAGATTCCTCTTTGAAAAAAAACTTGAGAAAATGTTGTTGCAACCTTCATCTATGTAGTGTAGAAAAGCATCATGCTTGTTCTTCTGTGCATAGGTATCCTGGGGCATGGCATGTAGACTTATCCATCTTCTTCCAAAATGATGATCGAAGGAAGGAGGAATGTAAAATTTGTCTCTTTTTGGAGGTAGAGAGACATGATCCACTTTGTTCTTCTGAGAGCAGTGTAGCTGATCAAACCTTGTCATGTAGCATCTCAGAGGGGTTTTTTTGCATCTCTCTGAAGGGAGTGAGCTTGCTTGACATAGTGCAAGGTTCTCTTTCTGAAACTGATTTCTTGTCCTCTTTATGTCAGATGGATTTCCAGTCATCTTCCTAGCTACTCCAATAGCCTTTTGTGCCTATTTGGACATAGTATTGGGAGTAGGGACTCGATTTGGATCTGAAACACTGTGAACTTCATCTTAAATCTCATAAACTGATACAACTGAGTCTTCTACTTCAGATTTTGAAACACTAATGGAAACTTTATGATATGCAAAAGGAGTAGATAGAATGTTTTTACCTCCCCTTTCAAATGGAAGCTGAGAGTGCACTAGATCTGAATATGGCATAAAGTGTGAGAATTCATATGCCTTGGAGGCATGGTTTGCAGCGCCCTTCTCTATAATGTTCCCGGTAGATATATCCATGATATCCAATTAATCAAGACTAAATATCACTCTCTTTGATGGGCCATTGTGAGTCATATGGTATACAGATAACAGATTTGTAGCTAAGGAGGGAACATAAAGTACATCATTGAACTTTCCATGCTTCAACTTGATAGAACCCTTCCCTTCAGCTCTAATTTGAGTTTCATCACCCATGTGAATGCTAAGAGCATCAGAATACTGTAAAGAAGAGAATGATTCTCTTGATGGACCCATATGATTGGAAGCTCCTGATTCAATGAGGAAAGCATTTTTTTGACCAACTAGCATTTAGTGCATGGAATCTGTCATCATGGTCTTCAGTCTTCTCTCCATAGTCATCCTTCATTGGACCAACAGGTAGAGTGATGTTATTTTTCTCTGGGAGAAGAGCCATTTGATCAATTGTTCTCCTCATAAAAGATATTTCTGAATGAAATCCCCTTTCATAGTAAGAACAAAGGACCTTTTATTTTCCCTTCTTCTTATTTCTCCTAGAACTTGAGGACTCATATAACTACTCCTTCTCCTTATGAGGCTCAATATTTGTCTTCTTTTGCTTTCCCTTTTCATTCATAGCTTTCAGTCCTCCAGCAAACAAGGCTTGATCTTTGGAGGATCTGATTATTCCCATTTGGACAAGCTTTCCATGCTCATTGGAGAGAGACTCAATGAATGCATTAAGGGTTGGCATTTTCCAATTTGGGTTGTGAGCCTCCCGGTATGAAAGGTGGACACAAAAAATGAGTAATCTAGGACAACTTTCGAAAGGATGGAAAGGATGAGTTGATCATTTTCCTTCTCAACTTCACACTGCTTAAACTGGAGCACCAGGTGCTTAAACTTGGTAAAGAAGTCATTCATGGTTTCAACGTTGCCCAGATCTAGAGATATCAGCTCATTCTCTAGCTGATAGATTCTCAAGTCATAGTTTTTATCAAACAGAGTAGTAAGTTGGTCCCATATCTCCTTGGGAGTCTTCTATCTAGTGATGTGAAAGAGAACATCCTTAGAAATTGAAAGGAACATAAATCCATATGCTTCATCAATCTTATTCCAGTATTTTGCTTTGTCTAAAACATGATTTGCCTCTACCTCTATATCCATGGTGACTCTGTAGATTCCTTTGGAGCGAAGATGAATCTCAATGTCCTTCTTCCACTGATTGTAGTTGAAAGGAGTGAGAATATTCACATAAGAGGTCGTTATTCTACTGTAGTGAATGCAGTGAAGTGTTTGACAAACTTGCAAATCAAAACAAATAGACAAAGTAAGGTCGACAACTTGCACTTTTGTATTTTACTTCACACCTGGCTTAGTTAATCAAGCAATATTGATCAACAAGGTTGGCCTCCTAGGAATTATGTGGTAAACTCTTCGCTTCTGGTGCAGAGTTGGAAGGAGCAATTTTGCTCAAAAAATTTTAATCCAGCATGAAATTTGTAGAAGAAGAATTGCCTTGTCCTGCCGAGGCTCTGCTACCATATTAAAATTGAGCTCACAGGAATCTATGGACCAAGACAAAACTTACAGAATATTCCACAAACAATTTACTCAGAAAATGATATGAAACCGTGCAATAATGGGTTCTAGCTGTATAATTGCTTTCATTAATCAAAAATAAAATGGATAATTGTTACAATGGATTACAATGGAATCAATAGCCTAACAATTCAAATCCATGAGAGGAAATTTGAATTGATTAACTCAATATGACTACATATCTAACTCAATGTGTCTAAATCACTATCGGAGCTTAACTATCTATCTCTAGTTGTCTAATTCAATCCCTCAATCAATTATAATCAGTTAAACTAGTCTAACTGATGTGGTAGGTGAGAAAAGACTCCTTCCCACTTACATCCATGAAAAGACTGGTGCTAACTGAATGTAACTGACTCATAACTAGGCTTGACTAGTCACCAACTATCAACAACTGAAGGAGGTTGGTGTCGGCACTCCTAGGGGCTCCTAAATTATAGGAATTGGTCTAGGAGGCACCTAAACTGATGCATGAAGCTGCAGTCAGTGGAAGTTAGCTTCAATTTGTGTTCCCCGCACTCTAGTGACTAGTACATGTGGCCCCATTAGGCCAAGTGGACCCAATGCTACTACTGACTCAATAATGACTAAAAAGACTCCTAAGTTAGGCAGAATTGACCAATTTGGACAAGGGAGGATTATAATCCTAACAACATTATCTCTAGTTGATGAGTGGTTTTGGAGAGTTCTCATCAAACAATTTTCATGTAACAATTGAGTGGTTTTGTAATTATAAGAGATCCACTCATTAAATGGTAAATGGAGTGGTTTTACACTCACCATTGTTTTGTATGGGTGGTTTCATCACCATTACTATAAATTGTAATGCTTAACATTTTAATATTAATTATTAAACATTTTCATAATATTATTTTCATTTTTATTGATAATGTCTTATTTCATATGCTTTTAACTATAAATTTTTATTTCGAACAATCAAAATTATAATTTTTGTTTAATATTCGAAAAGTATTTCATTTTGAAATTGCACATAACAGATTCATTAATAAACAAAGGGAATAACTAATACTTGAAATATTCAAAATCAAAGTTATTATATCATATTTATTAAATCACCTCCCTTTATTTGCACATTTACAAGGTTTATGTACGCGGCATTTTTTTGTCATTAGAGTTCTTGTTTTGTATGGACACAACAATGTTCATTGTTGGTTAAGCTGCACTAGTTCTCATCTTTTGTATAAGTGCATGGATGCTTCTTTACTATACGCGCACCAATGTTCTAGGACTTTAACGTGTAATGCTTAACATTTCAATATTAATTATTAGACATTTTTATAATATTATTTTAATGTTTATTGATAATTTATTATTTCATATGATTTTAAATATAAAATTATATTTCAAATAATAAAAAAAATGAATTACTAGAAAAGTATTTCATTTTAAATTGTAAATAAGAGATTCATTAATAAACAAGAATATGAACTAATACTTGGAATATTCAAGATCAAATTTGTTATATCACTACATTTTAATGAATTATCATGTATTTATTAAATCGACTCCCTTTATTTGCATGTTGATAAGGTTACTGTGTACAACAAAAAAAATTTACCATCAGTGCTCCTCTCTAGTATGGGCACACCAATGATCATTGTTGGTTAAGGTGCATTGACGGTCATCTTTGGTATAAGTGCATCTATGCTTATTTATTTTAAGTACACTAGTGCTTCATTACTAATATGTGCTATAAGTGTGGTTTTGTCTAAAGAAAACATCAGTGCTCCTCTATGGTGAAGGTGCACCGATGCATCTTTGATATAAGAATTTGGTGCATCTTTAGCATTAGTGCATCGGTGCATGATTGCAAAAAGCGCATCGGTGCATCGTTGGCAGGATCACACTAGTGCGTCTTTAGCATAATCAAACTAGTGCATCTTTGATAGAAGTGCATCGATGCATCTTTAGCAGAAGTACATTGGTGCACTTGTCTCATCAAAGCGCATCGGTGAAAAAAACCTCTACTAAATCCTTTGGCCACCGAGATTTTTTAATTATAATAAATTTTCATAAAATCGTTCGCTAAAACATCTGATACCAGTGGCAGAGGTTGTAGCCGAGGTTTTTTTGAAAAATTTTCCGCTACAAGTCTTTTTCCTTGTAGTGTAGGGTTTTGTTTGGTGAGAGGAAATGCAAATTTTGGATTCATTAGTCTAAATTTAAAATTTATACCATAAGAGTGTGCAAATAATGAATTAAACATTTTTTTACATTTCACATTTACGTACATGAATGTCAATTTATGTTAAAACTTCATACTACATTCATTTTTGACATTGTGATATTATTCTATGTTTAGCATATGAGAACTAAAGGGACTAATCACCACAGCTTAAAACACTGAATATTATGGCAAGAATGTAGTACGTGACAAATTATAATATATATGTGAGAAAAGTATATGCATAGGAACTTCATTGAAATAAATTTACAAGTATGAAATCTAGAGATTGTGAATGAAGGTTTCTTTATATATCTAAAGCCTCATGTACCCTCTAATTTGAAACAAGAGCACAAAAGAAAAGCAAAGGGTGTGGTTTTTAGTATGCAATGCATGTCCACTCATCAATGTTAGAGTTTGTTGACCATATGCACATAGTGACTATCCTAGTTAGTACCTAAAAGAGTATGGAAAAGTAGGGTTTGTCCACAAAATATACAACTCCTCCTTTTGACCTAGTTAGAATTTCACATTACCCCTTGTGTCAAGATTTGGTAGTTAAATAGTGATAGATGCTTATATCTAATCATATATTAAAGTAAATACAATTATATATGTAGCTACCAATTGTTAACCAGCTAGGTCTTAATGTTAGAAACATGAAGTCCCAATACAATGTTAGTAACAATTGTTAATAACATATTATACAACCTCACAAGAACTTTAACTTTTTATAGGGTGAATCTAGTGGCTATTTTTAACCCAAATCAAAAAAATGGTGCTACTAGTAGCACACTATTTTTTCCAAGGATAAAATTACAAAATTTGGAAACCCATCAACTAATTATTTTTTTAAACAGATAAAAAAACCAATATTTATTACAAATTTATAATGTTTTTTAAAAAAATTAAAAAATATATATCAAATTGATTTTTTTTAAACAAACAAAATCTGTAAAAAAATATTCAATTTTAAATAAATAAATAAAACTATTTAAAATATTAGANAAAAACTATTAAAAATACTATAAAAAACTAAAAATGAACCTAACCTAACCCTAACCCTAACCCTACCTGGTCCCCACCACCCTCCCTTCTCCCGCTGCCTTTTCCACCCCCGTTTCCTCTCCCCCACCCACCATGCCCCCTCCCTTCCCCCTCCCTTCGCCCCCTCCCTCAGCCCCTCATGCACCCTCGCTCCACTCTATCATCCCCTAGGCCACCCACCTTCCCCTGCAGTTGTGCCCATGGAGAAACAACTCGATGTCAGGCATCAATCCGTTGCTCGATGGGCACAGCTGTGCGCTCCCTGCGGGAAACTTGCTGTGCCTATCGAGCAACGACTCGATTCCTGACATCAAGTTGTTGCTCGATGAGCACATCCACGAGGGAGGGTGGGAAGCATAGGGGACGGTGAAGTGGAGCGAGGGCACACGAGGGGTCGGGGGAGGGGTAGAGGGCTGGGGAAGGGAGGGGGTGGTGGAGAGGAGGGGGCAGAGGGAGGGGGAAGGGAGAGGATCAAGGAGGAGAGGGGAGGAGAGAGGGTGGGGGACGGAGTGGAGGAAAGGGGAGGCGGAAGGAAAGGGGAGAGGGGAGGGGAGGAGAGGGGGTAGGGACGGGGAAGGGTGGGCAGGGAAGGGGATGGGAGAGGAAGTTGGGGTGGGAGAGGAGGTGAGAGAGTGGAGGGGGATGAGGTCAGGGTAGGGTTACGGTTACGTTTATTCTTTTTTTTTTGTAATATGTTTTCAATTTTTTTTTAATTAATAAATTATGTTGTTTTTAATAATAAATTTTCATTTTTTAATACAAATTTTTTATAAAAAATTTCCATATTTTTAATAAAATTTTCAATAGTTTTAATTTTTTTTAAACTCATTATTTAAATATTTGAAATAAGCTTTTATAAAAATTGTAAACCAAAGTTTAAATAGATATAATTTTTTTTTAATTTCAATTGAAATATTTTGTTTGGTTATAGTAATATATATATAATCTATTTTTAAGGTCACCACCAATCGAGACACCAATTTGGTGTATGAGACCCCCTTGTTTGTGGGACAAGGGACCCCTATGCACAGTGATTTAACTGCTAAAGTCTACATAGGTGTACATACACTACCCCCCTCTCGATTTGAACCTGTGACCACCTAAGAGGAAACACATGCT
>LPNX011226360.1:44327-90200 GCA_001517045.1 Pseudotsuga menziesii | reverse complement strand
TATATATATATATATATATATATATATATATATATATATATATTAAAACAAAAACATAGTAATAATAAAAAAAATTGAAATAGTTTGAATTTTTTTAAATATAGTTTAAAGATATATAAAAAATTTAATTTGTTTTTATAGTCTTTCTCTAACTTTTAATTTTTATAAAAATTTTATAAAAAAACTTTATAAAAGGGGAGAATGGAAGTTATGGAAATCAATAGGGGAAATCCTATTTTTCAAAGTCGTGATTTAATTGAATACTGTAATGTTAGCCTTACTTTTCAGTTTAAAGACCGATTTTAAGATTTTTCTACCACTAATATTGATCGTTAAGTCTGTGCTTTCAAACAAGTTATAATTTTATCATTTCAAAAGAAACAATGTGCTACCAATAGCATTATATTTATATTGAATGGTTGATTTTAAGGTTAGTGGTAGCAACAATGTGGGTTTTTAAGGAAATGGTTGTATTTTTAACCTTGAACTAGAAAAAATTGCTACTGGTAGCATCACTTTTTTATTTCAAAGTTGGTGCTTGCGTTTTTTACACAAAAATTGGATTTTTAGGGCTAGAGTTCTCGATGTGAGTATAGAGTTCTTGTAATATCCCAAATTTTGGACCTACCATTTATAGGCATGAGCCTATTAATCATGATGACTATATTGATGTTTTATTTTATATTGGGTCAAAGACCCCACTGCATATGAACATGATGATTTGTTTTGTATATTGGGCGTAAGCCAATTGTTGATGATATATATGGATATATATGCCGGTTGTGTTGTTTGTGGACCCTGAAGCACATGATTGATGAAATGTTTTGTGTTGGGTGTGGACCCTAAAGCACAAGATTGATGAGATGTTTTGTGTTGAGCGAGAGGCTCTAGAGCACATGAGTACTTACATTTTTGTTGAACATTAAGCTCTGGAACACATGAAAATATAATTGGAAATGTTGGGCATAAGCTCTGGAGCATTCCATGTTGATGTTGAGCATAAGCTCTGGAGCATCGGATCCTTGGCCATTGTATCCCTAGGTGTATCGTACAAGTACATCCTAGCATTTAGTGTTGAGTGAGAGCTTTCGAATTGCACTATGTTTGTAACTCCCTATTATAAGCATTGAGTATGGGCTCTGGTAAGTGCTAGGGGTTACTTAAAACATTAAAATCACCTCCGAGTGAAAACGAATCGAGAATAATATTGATCTCATCATACTTATTTTTAAGTGATTAAATGAAATTTTGAATTTTTGTATTCTCATCAAGTACTAAAGAACTACCACGTTATACGAGGGAAATCCAACATGAAAGGATGTTTAGAGTTGCCTAGCCTAGTAGACCTAAGCCATCTATCTACTTGACATTCATAAAGAAGTGTCGTTAAGTCTAGGGATCATGATACATGATGCCCAAAGACAAATGTTAACAAGTATTTTAATACTATGTATTTTAACATAGTATGTATAAATAATTAATTATGATTAATTATATAATTGAATAAAGAAAGAAGAGAAGCTCCACCAATTATTATTCATTATTAAAGGATTAATAAATAGTGAAATATCTATGAAAGACTAACTAGGAACTAGTTAAAAGTTCCTAGGTTAAGAATTGAAAACACCCCAGTAAATTAAAAAGGGTTAAATCAAGAAATGAAGGATTTCTTGATTTAACTATCCCTTTGACTGAAAATTATGTCTATAAAGACTCAATCCAAGGAAAGGCTTCGGGGTTCTGATTTTTATCTTGGAGAATTATTATTCTGCTTATTTTTTGCTCTCAAGTGTTTTCCTGGAGAACTTTCTCCTGCAAGGAAAAGAGGATTGATTCAGAACTCAATACCAGTTAGGAAACCCTACCTTAGGAGCTCTAAGCGACTTGCATGTTGGAGTCCAGCTCGGTGGGTTCTGGATTAGAACCAGGAACGATTTTGGGTCATGGTTGGGAGGAACGTGGTAATTCCCAAGTGATTTGGTCATCAAAATCAAGGTCAGATCTATATTAAATTGATAATGTTGGTTATTTAAAAAATGTGCAAGTTCAGCCATTAAAGGAGCTTCAGGGAGATAAATTACAGGTATGAGTTCTTAGTATGTCAAAGTTCATTTCTAGGGTAAATGTTGGCTGCTTTATGTAAAATCTTTTATATATATTATTAACCCTGGAATTGATTGGTTCTATCCATATCTCCTAGGGTTACATTTCTTAAAATCTAACCCTAGACTGTCTATGCTATCTTCTAGATTATATAATGAATATGTTAGATGAATGTTTCCAATGAATTTACTAACCCTATGTAATTGATGTTCTTCCTAGATTCTGCTAGGGTTTTTATTCTCTTCAATACTTCCTAGGATGGTAAATATTATCATAGGCTGTATATAGTTAGGTTTCCATCTCTAAAGTTTGTTTTATGTATTTATTCAATATTCAGAAATTAATACTGTAAACTAGGTAAATACAGACCTAATATTGATTGTTCACCTATTATTTATATCTCTACTGACATATTACATTTGTCAGTAGAGACATGTTTCAGATTATAGTAGATTTAATCACAGGAGTAAGTTTGAAGGAATGAATATACTAAATAGATACCTTAGGGTATTATTTACAAACATAACAACTTCATATATATATATATATATATATATATATATATATATATATATATATATAAGGCCATCGGGTATAAACATATATGAAATTTATTGATACATTTAATTCCAAAATTAAATAACTCATCTAAGACCTTTCAAGGTCTTCCATACTAAATAGAAACTAATATTTAAACAATTCCATTTAAAACAACTATCATCATAAATATCTAAACAGAGAAGATATCATGACCATCCATGTGGTCCAATACAAAATCTCTATACTTCTAAAAGAAATCCACATTGCTTTTTTAAAAACTATCTTATTCATATAAAATTAAATAACTAATAATTAAAAACCCTTTTTATGCCAACAGAGGTCGCGACATTGAATCCCATGGATGTTCAAAAACCAAGGCAAAAACACTAAATAACACCCATAGTATAATATAGTAAACAGAAATCCAAATCATATAACCTTACGGCTAGTTCTCAAAACAAATAAAATCCATATCATAACGAATTGAATAGGAATCAATCTTTATATAAATCCATTGTTTATATCTCTACACAGGCTACTATATACATTAAGCATATAGGCTGTAATTTGCAAACACATCAAATGCCATATAAATAATGATGCATACGCTAGCAGTGAGGTCGTAAGACCCTAGCTACATCACGGCCTCAGCCAATAACATTTTTTAATACACAGTCCCTTGAATTATAAACCTATTGTAAGCATTGGCCACTGTGGTTTTCCAACCCATGGATTTCCACAGTCCAATTTACACAAGAACTGAATACCATAAACAATAATATACAAGCTATCGCAGCACTATGGGAAAGGGTCATGCCATTTACGGCATGGCCTTTACCCACACTGTCAAAATATTACAATATCCAAGCTAATCAATGGCATTACACACAGAGTATTCAAATAGGAGAATTCCTCTGTTTTTAAAACCCCAATTCCATTTAAATATAGTGCTCAATAATAAAAAATGCAGAAGGAAATCGTATACACAATATATCAAGTTAACCATTACCATTATATAAAAACCATACTTATATCTATTTACATAGAGATCCCAAGTCTAGTACATAGTCGCCATTAAAGGTCGAGAACGAGGTTTACACAGGCGTGCCAATGGGCTATGGCACCATTGCAAGCAATGGTGCAACCCATGGCTATAAAGCCCAGAACCAAAAATTACGATTTACATAACGAAAATGAAATTACATAGAGCTGAATGGCCTAAGAGTCAATTCATGGCATAACACCTCAACATTTAAAACCCAAGTCTATAATCATAAGCCCAAAGGTGAAATCGAAATCGCTACAGCATAAAACCCCAACCAACAACTAGTTGAAACTTAGTTATGCCCATAGGGCTGAAAGGTGACAAGCATAATCTTAATTAGTAGGCTTACCGTGGCCTCAATCACAACACATTGGAGCTATAGTGAAGTATGGAGCCACCGTGACCATCGTTACCCTGCCACCTGCAAACACAACCATACATGACAGGGTGAGAAGTATTAATATGAAGGAGCCACAAAACCAAGCATAAAATGCAATCACGAAACCAGAAGAATCTTAACTTCATCTCCAGGGCATAATCTCCTTCGCAACACAGAGCTGAGACCCCATTTTCTCCACAGACCCTAACGAAATGACCAAACTGAATTGTGAGCCAAGCCCTAAGCTTGGGGCTACCAAGATTTCCAAGAACGATAAATGCACCAACTGGTAACCACTATTGAATTTTCCAAACCCACTTTTCCATAGTTCAACATCGTTGCATTATCGTAGGTTCATTCACCATGCTAGAGCTTAAACCCTGCGATGGTATGGTTTATACCATATGTTATGTCACCACCCAAACTCTATCACACGTTACCATATTACAAAGTTTGCATTATGATAGAATTACAATAATACATAGTCCTAGGATGCGCAAGTCCAAAGTCAAAGAACCCATGCTTAAGTATTTAGATAATGTTTAGACCATAGGTTTAGAGCTTAGGGTTTTAATCCTTTAGTAATAAGTTATATATGCTTAAGAACCATGGCATACAAAGTATGCCATGATAACATCTCTGACTATAAAAATCCAAATATCTTCTCTTAAACCAATATAATAACCTGTCAATAAAAGGACATAAGAGTTGTTAATAGGTATAGTAAAAATATACTTAGAACGTAAAATGTATTAATGACATATATACTAACGAATT
The DNA here is from genome assembly GCA_001517045.1 of Pseudotsuga menziesii. Classification (NCBI taxonomy): domain Eukaryota; kingdom Viridiplantae; phylum Streptophyta; class Pinopsida; order Pinales; family Pinaceae; genus Pseudotsuga; species Pseudotsuga menziesii. Next base: position 85,356 of record LPNX011226360.1, on the reverse strand, counting down.
TAAAACATAACGAAGAATAATTAGGGTACAGGAAATTTATCCGTAGTAGCTACAATTGACGATAACAACACTTCCCAAGTTATGAAACCAGGTCAATAAGTAGCATAACAACTAGTAGCAGGTCCTCTATGATCAAGACGGTCAACACACTTTACACCAGATCCCGTCGCAAAGTAATGAGCTACATAAGTAAATAAAAGAGGTGCCTTAGTTCGATTGAACTAAGTAATACTGCGTAACCCAGTAATACCTTACCTCTTAGATCGTCATGGGAGAACAAGTCTCGCCACTCCACCACTTTGTTCCCATCAACAAAGTTAAGTTAGTTTTTATTAAAAAAAACAAAGTACACATGTGCAGGAGTAAAACAATGATCTATACAATTCATTAATTCACCGACAGTAATAACTAAGATGTATAAATAGTTTAAATAACATAATTAAGACATAAGAAGTAAACGAACTAATAATCACTGAATGGATAAGAGATTAACAAGACAGTAAGGGCAGTTTTTGAAGAGATTGAAAGTATAAGTAGTGCATGTAATTCCACATGAGTAATAATGATCCCCTTTGGGTAGTTTTCACTAGCCTATAAATTATTATTTTTATTTTCAATTTTTGGGGACATTACAGTTCTCATGAAGTTGTATAATGTGTTTAATGCTAATAAAACTATGTATATGTAATAATCGCAATCACTATGTCATTCTATTAGGCCACTAGCATAGTTAAGGACAATAAAATAAGCCATACTAGATATTTGGAATGTGTATAAGATAGGATAAATAAAATAGATGGTTAAGTGTTAGAACATAGTTCCATTTGTCATATGGTCCATTTTCATCCTTATTGAGATACTATTTGAATTATGCCACAATTTACTTCCTCTAAAGACCTAGATATAACATATAAAGACAAGCTAATTTATTTTTAAACATGAGCCATATTGTTGATAAAAAAAACTCATTTAAACGTTCATATATCAAAATTACATGGCCCCTTTTAAATGTACGTGTATATCCAAAAGTACATACATCATGTGATTTCATGCCCAGAGACCAAAATAGAGAACTTCATCCCAATGAATCATGCCACCCTCCGCAATGCCATCACCTTGTTCAAAAATGGATCTTCCTCTTGGGTTTTCTCGACAAACATGGAGCTTTCTTACATTTAGTATCAATGTTCATCTTTGAAAATTGTAAGTCAAAGAACAATCTATTTATAAATTTGTGAAGCCCGTTTTATAAAGTAAAAAGCTTAAATAACAAATTTATAACAAGAACTCATTGCATCCAAGTGGGTCAAGGTTGCTTGAGGTGTCGGGCCTCCTCACACAACTAATATTCTCAATTATAATTTACAAATTTTAAGGATAGTAATTTAATACGAAACCAATTATGAATGTGCATAAACAGAAAATTAGCATCCATGTTCCTTCATCTCAACACAAAGGGTGATTATGGATTAGGGGATTGGCCTCCTTGGCTAGGAGACAAAGCCATTGGTGAAAAATCACGCTCAAATGTAAGAATAGGGAAATAAGTAAACTATCATTTGTAGACACAATAAATGGGATAGGTACTGCTACCAATAGTTATAATCCAAGTTTTGTTTAATAATTGAATACATGATTCAATAGCCTAATGTGAATAACATATGTGCATGTGTAACATGTAAAACATATGTATACGAGGCAGCAACGATGGATGTGATCAAATCTTCACTACCGAAAGATGGCCCCACAAGAAATGCACCATAAAAATAATGTACCATAGTTGCCTCACTCAAACTAACAATGGGTATAGTGGCAAGTGAAGGTGAAACAACACCACTAAAATATCTAAGAGGAATGTGCATCTAACTCCAAGGAATCATGTTACAAATTTCATTATAAAAAACACTTTATAAGTTAATAGAAAATAGATCAAATCACATTCAATCAACTTAATTGTTAACTTTCTAGTTGTTTCTATTGAGGATATGAAAACAATGGTTGCATCGTCCATCTCCATAAAATATGGCATACTAATTTTAATAAGATACCTTAAAATTTGATCAAATTGAGGATATGACAACAATTGTTGCTCGTCCATCTCCATAAAATATGGCATAATAATTTTAATAAGATACCTTAAAATTTGACCAAACATTGTGGGTGACGGAGAAAGCACAATGGCTTCTCTAGTTTGGTGCTACAAGCATATGTGGTTTAAGAATTAAAAAAGGCTTGTGGAATGAAGCATTTCAATCAGCATTTATATGAATATGGTAAATGCATTACCATGGTTTCTGTGCCTCTTTTCCACAACCACCTTTGAACTTCTACTTCTTTGTAGTTGTGGTTTGTGTGTCTCACATATGGTTTTTGTGTCACAGAGATATAGTTAACAATTATACAATTTCAACATATTTATATCATAGCATTAAGAAAAATATTATGAACAAAATACCTTTACCAATTATAAATCCAATAACAGTCACTAAAAATAATTTAAATTAATAAAATTACTTTCCTCACTAAAAAAATACTATGATAATATCTCCTTAAATAAATGTGAATAAAAAAGTGGCAAATAATAGATGAATGTCCTTCCACAACGTTGGATGGTAGTTTGTGTTAGATCCAAAATGCATCAATCATAATTATGTGGAGAAGAGATATAAAATAGTAAAGCAAACCATAAAATCATCCACATGAAAGATACCATGATTTTATTTTGGAAAACCCTTAACAAGGAAAAACCAAAAAAAGATATTTGTTATGCCCCTTGGCCAAATTTGTCCAAGATAGGTCAAATGTGGCTCTACCACCATAGATATACCATCAATCATCCATAGAGTTAATGTCTGATACAATGGAGTACAACCAACCTCTTTATCGGATCTGATCATAAGGATGCCATGGGAAAATACACAGTTTTCCTAATACCATGGTTCTATAACAACAATAACCATTTTTTGTTAACTTACTCTATGATTGATCCAAGATTAACCCAACAATTTGTTCCACCATGAGATGATGGTCCTATACCATCGATAGATGATGGCCTCACCCCACCAATAGATGTTTGCCTTTATTGATCAATAAATCCAACAAATTAGGCATGAGAAACCATGGTAATTTGAGTCAAATGGAGCATTGCTTCTTGTGTTTGTGGAATAAATTTCCTCGTAGAAGGGAATTCTACCTCATGTAAGTGCCTACAAGATTGAGGGATTGAGAGATTGAGAATTTTCAATCTTGGTGCCTCACATTGGGGTGGTTTTGAGGCCTCTCCAAACCAACCCCTTGGAATCCTAAGAGATGGAAATAGTTAAAATGTTTTTCCAAAACAAATTTAGCATACATTTTCCATAAAAAGTATATGGAATTTATTTGTTGTTATGAGGTGGCACATCAAAAACCATGTACCATCTATCCATCTAATTGTCAAAAAATGACTTATAGGTACCCCACTTGATAGAAATATGAATTTTTTTAATGTTTGGGATTTCTCTTGTACAAGGGTCTATGAATAGGAACAATGTTTGTTGATTTTTCATCTTTAGTTGTTTCATAGCATTATGATCCAACCTATCTACATATTCAATACGTGTGTGTTCCCTATAAAAATTTATATAGTGCAATGCCCCATTTGCATAACTAGTGCTATGGATAATGGAATATATATGATTTTGACAAGTGACTGCAAAAGTGGGTCTCCACACTTATGAATATCAGCCAAGATACTTAGGCTTCCAATATCTCTTAAGATTTCAACATCTTGATCCATTAGTGGTGGGGCATTACCTTAGGGGTTTACATTTTGAAATTTTGGGTTTACGTTTCTATTTTGAATATTTGAAAATTTAGGGTTTGGATGTTAAGAGGCCATTTCCAACCACTACAATGAAATATTTACAAAAATATGTAAATGAATATAAAGCCTCAATTGGCAATACGAAATTGAATTCCAAAAAATAAAATAAAATGAAGTTTATATAAGACTTACCTTGAAATATTTGCTTATAAATGTCACAATTTGTTTTCTTCAAATCTTTCCAATTGTTTTCTTCCAATTGCATAAAAAGGAAATTTCCTCTTACAATGAGGAATTCAAGGAGGTGGGAAACCAAAATTTGAAATCACAATCACCTTTTACCTTAATCAAAGACATGCAATTTTAAACTAGAATTCCTATGTGTCATTTGACATGTTAGGGTCAAGCATAACTTCTATAAAACTACTCTCATTTTGTATTTTCATAAAATGAGATATTTTTTTTGTTAATGACTTTCATCTTAAATGCCCATCATTAGATTGGACTATCCCATTAGCAAGAATGTGTTTGCAATGCAAGATAAATTTTTAAATGGAAAAATAGAAATGACAAGGACTATCTTGAACAAATTTGTGATTATTGTTCCACTTAATATTTTGAATTAGTCGAAGCCACACGTTACTAAATCGACCTTAAAAAAATGCATACATTGAGGTTATCAGCTCATTATTTTAATTTATTATTTATACGTTGTTTATATCATGTTGTTTCATTTGCACTTTTCTGACATAGGCTACTGATACTTCTAATGGAACTAAAAATAAAAATAAAAATTCAGATTAAATTACCTCAAATTAATTTTTCCTATTTGACCAAGTTGTACTACAAAATATCTTCACCTACACATTAGACACACTTTGCTTCCTTCCACACCTCTCAAGTGTTGGATCCTGAATCATTGAATTTTCAACTACTCCTTCTTTTGGCCCACATAATGTTTGTCAATAAATTGATTTTAAATTTAATTGTTAATATATACATGCACACATTATGATGATGATGACGATGATGATGCTAATTAATGTCCACTAAGAACAATTTCCTTGAAATAGTAATTCAACTTACAATCAAAGGAACAATTGATTCACACACTTGGGCATCGTGCTCAGTTGAAAAAATAGTCGTGTATTAAATTTATGCTACTTACTTTATGGACAATGGACGAAATGAAGGGAATGTCTTGAATTTTCACAAAAATAAAAAGAAATCCAAGGAAATGAAAAGTATTAATTTCATCGTCTATGATTTTCACTCATTCTCAATAAAAAATTCTCTGCCACCTGTACTGAGAATTTCTCCTCACTACAGGGGTAAAAATGGCTCCCTTGTGCCTATAGGGCACAAGGGTAGGTTTCTACACTTAGAAAATAGTAAAAAACGGAAGTAAAAATGACTAAACTAGAGCTGCGAATTGAAACTAAACTAAGCTACACTAGAACAAGTAAATAGCAGCTGAAATAAACTATATCTAAGCTAATAACAGAAAGAAAGAAGAGATGGAGTATTGTTGAACCCCTCTGCACATAATGGGTCAGGGTTCCACCTCCAAAACCTACAAGAGAAACCTATACTACTATGGAAGCAACCTGCAAAAGATGTTAATGGCAAACCTGCAACTAGAAATATTGGATAGAAAATAAAACAAGTAAATAAACATGCATAAACAAAAGCTATACCTCACTTGGGTGGAAATGGGCCACCATGCCCTAGCTCATGGGAGCACCTCTCTCTTGGTTGGGGAGCAATGGCTTAGAGAAATGGAGATGGAGAAGAGGGAGAGTGGGTGGTTTGAGAGCAAGAGATCTCAAAGCATCCACAGGCAACATAACAATATGCAAATGAGGAGTGTTTTGAGAGTGACCCCCCACCCTCCTTATATAGTTTTTCCAAGGGGTTTTAGGGTTTTAAGCCCTTGTTCAGGGCTTTAGCTCCTGGGGGTCTATTTTGGGCTCTTTTTGGGGTTTTTAGCCCTTTTCTTCATCCTTGGGATTTTTTGGAGGTGTGGGGGTCAAATGGAAGGTCATGGAAGGTCTTATGGAGTGAAATGAGTGTTATGAGATGGTGTCCTTGGGTGGTGTAGGCCATTGAGAGCTGTGTGGGGGATTTTTTGGGTTAACAGATTGCCCCCTAATGTGTGAGGGCAGGATCTCAACGTATGGCTGACGGACATCATAGGATTTGCTGTTGAGAGGTGGTGCTTCCGAGTTTGGGGCATGGTGGCTTTTGGTTTTGTATTAATTTAGTTCCCATCAATGGGTGAGATACAATAAATGTGTGACATGTATATGGATGAGGCGGGCATTCCCATGCTTGTGACAATGTCAAAAGAATCACTTGACCTATGCTCTAAAATACAAGAGCCGATCATATACAGCTGATGTTACAATGTTGGTTGCCTCTCATGTGAGGCTGAATACAATACTGATCGGGTACATTGGATCCATGGCATTCTCATGGAATGCTACATCTTTATGACTGACGGTCTGCTAGATCTGGTACATAGCTGTGTAGACTCGTTGATTGAGAATCGGAGTCTCTGTGGTACAAGTATGTTGTATCAATCATAAAGGTATACCAAAGCAATGTTGGGGCTTCTGATCACTGCCTCCAACGCAACCCGGAAATCACAAGGGACATAACCTGTTTAGGTCCCTCGAGTGGACTCACCAATGTGCTAGAGTCGATTGAAATCCGGGGTCTTCGACCAAGTACTATGTGGGACAAACCCTGTATGAATCTCAACGGTGTGATGATGGAGTTGAAGTCAAGCATATGAGAAACAACCATCCCGAGAGGCACTGAGGACTCCTATCAAGTGGTCCAAGGAACTCATCAATGGTGTCAATGAAACCAAGGTACAGGGACCTCTGGGTCTATCCTCTAGAATATGTGTGTTGGAGTCGATAGATGGAGACCTGCCCTTAGTCAAGGAAATGATGTTACCTTGACTAGGAGCATGAGGGATAACCGAAAGGTGTGAAGCAATTTGAGGACTGGCTCACTGAATTGGGGGGGACAGGGGGGAAAGAAAAAATGAACAGGGGCTAGGGGGGAGGGAGACTCAAACTTCCTTTGTTTAGAGTATGACAATAGGGCTTGACCAAGCAGCAAATGAAACTAACTCAAGGGAGTGGGATCATAGCTGTAATACCGGGAATGTCGCTGCAGATGGGAAATACTTGGAGGTGGAGGACACTTTTGATACTGATGGGATCCAAGGAAGACACATTGCAGAGTACTCTAAACAAAGGTGACCCAATGTGGGAATGCTGCCAAACTATTTTTTGTGGGGTAGTGTCTAGGGACACCATTGTGGTATGATCTCATGGATTTTTGGCAAGCCCGAGAAGGTAAGTGCTCGTTGGTGCTTTCAATTTTAGAGAGTCTGAAACCACGAAGAAGACTCCAGTGAGGGCTCTTTTTTGTTGGTAGTCTCTTATGCCCGAAAAAGGATAAAAGTATACATAGGAGAGCTCACCCATCTTGGAGGGGATGAGAGAATTCTTTACCATTGGTAGTCCAATCAGGCCGGAAAAGGTTAAACCTATACGGACTGGACAGTCATTCAAATACTTTTACAAGCATGAATGAAACCAAGTTTGCTCAGCTATCTTTTCTTGCTAAAACGACTAGAAAAGAGCTTAATGACAACCGATGGTGAGATTTTTTGTAAAGTGCGGCCCCTCTGCCCGAGAAAGCACAAAATTATGTAGAGGGGAATGGTCTTGGCTTGAGTGTTCCAAGGAGGTCCTTTTCGTGAAATGGTCTACATGATCCGCAAAAGGAGGTAAACGAGACAATGTAGATGCCCTTTCCTATACTTTAGCGAGTGGGAAAAGAAGCAGATATGCTCGACGATCTTTTCATTATTTTAAGGAGTCAGAAAAGAGCTTAAACGAAACTCCAATGCAGTCAACCGATGGTGGCACAAGCGGTGCCCCCATGTCGGGATGGTGGACAAAGGTCCACAGGTCATCCGCGCAGTATGGATGGAGCAGAAGGCTCTCAAACATACCAATACATGCACGGGATATAACGCGGCAGAGGCCTACGAGACGGTGCGGCAGAGGCATGCAAACCATGGTGGCTCTCGGACAGAGGTCAGGAGAGCGTGTGTGTGTGTTGTGGTGGATGAACTTGACTGCATGTGATGTAAGTACAAGTCCGGAGGCATTTATATGCCAAATATGTGCAAGAAAAGAAATCGTTTTGTGGATAGTGGTCCAAAGGTCCACGTAAGGTGCGGTGAAAAGAAAAGACAATCTACGTGTTAAAAATACAAAATAAAAGTTAAAATCACATTCCTAAGTGGGCAACGGCCCGAGAATACTTCTATGTCAAATATATGGAAGAAAAACAAAGGATTTTGTGGACGATGGTCCAACGATGTCCACATAAGGTGCACTGGACAAGACAACTATAAATATAAAAAGTAAAATATGGTACAATCCTTAACGGGTGGCAGCCCGATCGCTTGCATGAGTTGCGACCGGGCAGTGTGATACGAGTAACAGTCCATAGATGCTTGCATCGTTATGTCATGGCTCATGAGTTGAGGTGACTTGTGGGAAATGGTACCGAAATTGACTTATTAAACATGAGACAATGGTATTATTAAGAGATTTGATCCCGGAGGTGTGAGAGGTGTCTCGAACAGATTACGGGTGACTTTGAATTAGCAGCTAATGGTGCTGCCCTGACTTGTGCTAAAAAATGTTGAAAAACAAGAAAATAAAATGAAGTGACTCATTGGTGATGTTAAGCGTAAAATTTCTGGAGGTAGAGCCCATTGCGAGGGTTCTCCAAGAGTTGTCCATCAGAGTCAATGAGGGTATATGCCCCTTTTTCGAGGCAACGGTGTATGACGTATGGGCCATACCACATTGATTCGAATTTGCCTTTGCCTAATTTATCATTGGGTTGGTTGTAGACTAGGACCATATCACCTTCACTAAAGGTGCGAGGGTGGACATGGGAGTCATATTGGATCTTTGACCGTTTTTTTGCTGCTTCAATGGCTTGGAGGGCAGCTCGACGGTCTTCTATGGTTTGCTCGAGTTGGAGGAGCCATTCTTCTAAAGGTGAAGTATCAAGAAGGAGTTCCACTGCGAGGCGAAGAGATGGGATTTGGCACTCTATAGGGAGCACTGATTCAATGCCATGTACCAAGAAGAAAGGGGTGAAACCGGTTATGGTTTTTGTGGATGTGCGATAAGCCCATAGGGCAGAGAATAGCATGTGATGCCAGTTGGTTTTGTGATTTCCTACCATCCATTGAAGCATTGTTTTAATGATTTTGTTGACTTCTTCCACTTGGCCATTGCCTTGAGGGTAGTAGGAAGAAGAGTACTGGTGTTCAAATTTCAACATGGTTGATAATTAGCCCATATAGCATCTTCAAAGTGTGCCCCATGATCTAAGACATATTGTTTGGGGACACCAAACTATGTAATGGCGTGGTTGAAAAAGAAACGTGCTGCGGTTTCGGCTTTGCAATCGAATGTGGGCATGGCTTCAGCCCACTTGGTGAAGTAATCGACTGCCATGATAATATACTTGTGGCCATTAGCCGAAATGGGGTTGATGGTCATGAAGTCGATTTCCCATTTGTAGAAGGGCCCGACTGTGACTATGGGGTGTAATGGTGCGGGGGGAGTTCTTGCCTTTGGGGCAAAAAACTAACAGTCGCGGCAATGTTTGACTGCCTCTATGCAATCAGCAAAGATGGAGGGCCAGAAATAGCCAGCGCGTAGAATATTTTGGGTGGTTGCTAGGCCTGAAAGGTGACCACCACAGGCTCCGCTATGACTGTCGTTGAGAATGTTCTCAGCCTCGTCATGGGTGAGGAAACGCCGTAGGATGGTATCAATGCCTTGATGATACAGAACATCTCCAACCAGCAGGTAGCGAATGGCTTGGTGTCGGATGCGTCGCCTATCCTCATGATTGAAGCACATTGAAGTGCGCTAGGAACTTTTTTGTTCGTAAATAGAGAAGGATGTCCCCATACCATGGGTCGTCAGTAGATATGACAAATAGGAAATCATCAGGGAGATCATCCTTAGGGGGTGATGATGCGGTTAATGGGGGGATATCGGTCATGAGTGTGGCCAATGCGAGTTCCTTTGTGCTTTTGGGAGACAAAAACTCTAGGTCGAACTTTTGGAGGACGACTACCCACTTGGCTGCTCGACCTTGTAGAAGGTGGCGACTTAAGAGGTACCGCATTGGATTCGAATCAGCCACTACACGAGTATGGTTAGCGATGATGTAGTGGTGCAATTTTTGAGCCGAGAAGACGACGACTAGGGCTAGTTTCTCCTCGGGTGAATATCATAATGGGGGTCCTGTTAGCTTGTGACTAATGTAGTAAATCACGTGCTCATGGTGAGCATCGTCTTCTTGGACCAGGACTCTAGCAATGGCGTTTTTTGAGGCTGACACATAAAGGATGAAGTCTCAGGTGAAATCTGGTGGTGAGAGCAATGGTGCAGAAGCCAAGGCTTGTTTGAGTTCCTCGAATGATTCTTGTGCTTGATGATCACAAACAAAGGGGATTTTTGTGTGGAGCAGTTGAATGAATCCATAGGCTTTCATTGCATACTCTGGCACAAAGCAGCGAAGGAAATTGGCCTTGCCTTGTAGGCTTTGTAGTTGGTGCCGAGTTCTTGGGGGAGGAAGATCAAGGATGGCCTGAACTTTGAGGGGATCAACCGTTATCCCTTTGTGGGAGACGATAAATCCGAGAAAACGACCTGCTCGGACACAGAAAACACACTTGAGGGGGTTTAGGTAGATGTTGTACTTGTGGCAATGTAAAAATACTTGCCACAAGTTGTCTATATGTTGTGCTTGTTTTCATGATCGGGCGGAGAGGTAGTCCAAGTAGACCAAGATGATGTGGACTAAATCATGGAAACAATATGTCATGGCACGCGGGAAGGTGGATCCAGCATTTTTGAGGCCAAAGGTCATGACTCAGTAGGCGAATGTGCCCCATGGGGTTGTGAATGCCGTCTTGTAACGGTCTTCTTTCTGGATTTGGATTTGGTTGTATCTGGAAAAACCATCCATGAAGGAGAAGGCCTCATGTCCGGTGCATGCATTGATGATTTGGTCAATGAACGGTGTGGGGAAGTTGTCTTTGGGACATGCCCCATTGAGGTCGCGAAATGGTACCATGTTTTTTATTCACGGGAATAGGATTAGAAACCCAAGTTGTGTATGCAATGGGATAAATGAATCCGGCTGTGCACAGCTTCTCTATCTCGGCTTTCACCACAACCACTTTGGATGGATTGATGGGTCGTTGCTTCTAGCGGACGGTTGCCACATCAGGCCATGTGTCGATGTGGTGTTCCACAATGGATGGATCTAAGCCAGGCATTTCGGTTTATGACCAGGCGAAGATGTCACAAAATTCTTGGAAGAGGGTGGTATAGGCATCGACCTCTTTCGGGGAGCAAGATGCCCCCAGCATGATTTCCTCAACGATCTTAGAGTTGGTTGAGATGTCTATTTTAATGGTTGGCGAAATGTTCGCCATGTTCCCTTCTTCGAAGGAATTTGGTGCTGGGATTGGGTTCTTCAACTAGTCAACCTTCCCATGGACGAAATCTTTGGTCTCCACGGAAAACTGGTCAGACTGCGACATAAGCTCTTCCAAGAGGAAGAGTGAGCGATGGTGCATGTCGTCCCATGGGTATTCTGGGGCGGTCAGAGCTTCCAGGATCTCCTCATCATTGTTGAAGCAACGAAGTGACAGGTCTGATGGACCGTCATTGGAGATGGGAGTGAGCTGGTCGGGGGAACTAGACATCATGTAAATGGACATGGTGTCAGACAAAGGAGGTGGTGGTGGGTGAACTTCTTCGATCAGGGTGATCTCAGACTCAAGGGAATGGTGATGGAGATCAGCAAGAGCCATTCAAAATTCAGGGAGGTCTTGGCAATGGTGGGAGTAATGTGCATACAAGTCGCAGAGGGCGCAAGCATGGTTTGTCCTTAATGCCTTATTCTTTACTACTAGCACGGTTGGGAGTTCAACCATGGGGATGTTTTCATTTGTATCCATGGCATCCAAGTGCATACAGATCACTAGGATTTTAGGGCAATCCTGAGTTGGATGGCCTTGTTGTTCGCAGACGGCACAAGGTGGTACTAGCCATGGTTCTGCGACGGCTTTGGTGTTCTTTCCCCTGGCCCTTTTGGGTTGGGGTGGTGCAGGTGCGGGTGTGGTGGTTGGCCTATGCGGACCGAGTGGTGGGTGAGACTCAACTGCAATAGGTTGTACCAGATTTAACACAACCTGGGGCATGGGTGATTGGGCTGGTGGATCCAGATACCACACCGGGATCCCCAACGTAAGGTTGGGTAGGCTTAAGGTGGCCATGACCGGCTTGCTCATGACACCAGGTGGGGGAAAGAGGAAGGGAATTGTATGGACCAAAGATGAGCCCACATAACTCCCAGTTGGTTGCATGTCAGGGTGAGGTTGTGGTTGCGGCTATGCGTAAGGCTACTGCTGCGGGTGGTGTTGCGGTTGCTATTAGCGTTGCGACTATGGACGATGTTGTGGTTGTCGTTGGGGCTGCAGCTGCGGTTGCTGTTTGGGTGCAACGGTGCCTGATGAGACCATGCACAAGTCCTCATTTTGCTATTGTGTCGGTGGTGGTGACATCAACGGGAAAGGAGCCGTCATGGTGAGGTCAGTAAACAACCTAGGTCCCACATTCAACGGTGGGGAGGCTGGTGTGTTTTCAACCACAGTGTTGGTTGCAGGGATGACGTTAGCATGTGTAGTCACCCCTTACAGCTCGGTGGTGGTGATGGTAGGGATAACGTTGGCAGGCGTTGTTAACCCTTGCGGATCATGGTAGGTGAGCTGGTCAACCATCACAATCTTCCCTTCGTGGGGTAACATCATGAGGTGGAAGACAATTGATGCGACTATTTACATGGTGTACATGTAACTCCTCCCAAGGAGGAGGTTTTAATCTAGTCGAGCGTTGACGACCTCAATGTCGATCATGACTGTCTTCCCGACTAACGTGATCAAGACATGAGGGAGGACTCCTTGGGCTTTAGTGGGGTGTCCATCATAAGCCCGTAGAGTCATGGAAGATGGTTGCAAAATTGGGGATCCAAGCTTCTGCCATACCAAGGTAGACATGACGCACGTGGATGCCCCCTCATCCACTATGCATCGATGCACAACCAAGTTCTGAATGGACACTGGGATTTGGAAGGCGATAGTGGAGGGCATGCGCGGCTCTCCATTTTCTGTGTCAAAGGTGATCAGCTTGGAATCCAAGGGGTATACCACCCGTAGAGCGGCTAGTAAGGATTTCCGCTGTGTTGGGCATGTTTTAAGTACCTCAAGAGTGGACATGGCGGTTGGAGTTTGGGCCAAATCATCCACAACACTATAGCTGACTGCAACTCTAGTTGTGGCATTATTGGTGATTCTACGTATGGGGGGGTGTAGGAACAAGGATAACTGGAGAGGTAGGTTGGTTTCTTTAGACGTAGATGCTGTTGTCAAGTCAACAGGTTCAATAGTAGTACCATACTGGTTTTGTCTATTTTGTAAGTTGACCTCTTCAGTGGTCATGGTCAGGTGGTGGACACCTGTTTCGGCCGTAGGTGGTGCCACTGGAGCGTTGGGAGTGTCCTGGGGAGGGGCAGTGGTTGCCACCAATCCTTGGACTGGTAGTGGGTTTTGAAGCACCATGGGAGGAGATCCTTGTGGTGTCGGGTTGGGTTGTTCTTGGTTCGTGGCGTTGGAAGCCTGTTGGGCCTCGTTTCGAATGGCCTGCTTCGCGCGACCCATGAGGGGACACTCAAATGTATAGTGCCCATAGACCTCACAGAGTGTGCATGGTTGGTTTGTGTGCAATGCATCATTGCGTCTTGGTGCATTTGGTCGCAGGGGGTTCTGGGCTGGCTGGTTCGCTGCGGCATTGTTGGGTGGATTCTGTTGTTGACCGCCTCCCTGTAGTTGGTTGTTGCCCTGATTGCGGGGCCGGTTATTTCTAGCTTTCCCCCATTGATTGTTGGGGGCAAGCTAGTTGGGACGGTTTTGCTTTGCAAATACTTGACCCAACGGGGCGGGTGGAGCGGGGGCGAGGGCTTGGACTTGTTACACTGGTGGTGCATAGTAGATTTATGGGGGTGGTGCTGCCACAAATGTGGGCATTTTCCCCACGTACTGCTGTGCTCGCCAAGCCATATATTGAGCCTACTGCGGTGGCACAGATTGTGCGTAGGAAGTTGTCGCTCTGGACTAAGACATCATTCTAGCATAGTATGGAGCTTGGTTTTGGTAAGCAACATTAGCGGTGTTGCTTGGTTGCGGTGCCATGGCAGGTGGTGTTGGTCGAGGTGATGGTTGCTGGGAAACTAACCCTATGATGCCATCCACTATGTGGGATGCCCCCGGTGCGTCGCGGTAACAGGTACTTGGACGGGGAGCATCTGGGATGATAGTATACAAGTATCCCGACTGGGCATAGATGAGGTCAAATTGTTGGGCCTTCAGTATGGCCTCTTCTTCAGATTGGGGATGTTCATATGCGACGTCCTTTGCGATGGGCAGGAGAAAAGTCTTGAGGAACCAATTTAAGAAGATCATGTCATCAAGTTGGATCTTGCACAAGCTGCGGCACCACCGCCACTCATGGATATGGTCAGTGATGTGAGTGGCAATGTTTTGGTGACAGGATAATAGGATCTTGACCCCTTCATCATATCTGACGGGGAGTTGGAAATACTGCAGGAACATGAAGCCTAGGGAGTTGAATTCGGGGTACTTGGCTTGTGGCAACTCAATGTACCATTTGGCTATGGCACCTATGAGGGTGCGTTGGAATAGCCTCAGCCTGATGGAGTCTTCTACGATGCTATTGGATGAGCACCAAAGATGGAAGGTCATTATATGATTTTGGGGAGATTCCCCGGCTTTGCCTTCAAACTTTGGGATGTCTGCGGGCATCTTAGTTGGCATGGGTGGCCAAAAATCTTGGTGATGGATGGGGTCATTTTTCAATCTAGCCAGGTCGGGAAAGTTCAAATGAGCCATGAATGGCAGATTTGACCCCAAGTTTATGTGGGATGGGGCTGCAATGGAAGTGGGGTTTGCAGGTGCATAATGCATCTGCATGGCTGGGAGTGCTTGTGGTGGTACCATAGCAAATGGGCCACTGCCCCCAAGTGTTGTGGGAGGGATGGTATGGGTGGTGGGGGAATTTCCCCCCTACATGGCGGTAGGGGCAATGTGGGTGGTTGGTGCACTGCCCCCCTGTGTGGCCTGTGGGACAATGTGTGTGGAGGGGCCACTGCCCCCATGTGTGGCCATTAGACCAGCTTGGTTGGTCATTATGGGTGGTGGAAATTGGCTAATGACAGTCTGCATGACTGTGCTTGGACCGCTTGCCACATTGTGGGTGACTGGTTGTGATGTGGACATGGTTCCACTTGCTAAGGTTAGACCAAAAAATGGATTCGGGTTTGCAGTAGCCATGGGGCTAGATGGTGCGGTGTGGAGGTATGGTTCAGACTAATATGGGTCTGAATCTGAATCAGAGGCTGTATGGCCCTCTGATGGTGTGGAAGATCGCTAAGAATGGCTGTGACAGTGCCGACTGAGTGTTCCAAATGGTGGTGGTTCGCCTCTTAGGTGTGAGGAAGATCATGGAGGATCAATAGTGTTTTCCTGTGTGAATGAAACTGGTGGGTGTGAAATTTGGACCCCAGTTTCAATGGCTTCCTACTGGCTGAAGGTGGTCTCTCGGCCACCAAGACTGCTAGAAGACAATGCTTGGATTTTTCCTCACGGGTAACTCTACTCAATCGGAAGAGGTCGTTGCCCGTTTCGCTTGGCAATTCCTCTCAGTGACCAGCTACTTTGGGGTTCCCGTGGTACTCCTCACAATGAGTTTCTGGGAAAATCCCAAGTACTTCCCATAGTTGTGGTAGTTAGGGACTTATGTCCTCAAAGACTGCAGAGTTGATTGCACTTAGTGTAAATTTGGTAACTTTAAGGCTCACTCAGTGTCATGAACTGAGTTGGGTTAATTATGTGGTATGGTGTGTTGGTTTGCTTGCTTGTTCTAGTATTTGGTTTGCAATATGGTTTATGAATTCATGGTAGATTTCACATCATGGTTTTGAATGCAAATGTAAACAGAAACTTGTAAGCAAATATTGTGATTAACCCTGAATTGTTGGCCTAACTAAGTGTCTACCTCTCAGTGGTACTCTTCTTCAACCAAGAGAACGTGTTGGGATCTCAACACAATGGGACTAAGCCCATCTGTAGATCCTCAAGTCACCTCCCAAGTGCTAGATTGGTCAAGCAGGGAGGACGCTTAGCGCAGTGAGAATCCCTCCTTCTCTACCCCTCGTACCTTCCAGGTCACCTGGTTTTAATGGTTTAGGAAAAATGCCATGGAGTGCCTAGATCTATACGAGCTTTCCCTTCGTCGTATCCCAGAATACCCCGGAGGGTGATGACTGGGTAGAGGAGGAAGGGGGCAGCAAGATGGTTAATTTTATGTTAATTTTAGTTAGGCTAATTCATTTTATTGAACCTTAGTGATTGGATTAGCATATACACATTGTTCATTGATTTGTTTGCAAAAAATGAAAATTGAAATAAAAAGAGACCTGTAATGGTGGACAGAGGCGACTGGGCCGCACTAACAATCCTATAAAACTAGAAATTGCTACTAATCAAACTAAAAAACAACTTCTGTGTGATAGGCCGCACCTTTCTGACTCAATCCCGTGAGGGGGCCACGATATTTTTCCAGAAATGAGTGAGGGGGTCGCAAAAAATGCCAAAATAGGTGCAACTCGAGCTCCTGGGATGAATTCACACCTGTCTAAGGATTAATTGCACCCTGCACGCACCTTTCTACCAATTAAGGGCGCCTTCCTGCACCTTTTCCCCCGATAAGAGCGACTTGCTCCAGAAAGGGGTGTTTTTGGTGCTGCAGGGTCAGATTTGGCCGATAGTAACTGGTACTGGGTCAGTCTGACTCGGCTTGGCCTGGGAAAGGCTTCAGCACTGACAGAAAACAAGGAAAATAGAAAATCTAAGTAGATCTAACCGAACATTTTCGAAACTAGGGTAAAAACTGAAAAACTTGAAAAACTTTGAAATTTTTGCCCAGGGATCCTGTGGGATCAACCCAGGAGAGTTGCCAAAGCTGTAGTGAGAATTTCTCCTCACTACAGGGGTAAAAATGGCTCCCTTGCGCCTATAGGGCACAAGGGTAGGTTTCTACCCTTAGAAAACAGTAAAAAACGGAAGTAAAAATGACTGAACTAGAGTTGCGAATTAAAACTAAACTAAGCTACACTAGAACAAGTAAATGGCAGCTGAAATAAACTATATCTAAGATAATAACAGAAAGAAAGAAGATATGGAGTATTGTTGAACCCCTCTGCACACAGTGGGTTAGGGTACCATTTCCAAAACCTGCAAGAGAAACCTATACTACTATGGAAGCAACCTGCAAAAGATGTTAATGGCAAACCTGCAACTAGAAATATTGGTTAGAAAATAAAACAAGTAAATAAACATGCATAAACAAAAGCTATACCTCACTTGGGTGGAAATGGGCCACCATGCCATAGCTCATGGGAGCACCTCTCTATTGGTTGGGGAGCAATGGCTTGGATAAATGGAGATGGAGAAGATGTAGAGTGGGTGGTTTGAGAGCAAGAGGTCTCAAAGCATCCATGGGCAGCATAACAATATGCAAATGAGGAGTGTTTTGAGAGTAACCCCCCACCCTCCTTATATAGTTTTTCCAAGGGGTTTTAGGGTTTTAAGCCCTTGGTCAGGGCTTTAGCTCCTTTTTTGGGCCTTTAGCCCCTTTCACCTTAACTTTAGCCCCTTTCAGGGTTTTAGCCCCTTTTTTAGGGCTTTAGCTCCTGGGGGTCTATTTTGGGCTCTTTTGGGGGTTTTTAGCCCTTTTCTTCATCCTTGGGCTTTTTTGGAGGTGTGGGGGTCAAATGGAAGGTCCTGGAAGGTGTTATGGAGTGAAATGAGTGTTATGAGATGGTGTCCTAGGGTGGTGTAGGCCATTGAGAGCTGTGTGGGGGATTTTTTGGGTTAACACCACCAATAAGAGGAATTTTTTACTTATGTAAAATGATGGTTGGTGATGCATATCAATCACATACCTCCATCAATCATGACCTAGTATTGGACATGTTCTATCATGGACCGTACAAAGGATAAAAAAAACATGTTCAAAGTCTCCTCCTAATATTTTCCCATCCTTGTACACAAACCCATGACTTCAAGTTAAACAAATGGATACTGTTATTTTATTTTCAAAATTTGACATCTTGTCGACTAGAAATAGGCTATGGACTTGAATTCATTCTTCGATTTGCTTGTTGGCCCATGGAGTAATAAATTTTTAAAAAATATCGTGGCTATTGGAAGGAAGATAAATAACAATAATAAAATGTAATAATATATTTAATGAAATTGATGTGTGGTTTTTTTCACTCGGTCCAACTTATTAGTGTCATTATTTCCCAATGATCATTCCCTAATTAATTGTAATCTCCAAAAGTACTAGTATCCAAGTGCACAGGTAAGCCCACTGATCATGATGATGATTGTTATTAATGCCCACTAAGACAAAGTTTGGTATAATAGACCTTAGAAAAGGTAAGGAATCACTTTATTTTCTTTAGAATTTTATTTATGTGCTCAAAAATATTTAAGAGAATAAATCCTAGATCACCATAGTTGTGATGAGTTAAAAGGTGAGGAAGGTCAAATCCTTGTAATATTTTGAAATATCACTCTAATATGGGTGTACACGAGACATTATACGAGTCCTAGATCACCATAGCTGTGATTAGTTAAAAGTATGGGAAATTTAGTATTCTATCAAATATTTTTAAATTGTCATGTAATATGGTTGTATGCATGACATTATATGAGAATTTGTGATTTTCAAATTCAATCCTCTTAGTATCAGAAATATGAAAAATAATTTCATTCCACAATATTTTAGAATTTGTCCAGTGGTTGCTTTCACTATGGAGCTCATGATAATTTGAACTTATTTTAACAAAGTTGATTTTCTTCTTTACACTAGTTAAAACATATAGATACTTCTGAAATTCTAGATTAGGGTTGATCAAATCCTTACAATATTTTAATTTTCTCTTCTCCTCTAATTCTTTATTGCACGACAACTTCTACTTAAATTCATATGTAATAATATTTTTAATATTATTACTATTATATAGAGTGACCTCTTCCTCAACTACCTAATGATTTAGCCAAGATATAGCATCTTTATGCCACATGTAGTTTTGATCACTAGAGTATGCAACAATATTAAGAAGCGGTTTTTCTCCCATGTTGTTTATCATGTTCTTGTACATTAGGTACCTAGCCATAGCCATGCTTTCATTGGAGGAGAGACTCCCTTCTATGAAGAGGATAGGACAGGGTGTATTGGGTATAATTTGAGATTATATGTTATAAAGGACATTTGGATTTTTATCTATCCTTCTCCATGATTCTCTAAATATTTGCAACCCTAAAATCCATATTCGTATAAGATAATTGGAGTGACAGGAGTCTCAAAGAGTTTCTTCTTATTCCAAAGTCACTCCTTGAGAATTTTTATTTGATCTCAAGTATAACAGTTGATCAAACCTCAAAACTTTATTTCAAAGAAAAACAAGTTGCTTCGTAAACCTCAAAGACTCATTAAAGTTTTTGCATCACCTTTTTCAAGCCATTGAATATTTTACTTGATTTGGGGATATTTATTTTTTAAACATATGAAAAGTGGGAAATACATGCATGTTTGAAAGACTATCGAAGAAACCTCTTACTTTACTTTTAGTATAAGGAGTTCATCGAATGAAAATACATATTTAAAAGCATGTATGCATTGGATTGGTTCAGTATTTTGGGTTGAAACACCATCAGTTTCACCACCACTCCTTGAAACCAATATAATTACCTTTAAAATAAATGCTTAATCTAAAATCAACCAAGATTCTATTTTTTATATGACCAACAAGATTAGGCTAGGGATTTGGATTAATTTGGTGAGTTAACACTCCAAGGCCACAAAACTTTGAAACTAGTATTGATTAAAGAGAATCAAATCCATTAGTAACAAATAGTGCATACCGGGAAAGTGCTTATAACACGTTCATTAAGCATGAGGTCAATCTGAATTAGTAAGGGTGGAACCCCCCTCTTACTTATTTGGTGGGATATGAGCACATTACAGTATTTTAGTTAAGTGACAAGTCCTCGGGGTGACATCACTTTATTGAGATATCTAGTCTATGTGAGTTATCCTAGATTGTCGACTATCCTACTGGGCCATCGATTATGAAGTGGTAACCATAATTTATTTTCCTAAGGAATCACATAGGATGTTGTGAGTGGGGGACACTTGCAATACCTAGGATAGACAAAATCTTGTTTCAACTCCTTGAGAGGGTAAGTAGCCAAGAGATAACACTTGCACCCATGTTGATTGAAGAACAATGTAACTATTTCTCGTACCTTCACTATTTAGTAATTTTTGAGGCATGATTTCCCTCAAGAGAAACTAGTTTTGGAAGGCCCTCTAAAAATCCAACTTTTCACTAAACCTCAATTTTTCAGAAAGAAGTTTGTTTGTTGCTTCCTTAGGAAATTTTTAGTGGTGTGGACACATTTATTTTTGTTGGAGTCTAGATTTATTTTAGAATTGTTTGATTACATTTTATACATATTTCAATTCTAAAAACTCAAATGTCAAAGTGGCTTCTCTTCCAACCCTCTAGTCATGACAGCAACGAGGTGAGTCACCAAAACTTGAAGGCCCCACTAAAACACTGAGATGAATACAAAAAAAAACTCATGAGACTTGGAGTCTGAACCATTCTTAATTTCAATTAACAATAATAGAGACGATCAACATAAACTTAATCCTGAACCATCTCCAGAAACAGTTGATAACCTTGCTTCATTTGAAATTGAAACAATAGAAAACCATACAGTTTATCATACTAGTCCACCTTTGAATATTTCAAACCCAGTAATACTTGTGGTAAATGAATCATTGGATAACCTCAACCCTCTTTTCACATATTCAAATAACATGCAAAATAACACACTTAACTGTTTAGCTTCTTCAGAAGCTCTAAAAATCACACCAGTACAACCCCAAATGGTGGTTGGAGGAGGTAATACCACCAATTAAACAACCAATGACAATCCAAATAGTTAACATACTTTTTAATAGCATAAGTTCAACCATAAATTCAGTGCCAGTTGGTACAGTTCTAGGTTTCAATCCTAGAAGTACATCCACTTTATATACAGGTATCCCTACTGGAGGGTGTACCTTACCAAATATGGGTTTCCCATATGGTGGAGCTCATCAAGGTCAAAACTTACAAGGAGTTAATTTGAATCCTTTTAGCCAACCCAATACTTGTCTAGGTTCCACTTCTAGATGAAACTTTACACCTTGGAGTGGTAATATTCCTACTAGAGGAAATGGAACTTGTAACATGTATACTAATTGGAGAAATCATCCAAAAATGAGGGTAAATTTTTCGAGGGGTTATCCTCTTACTAATACTAGCACAATGTCTGGGGGAAACCCTACACCCACAACAACAACTATTCTAGGGGGCATTCCACCTATCAATCATGTCTCAAACATGAGTGGTGGGGGTCTTAGAAGTAACCAATCTTTCAAGAACCTATCCCCACAAGGGGGAATCAACATTGGAATACTTCTCAATAACAAGGAAAATATCCTTGGAGTGGTCAAATCCCAGGAAACTATCAACCTTGCTGGAGTCCACATCCACAAGGGGGTAATTCACCTTTCAATGCCATCTTGCAATGGAATGGAAAAAGTCTTGGTAATAACCAATCTTTTTGGGGTCCTTCTTTTCAATGAGGAAATCCACCTTGGAACATTAATCAGACCCTAAGTAAATTGAGCTATCAAGTTCCACCCTTGTATCAAACATCTATGACAAAACCTATCAGATCTCCATTTCTAGACACATTGAATCTACCAGATTTATCCATACCAACCAATGATCATGTTCTACACATGAATGGATGGCCAAACATACCAACCAAACTTCCTTCGGACATACCCAAGTTTGACGGATGACCAGGGTATGATCCGCAAAATCAAGTGATGACATTTTATTTATGATGTTCATCCAATTACGTAGTTGACAATAGTATTAGGTTGATTTTGTTTCAGCGAACCCTCACGGGAACCACTGCAAAATGCTACATTGAATTGCCCTGTGACACATTCACGAATCTTTCATCTTTAGCAATGGATTTTTTACACATTTTCAATTACCTATCCACTATGAGATGGGTACTGAAAGTTTGAGTTAGCTTAGGCAATCCACTTCTACTCACATATTTGATCATATACATGAATGGAGGAGACGTCGAAGGATTATTAAAGTATAAATACTAGATCAATTCTTAGTAGACTATTTTGTGAAATCTCTATTTCCTACTCTTTCCAACTCTTTCCAAATATCTACCTATGTCATGAGACATGACCGAAGAACAACTCATTCAAAGTGCCCAAGAAATGTATTTGATATATGAACAAAACCAGGAATTTTTGGTAGTTCAACCCAATTCCAATCCCTCCCCTTTGCATGCAACACAACCTAATATATCGGCCTAACAGAGCAAGGCTCGGTTGACAGCACCTACGGCACAAATGCATTCTCACCCAAAATATCTTTCTATGGGTAATTTCCAGAACCAAGTTTCTGCAATTGGGTGGGGTATTTCTCTTTCCTTGGACTTTTACCAAGGCACTTGACCGAATTCGGTGGTTGTAAACCTTATACTGATTATGCTCAATTAAGATGTGACTCTGTTTAACCATCAACAAATAGTATAACAGTAAATATAATGGAATGTAGATAATTATGACTATAACATTGCGACATATATATATATATATATAACTCCTTCATAAGCAAATACATAAAAATTATTCACAACAAACATATATGTGACTCAAATACATTCATCATTTACACATTCGACACAGTATCTAATGTGGAAACCCATCCGGGAAAAAACACAAAGGGGCTCTTCATCTAACATGAGAAATATATGGCACCTTTTTGTCTATACACTGAGTTCCAGACTCTATTCTATATCTTTTTCTCTTATCTATACAGACTTCTCTCTCCTCACATACACTCTGGTCTTCTGTCATTGATCCTTCTCTACTTGACTCTACTTTGGATCCGCACACAACCTAGATCAACTTGACTTATTTACAACTCTATGACTTTGATTGTCTCTTAAACTTTACTATTGATCTTCACACAGCTTGGATCAACTTAATATCTATACACTTATGTGCACTTAGCTACATACTTATTTGACTTTCTACCAAACAACTAACTGACTCTCTACTGACAGACTAGCTGAGAAACAACAACAGATTGCTAAGAAACCCATACAACATGACCTTCATAAAGCTAAAAAAACACACTGATCTGGAGGTGAGTAACCTGCACATAGCCTAGGTTCTTCCTTCTTATAGACTCTTATATGTCACTCTCTGCCAACTTTATACTGTTATCCAACAGGCTATCGTTCTTATTCTAGAAACACGTGTCAATAGGCACTAACGACTTGAATTACAAATATGCTTTCATACATGTGAATTCCGTTGACTCTAGATGGCCTTGTACCACGATATTTTCGAAATGTTGTTTTCTAGACATTGCGTCTATGCACGCCTTCTAACATGGTTTCCCGTGTCACAACTTGTCTTGTCACATCTTTTTCCTCTGCCGCATCTTTTCCTTTTGTCGCAGATTCTCTTCTCTCATGAACTCTTTTATTGTCACGCACTCTTCTTCTAACACACACTCTTCCTTTGTCTACTCTTTCTTCTGTCGTTGTTTCTGTTGCAACTCCTTCTTCCTTCTTCCTCTACTTTTATCATAGCTTCCATTTTTCTTTTTGTGACCTGACTATTTTTAGACTTGGTCAGAATTAGAACTGAATTCTTCCTAACTAATTTCCCTAGGGCCAACAACCACACTTTATGATTTAATAACTATTGCTATGACACCTACGTCTGATCCAGCTAGGCCAGTGAAAGGACATCATGCTGATGGTGTGATTGGTTATGCTAGTTAAATTGATTGACTTACCCAAAAAATGGGACAAGTGTTTGTTCAAAATTCTCAACCCATAGCTATCTAGGCAAACCAGCAACCTGGAAATCCTACCCAAACTTCAGAAATTTTCATGGTTCAAGCCACAGACCAAAAATAAGAAAAAGGAGAAACAAACAAAAAAATCATAATGCTAATTATGGGACAGGATATGCACCTAGAATGAATAATTAACCAGAAGGAAATTAGGAGAAACGAAAAAACAAGTTTCCTTGCAAAATTTCTCAAGGAGTTCATTCTACTCACCTATGCCCTCATCATGGGGGGTTCACTTAGTGAAATTGGTACATAACACGATCATTAGTAGGATATTAAAGAATATCCCTAATTTCACTAAATATTGGAAAATTCCTCCTAAAATTGTATTATTGAACCCCCCTCTCAATACACCTTTCCAATTAAGAAAACCCCTAGTGTTACCAGAAATTGTAGGTATCCAATTGTATCAACCCATCTTTAATACCCTTATTATATTATCAACTTTTAACTAACAAGGGATCTAACACATCTTAGTATAAGGAAATAAGATGCTAAATAAAAGAATAATATAATGCTAATAATGATCCCATCGGATTGCATGGAAGACTAATCAATTTGTAGCATTGGATAGTGTAAGACCCAACAAAATAGAAACGGAGAAGGAAAAATGCGTAAAATCCAACTCAATCAAGAGATCAATGTAACAGAGAATGTAAAATATTGATAGTGCAATAGTTTGTGAAATGTTTATAAAATATGAGAATTTCATATGTTTCACACCATAACATGCCATTCTACCAATTTTATATCATGTAAATACAAGTATATCCCTAGAGAGATCATGTTTTCTATAAGATTAATAAATTAAACTCCATAAAAATGCAAAATTGAAACCCTTTCATGGATGGGCTTCCCTACATGTCATTGTATTTTATTTATTGAGACAAGATGTGAACAAACACTTGATTTTTTATAAGAATAAACTACAACACATAAATAGTATTGATTCATGGGGAAAAAGTATTAAGAAAATTTTAAGCATGTTTAAAAAACTTGAAACATTCCATTAACAAAAATCCAAGTCTTAATGAAATATTTATTATCCATTGTGCTAACTTTCCTCTACCTTAATTGACCATCTTGTATATAGTCACTTTCTACATTTAACTTTACTTAATATTTCATAAAACTCTATTTGACATAAATATTAAATAATTTCAAAACAATATCATAAAACAAATATCAAAAAAATATATTTGGCATGCACACACATTCTCTCTCTCTCTCTCTCTCTCTCNATATATATATATATATATATATATATATATATATATATATAACAAGCTAATATTAAAAAAAAAATTCAGTAACCGAGGCTCCATTCGACACTTGTAATTCGTGCTAGGGGGGCATGGCTATTAGCATCCCAAGCAAAAATATTTTGTAGTTCCTTCGTGTTCTCTAGGAATAGGCCACTGAGAGGATTCGATGAGGAATCCGATAAGGCACTGACCTGTGTGACATATGGGAGGAATCGGTGGGTAGATAGGTCTTTGTGGGAGGCCTCCAAATATATGAATATTAAGTTAAATATAAATATATATATGTATGTATGTATGTATGTATGTATGTATGTATGTAAATCTTTCCCATGATTTTCATTTTATTCCTCATCCCACCCAGATAAAATAACCCTCAATATTTATATTACTATGTCAAATTAAAAACCTCCCTTGATCCCTTAATATGAGGCAATATATTTTTTAGGTTTTTAGGAGTATTCAAATCCCCAATATGAATGGACGTGATATGATATTGCCTTGCTAGTGAACCCCCCATGGCCCTCATATGGATGATATTCACCAAATGGTATCTCAACGCAGTGGGACACAACAACCTGTTGTGTTGGCTCAACCTTTTCCACAACATCAACATATGGTTAATGCAGCTCTGGTACCTCCACAAGGGGGCAACTAATCACACCCTCTACAAGGGAGAAATCCACCCATTACCAATATATTTGGATTGGATCATGAGGTTAATGTTCAAAAATGGGATCATTCCTATGACACACAACCTAGTTTTTTAGACCCATCGGGATCACAACCAAATGGTTCTCTCACCATTGAGAAACCAACTATTGACATAATTCCTCGACCTCCAAAAGGAGTTCTATGAAAAACAAGTGATAATCCTAATGCAATAGCAACTCAATACTATAGTATAGTGGAAGACTTAGCTCAAGAAATTTATGCCATGTCGGCCTTGGAGGTATTGTAAAATTGTCCAACTCATAGAAACAAATTGTTTTCTTCCATTGGTAGAGTCGATACAAATGATACTAGTTTGATCACCTCTCACTTAGGACGGTCAACAAGTAGGCTTACATCACATGTCATTTTTCATATTAAATTGCTATCACATGGGATGAATATTTTTTGAACTGTTATAGATGAAGGAGCCTTTACTTGTTTCATGTCATTAGGATGTTGGAAATATTTAGTATCACCCACTTCGAGACCATCCCACACAATACTTAAATCATTTGATGGACACTCATTCTCGTCTCATGGACTCATTACGGCTTGCCCAATTGAATTGGGAGGTAAAATAGTTCAAGTTGATGTTGAGGTAGTGGATGCACCCATAGATTACAATATTCTATTGGGACATTGTTGGATACATGGAATGACAACAGTAATAACTTAGGTATTCCAAGTAATTTGGTTCTCCCACCAAGAGAATAATTTTACAATCGATCAGTTAGATTACTACACACCTGAAACCGATATCCACTAAAATATACCTTTTGTGTGGAATTCAAAAATATTGATTCAAGATGTGCAAGTTGGGATGTTGAAAGACTCTTTCCTCATGGGAGTCTTCACAATCCCACCACCAACATCTACCCCTCAAACTTCTCCAGTTTTTTCCATTACATCAGAAGTTAACTTCCCACTAACTGTTTTTACCGAATCCACTACAAGGATGGGTTCCACTTCATCAAAGGGAACAATAGTAGAGAAGATCCAAGTTCCAACTAGTGAAGGAAAGGAAATATATTCGGGAAAATTTGATGAAACTGAGAGTAGTACACCTTTGTTTTCTATAGAAATGTCATATCAATCTATTCAAAATGCTTCATCAGACTTGGATCAAACTGTTGTTCCAAAGGAGGAATATGATCCATACACATCACTTGTATGGTCTGTCGATACTCCCAACACTCATGAATGCTTAGATCAAACCTTTTCATCTGATGAAGCTATCATGGAGGTCATGAATATCTCAGAATGACCTTGGGAGAACATGCATCATCGATCATCATTTATTTTTAAACCGGATTCATTATAGGTCCAACCTTAAATGTTTTCCTTAATGATGATATGGAAAGGTACCAATTCCCTATCCAAACACACAACGTGCTTTCTGAAGGAAATTTGGAAAATATTTTTTTTTAAATTCCTATCAATATATCCATTAAGACTAGTGTCGTCGAGAATATCAATATATGTGCCAATTGCTCTCCTGAGGAAATCACAAAATATATTTCTCTATTCAAAGAGTTTCATGATGTTTTTGCTTGTTTATATGAAGAAATGTCGGGAAACTATCCTAGTATTGTCGAACATTAGATAAAAACCTATCCAAATTTTAAACCTGTATGATAGAAGTTACATCCAGTAAATCCTAAGAAATCCACTACCATAAAAGAATAAGTATAAAATTTGTTGAAAGTTGTCTTTTTTTACCCTATACCTTTGACTAAATGGGTTCCCAATCCTGTTCCGGTCAATGAAAAACAAGAAACAATCTGAGTCTGTACTGACTTTAGGGAATTAAATTTGGATTACCCCAAAGATAATTATCCCACACCCTTCATTGATTAGATTAGAAACGAATGTGCCGGTAATAAAATATTTCATTTATGGATGGATTATCCGATTACAACCAAATTCATATTAAGTATGAAAGCCAACATAATACAATTTTCATTTTTCCATGGGGAACTTTTGCGTATCGAAAAATTCCTTTTGGCCTAAAAACATCGGGGCTACTTTTCAAACAGATATGCCATATGATTTCCATGATATTAAGAAAATTGTCGAGGTTTATCTCGATGACTTGACAACCAAATCTAGGAGAAGAGCTGAACATTATGCACATTTACAGGATGTTTTCCTTCGATGTCGTCGGTATAACATAAGATTGAATCCACATAAATGCATATTTTGCATGGAGTCTCGGAGATCACTTGGATTCATTGTATCCAAGGATGGGATATGGGTAGATCCCCTTAAGGTTGAGGTAATTTTATAGTTTCCCTCCTCGAAAAACATTTAGACGGCTTCAAATCCTACAAGGAAAAGCAACATTCTTGTCAATTATGCTGAAAATTCTAAAGTTTTCATGTGTCTCTTAAAACAAGATACACCTATCATCTAGAATGAACAAGATCAATGCTCTTTTGATGCATTGGAACAATCCCTCATGTCAACCCCGGTTCTTATTCCCCTGAACTATAACAGGGGTTTTTTTCTATATTTTGTAGCAAACGAATCCACTTTAGGGATGGTTTTGGTCCAAGAGGATGATTCATCTCTAGAACATGTCATATATTATATTAGTAAGGGCCTTTCCGACCTCGAATTCAGATATTCCCAGGTAGAGAATATAGCCCTAGAAGCAGTTCATATTGTGCAAAGACTTAGACATTATATACTTCCAAGAAAAACGGTTATAATGGTTGAAATTAACCCCATGAGATGCATTTTGTCTCGTTGTGTCATTGAGGGAAATTATTAAAAATGGATAGTAATTTTGCAAGAATTTGATCTCGAATTCGTAAAAACTAAGGAAAAAAAGTCATTAACATTTGCAAAACTAGTGTCTGATTTACCCGACAATAAAGAGGAAACAATAGAAGAAGAGTCTTGGGCAGACAAACATTTATTTCTGATTTCCACTGCTTATCCTTGGTATGGAACATTGATTATATATCTCCAAACCCAAAGGGTTGATTCTCAATTTTATAGCATTGAACAACGTCCTATTCGATACCAAGCACGAAGATACCTCATTATTGGGGATAATTTATACCGCAGAGGAATAGACTTAATTCTAAGATGTTGTTTAGTTCATGAAGAAACTGATCAAGTATTGAATGATTGGCATGCAGGATCATGTGGTGGTCATCTTTCTAGGTAGGCAACTGCCCAGAAAATATTGTGTGCGGGGTACTTTCAGCCCACAATATTTAAACATTGCATTAATGATGTTAAAAAGTGTCATCCTTACCAGATCTATATGAGAAAAATGCGCACACATCCCGCTCTGTTACACCCTGTAGTAACCATGGGCCCATTTTCAAAATGGGTCATTGATTACATGACAATCAACCCACTTTCATCTAATGGACACCACTACATCATAGTAGCAGTGGACTACTTTACAAAGTGGGTTGAGGCAATTCCTACATTCGAAAACACGACAAAAACAACAACATGTTTCTTATTCAATCATGTGATAACTAGGTTTAGTGTACCCAAATATATCATAACAGACAATGGTATCCATTTTAAGAATTCCTTCATGGATGAACTTATGGGCTCTGGTAAGTGCTAGGGGTTACTTAAAAGATTAAAATCACCTCCGAGTGAAAATGAATCGAGAATAATATTGATCTCATCATACTTATTTTTAAGTGATTAAATGAAATTTTGAATTTTTGTATTCTCATCAAGTACTGAAGAACTACCCCGTTATACGAGGAAAATCCAACATGAAAGGATGTTTAGAGTTGCCTAGCCTAGTATACCTAAGCCATCTATCTACTTGACCTTCATAAAGAAGTGTCATTAAGTCTAGGGATCATGATACATGATGCCCAAAGACAAATGTTAATAAGTATTTTAATACTATGTATTTAAAATACATAGTATGTATAAATAATTAATTATGATTAATTATATAATTGAATAAAGAAAGAAGAGAATCTCCACCAATTATTATTCATTATTAAAGGATTAATAAATAGTGAAATATCTATGAAAGAATAACTAGGAACTAGTTAAAAGTTCCTAGGTTAGGGATTGAAAATTACCCCAGTAAATTAAAAAGGGTTAAATCAAGAAATGAAGGATTTCTTGATTTAATTATCCCTTTGACTGAAAAGTCTGTCTATAAAGACTCAATCCAAGGAAAGGCTTGGGGGTTCTGATTTTTATCTTGGAGAATTATTATTCTACTTATTTTTGGCTCTCAAGTGTTTTCCTGGAGAACTTTCTCCTGCAAGGAAAAGAGGATTGATTCAGAACTCAATACCAGTTAGGAAACCCTACCTTAGGAGCTCTAAGCGACTTGCATGTTGGAGTCCAGCTAGGTGGGTTCTGGATTAGAACCAGGAACGGTTCCGGGTCATGGTTGGGAGGAACTTGGTAATTCCCAAGTGATTTGGTCATCAAAATCAGAGGTCAGATCTATCTTAAATTGATAATGTTGGTTATTTAAAAAATGTGCAAGTTCAGCCATTAAAGGAGCTTAAGGAAGATAAATTACAGGTATGAGTTCTTAGTATGTCAAAGTTCATTTCTAGGGTAAATGTTTGCTACTTTATGTAAAAGCTTTTATATATATTATTAACCCTAGAATTGATTGGTTCTATCCATATCTCCTAGGGTTACATTTCTTAAAATCTAACCCTAGACTATCTATGCTATCTTCTAGATTATATAATGAATATGTTAGATGAATGTTTCCAATGAATTTACTAACCCTATGTAATTGATGTTCTGCCTATATTCTACTAGGGTTTTTATTCTCTTCAATACTTCCTAGGATGGTAAATATTATCATAGGTTGTATATAGCTAGGTTTCCATCTCTAAAGTTTGTTTTATGTATTTATTCAATATTCAGAAATTAATACTGTAAACTAGGTAAATCCAGACCTGATATTTATTGTTCACCTATTATTTATATCTCTACTGACATATTACATTTGTCAGTAGAGACATGTTTCAGATTATAGTATATTTAATCATAGGAGTAAGTTTGAAGGAATGCATATACTAAATAGATACCTTAGGGTATTATTTACAAACATAACAACTTCATATATATATATATAAGGCCATCGGGTATAAACATATATGAAATCTATTGATACATTTAATTCCAAAATTAAATAACTCATCTAAGACCTTTCAAGGTCTGGCATACTAAATATAAACTAATATTTAAACAATTCCATTTAAAACAACTATCATCGTAAATATCTAAATAGAGAAGATATCATGACCATCCATCTGGTCCAATACAAAATCTCTATACTTCTAAAAGAAATCCACATTGCTTTTTTAAAAACTATCTTATTCATATAAAATTAAACAACTAATAATTAAAAACCCTTTTTATGCCAACAGAGGTCGCGACATCGACTCCCATGGATGTTCAAAAACCAAGCCAAAAACACTAAATAACACCCATAGTATAGTATAGTAAACAGAAATCCAAATCATATAACCTTATGGCTGGTTCTCAAAACAAATAAAAGCCATATCATAACGAATTGAACAGGAATCAATCTTTATATAAATCCATTGTTTATATCTCTACACAGGCTACGATATACATTAAGCATATAGGCTTTAATTTACAAACACATCAAATGCCATATAAATAATGATGCATACGCTAGCAGTGAGGTCGTAAGCCCCTAGCTACAGCATGGCCTCAGCCAATAACATTTTTTAATACACAGTCCATTGAATTATAAACCTACTGTAAGCGTTGGCCACCGTGGTTTTCCAACCCATGGATTTCCACAGTCCAATTTACACAAGAACTGAATACCATAAACAATAATATACAAGCTATCGTAGCACTATGGGAAAGGATCATGCCATTTACGGCATGGCCTTTACCCACACTGTGAAAATATTACAATATCCAAGCTAATCAATGACATTACACACAGAGCATTCAAATAGGAGAATTCCTCTGTTTTTAAAACCCCAATTCCATTTAAATATAGTGCTCAATAATAAAAAATGCAGAAGGAAATCGTATACACAATATATCAAGTTAACCATTACCATTATATAAAAACCATACTTATATCTATTTACATAGAGATCCCAAGTCTGGTACATAGTCACCATTAAACCAATATAATAACATCTCTGACTATAAAAATCCAAAGCTCTTCTCTTAAACCAATATAATAACCTGTCAATAAAAGGACATAAGAGTTGTTAATAGGTATAGTAAGAATATACTTAGAACATAAAATGTATTAATGACATATAGACTAACCAATTTAAAACATAACGAAGAATAATTAGTGTACAGGAAATTTTGCCGTAGTAGCTACAATTGACGATAACGACACTTCCCAAGTTATGAAACCAGGTCAATAAGTAGCATAACAACTAGTAGCAGGTCCTCTACGATCAAGACGGTCAACACACTTTACACCAGATCTTGTCGCAAAGTAATGAGCTGCATAAGTAAATAAAAGAGGTGCCTTAGTTCGATTGAACTAAGTAAGACTGCGTAACCCAGTAATACCTTACCTCTTAGATCGTCATGGGAGAACAAGTCTCGCCACTCCACCACTTTGTTCCCATCAACAAAGTTAAGTTAGTTTTTATTAAAAAAAAACAAAGTACACATGCAGGAGTAAAACAATGATCTATACAATTCATTAATTCACCGACAGTAATAACTAAGATGTATAAATAGTTTAAATAACATAATTAAGACATAAGAAGTAAATGAACTAACAACCACTGAATGGATAAGAGATTAACAAGACAATAAGGGAAGTTTCTGAAGAGATCGAAAGTATAAGTAGCGCATGTAATTCCGCATGAGTAATAATGATCCCCTTTGGGTAGTTTTCACTAGCCTATAAATTATTATTTTTATTTTCAATTTTTGAGGACATTACAGTTCTCATGAGGTTGTATAATGTGTTTAATGCTAATAAAACTATGTATATGTAATAATCACAATCACTATGTCATTCTATTAGGCCACTAGCATAGTTAAGGACAATAAAATAACCCATACTAGATATTTGGAATGTGTAGATATTTGGAATGTGTATAAGATAGGATAAATAAAATAGATGGTTAAGTGTTAGAACATAGTTCCATTTGTCATATAGTCCATTTTCATGCTTATTGAGATACTATTTGAATTATGCCACAATTTACTTCCTCTAAAGACCTAGATATAACATATAAACACAAGCTAATTTATTTTTAAACATGAGCCATATTGTTGATAAAAAAAACTCATTTAAATGTTCATATATCAAAATTACATGGCCCCTTTTAAATGTACGTGTATATCCAAAAGTACATGCATCATGTGATTTCATGCCCAGAGACCAAAATAGAGGACTTCATCCCAATGAATCATGCCACCCTCCACAATGCCATCACCTTGTTCAAAAGTGGATATTCCTCTTGGTTTTTCTCGATGAACATGGAGCTTTCTTACATCTAGTATCAATGTTCATCTCTGGAAATTGTAAGTCAAAGAACAATCTATTTTTAAATTTGTGAACCCCATTTTATAAAGTAAAAAGCTTAAATAAAAAATTACTACTCAATAATTTATAACAAGAACTCAATGCATCCAAGTGGGTCAAGGTTGCTTGAGGTGTCGGGCCTCCAATATAATAATTTACAAATTTTATGGATAGTAATTTAATACGAAACCAATTATGAATGTGCATAAATAGAAAATTAGCATCCATTTTCCTTCATCTCACCACAAAGGGTGATTATGGATTAGGGGATTGGCCTCCTTGGCTAGGAGACGAAGCCATTGGTGAAAAATCACGCTCAAATGTAGTAATAGGGAAATAAGTAAACTATCATTTGTAGACACAATAAATGGGATAAGTACTCCTACCAATAATTATAATCCAAGTTTTGTTCAATAGTTATAATCCAAGTTTTGTTTAATAATTAAATACATGATTCAATAGCCTAATGTGAATAACATATGTGCATGTGTAACATGTAAAACATATGTATACGAGGCAGCAACGATGGATGTGATCAAATCTTCACTACCGAAAGATGGCCCCACAAGAAATGCACCATAAAAAGAATGTACCATAGTTGCCTCACTCAAACTAACAATGGGTATAGTGGCAACTAAAGGTGAAACAACACTAAAATATCTAAGAGGAATGTGCATCTAACTCCAAGGAATCATGTTACAAATTTCATTATAAAAAACACTTTATAAGTTAATAGAAAATAGATCAAATCACATTCAATCAACTGAATTGTTAACTTTCTAGTTGTTTCTATTGAGGATATGACAACAATGGTTGCATCGTCCATCTCCATAAAATATGGCATACTAATTTTAATAAGATACCTTAAAATTTGATCGAATTGAGAATATGACAACAATTGTTGCTCGTCCATCTCCATAAAATATGGCATACTAATTTTAATAAGATACCTTAAAATTTGATCAAACATTGTGGGTGACGGAGAAAGCACAATGGCTTCTCTAGTTTGGTGCTACAAGCATATGTGGTTTAAGAATTAAAAAAGGCTTGTGGAATGAAGCATTTCAATCAGCATTTATATGAATATGGTAAATGCATTACCATGGTTTTTGTGCCTCTTTTCCACAACCACCTTTGAACTTCTACTTCTTTGTAGTTGTGGTTTGTGTGTCTCACATATGGTTTTTGTGTCACAGAGATACAGTTAACAATTATACAATTTCAACATATTTATATCATAGCATTAAGAAAAATATTATGAACAAAATACCTTTACCAATTATAAATCCAATAACAGTCACTAAAAATAATTTAAATTAATAAAATTACTTTCCTCACTAAAAAAATACTATGATAATATCTCCTTAAATAAATGTGAATAAAAAAGTGGCGAATACTAGATGAATGTCCTTCCACAACGTTGGATGGTAGTTTGTGTTAGATCCAAAATGCATCAATCATAATTATGCACAGAAGAGATATAAAATAGTAAAGCAAACCATAAAATCATCCACATGAAAGATACCATGATTTTATTTTGGAAAACCCTTAACAAGGAAAAACCAGCAAAAGATATTTGTTATGCCCCTTGGCCAAATTTGTCCAAGACAGGTCGAATGTGGCTCTACCACCATAGATATACCATCGATCATCCATAGAGTTAATGTCTGATACAATGGAGTACAACCAACCTCTTTATCGGATCTGATCATAAGGATGCCATGGGAAAATACACAGTTTTCCTAATACCATGGTTCTATAACAACAATAACCATTTTTTGTTAACTTACTCTATGATTGATCCAAGATTAACCCAACAATTTGTTCCACCATGAGATGATGGTCCTATACCATCGATAGATGATGGCCTCACCCCACCAGTAGATGTTTGTATTTATTGATCAATAAATCCAACAAATTAGGCATGAGAAACCATGGTAATTTGAGTCAAATGGAGCATTGCTTCTTGTGTTTGTGGAAGAAATTTCCTCGTAGAAGGGAATTCTACCTCATGTAAGTGCCTACAAGATTGAGGGATTGAGAGATTGAGAATTTTCAATCTCGGTGCCTCACATTGGGGTGGTTTTGAGGCCTCTCCAAACCAACCCCTTGGAATCCTAAGTGATGGAAATAATTAAAATGTTTTTCCAAAACAAATTAAGCATACATTTTCCATAAAAATTATATGGAATTTCTTTGTTGTTATGAGGTGGCACATCAAAAACCATGTACCATCTATCCATCTAATTGTCAAAAAATGACTTATAGGTACCCCACTTGATAGAAATATGAATTTTTTTAATGTTTGGGATTTCTCTTGTACAAGGGTCTATGAATAGGAACAATGTTTGTTGATTTTTCATCTTTAGTTTTTTCATAGCATTATGATCCAACCTATCTACATATTCAATACGTGTGTGTTCCCTATAAAAAATTCTATAGTGCAATGCCCCATTTGCATACCTAGTGCTATGGATAATGGAATATATATGGTTTTGACAAGTGACTGCAAAAGTGGGTCTCCACACTTATGAATATCAGCCAAGATACTTAGGCTTCCAATATCTCTTAAGATTTCAACATCTTGATCCATTAGTGGTGGGGCATTACCTTAGGGGTTTACATTGTGAATTTTTGGGTTTACGTTTCTATTTTGAATATTTGAAAATTTAGGGTTTGGATGTTAAGAGGCCATTTCCAACCGCTACAATGAAGTATTTACAAAAATATGTAAATGAATATAAAGCCTCAATTGGCAATACGAAATTGAATTCCAAAAAATAAAATAAAATGAAGTTTATTTAATAAGACTTACCTTGAAATATTTGCTTATAAATGTCACAATTTGTTTTCTTCAAATCTTTCCAATTGTTTTCTTCCAATTGCATAAAATGGAAATTTCCTCTTACAATGAGGAATTCAAGGAGGTGGGAAACCAAAATTTGAAATCACAATCATGTTTTACCTTAATCAAAGACATGCAATTTTAAACTAGAATGCCTATGTGTCATTTGACATGTTAGGGTCAAGCATAACTTCTATAAAACTACTCTCATTTTGTATTTTCATAAAATGAGATATTTTTTTTGTTAATGACTTTCATCTTAAATGTCCATCATTAGATTGGACTATCCCATTAGCAAGAATGTGTTTGCAATGATAGATAAATTTTTAAATGGAAAAATAGAAATGAGAAGGACCATCTTGAACAAATTTGTGATTATTTTTCCACTTAATATTTTGAATTAGTTGAAGCCACACGTTACTAAATCAACCTTAAAAAAATGCATACATTGAGGTTATCAGCTCATTATTTTAATTTATTATTTATACGTTGTTTATATCATGTTGTTTCATTTGTACTTTTCTGACATAGGCTACTGATACTTCTAATGGAACTAAAAATAAAAATAAAAATTCAGATTAAATTACCTCAAATTAATTTTTCCTATTTGACCAAGTTGTACTACAGAATATCTTCACCTACACATTAGACACACTTTGCTTCCTTCCACACCTCTCAAGTGTTGGATCTTGAATAATTGAATTTTCAACTACTCCTTCTTTTGGCCCACATAATGTTTGTCAATAA
The DNA here is from genome assembly GCA_001517045.1 of Pseudotsuga menziesii. Lineage (NCBI taxonomy): Eukaryota > Viridiplantae > Streptophyta > Pinopsida > Pinales > Pinaceae > Pseudotsuga > Pseudotsuga menziesii. The sequence goes on along the minus strand of LPNX011226360.1, from coordinate 48,172 downwards.
ATTGATTTTAAATTTAATTGTTAATATATACATGTACACATTATGATGATGATGACGATGATGATGCTAATTAATGTCCACTAAGAACAATTTCCTTGAAATAGTAATTCAACTTACAGTCAAAGGAACAATTGATTCACACACTTGGGCATTGTGCTCAGTTGAAAAAATAGTCGTGTATTAAATTTATGCTACTTACTTTAGAATGGACAATGGACAAAATGAAGGGATTGTCTTGAATTTTCACAAAAATAAAAACAAATCCAAGGGAATGAAAAGTATTAATTTCATCGTCTATGATTTTCACTCATTCTCAATAAAAAATTTCTCTACCACCTGTACTGAGAATTTCTCCTCACTACAGGGGTAAAAATGGCTCCCTTGTGCCTATAGGGCACAAGGGTAGGTTTCTGCCCTTAGAAAATAGTAAAAAACAGAAGTAAAAATGACTAAACTAGAGCTACGAATTGAAACTAAACTAAGCTACACTAGAACAAGTAAATGGCAGCTGAAATAAACTATATCTAAGCTAATAACAGAAAGAAAGAAGAGATGGAGTATTGTTGAACCCCTCTACACATAGTGGGTTAGGGTTCCGCCTCCAAAACCTACAAGAGAAACCTATACTACTATGGAAGCAACCTACAAAATATGTTAATGGCAAACCTGCAACTAGAAATATTGGATAGAAAATAAAACAAATAAATAAACATGCATAAACAAAAGCTATACCTCACTTGGGTGCAAATGGGCCACCATGCCCTAGCTCATGGGAGCACCTCTCTCTTGGTTGGGGAGCAATGGCTTAGAGAAATGGAGATGGAGAAGAGGGAGAGTGGGTGTTTTGAGAGCAAGAGGTCTCAAAGCATCCATGGGCAGCATAACAATATGCAAATGAGGAGTGTTTTGAGAGTGACCCCCCACCCTCCTTATATAGTTTTTCCAAGGGGTTTTAGGGTTTTAAGCCCTTATTCAGGGCTTTAGCTCCTTTTTTGGGCCTTTATCCCCTTTCGCCTTAACTTTAGCCCCTTTCAAGGTTTTAGCACCTTTTTGAGGGCTTTAGCTCCTGGGGGTCTATTTTGGGCTCTTTTGGGGGTTTTTAGCCCTTTTCTTCATCCTTGGGCTTTTTTGGAGGTGTGGGGGTCAAATGGAAGGTCATGGAAGGTCTTATGGAATGAAATGAGTGTTATGAGATGGTGTCCTTGGGTGGTGTAGGCCATTGAGAGCTGTGGGGGGGATTTTTTGGGATAACAAATTGCCCCCTGATGTGTGAGGGAAGGAGCTCAACGTATGGCCGACAGACATCATAGGATTTGTTGTCGAGAAGTGGTGCTTCCACGGTTGGGGCATGGTGGCTTTTTGTTTTGTATTAATTTGGTTCCCATCAATGGGTGAGATACAATAAATGTGTGACATGTATATGGATGAGGCAGGAATTCCCATGCTCGTGACAATGTCAAAAGAATCATTTGACCTATGCTCTAAAATACAAGAGCCGATCATATACAACTGATGTTACAATGCTAGTTGCCTCTCATGTGAGGATGAATACAATACTGATCTGGTACATTGGATCCATGGCATTCTCATGGAATGCTACATCTTTATGACTGACGGTCTACTAGATCTGGTACATAGCTGTGTAGACTCGTTGATTGAGAATCGGAGTCTCTGTGGTACAAGTATGTTGTATCAATCATAAAGGTATACCGAAGCACTGTTGGGGCTTCTGATCACTGTCTCCAACGTAACCTGGAAATCACAAGGGACATAACCTGTTTAGGTTCCTTGAGTGGACTCACTAATGTGCTAGAGTCGGTTGAAATCCGGGGTCTTCGACCAAGTACTGTGTGGGACAAACCATGTATGAATCTCAACGGTGTGATGATGGAGTTGAATTCAAGCATGTGAGAAACAACCATCCCGAGAGGCACTAAGGACTCCTCTCAAGTGGTCCAAGGAACTCATCAATGATGTCAATGAAACCAAGGTATAGGGACCTCTGGGTCTATCCTCTGGAATATGTGTGTTGGCGTCGATAGAGGGAGACCTACCCTTAGTCAAGTGTTATAGCGGATTTCACCACACTAGGTGAATCACACATTGTATGGCCTTCCCTTGTCCCGTTGCAGACTCATTAGCCCCTTTGGACCACTTTATATCTTTTGATGTTACCTTGATTATCCCTAAAAACATTAGAATATTGATATACGCGGCTTTTCCCTCGATATCCGCGTACATACGCGGATATTTCCCCTATAGTCGCGTACATCGGGATGTGTACATAAATCCAAATCCTTTTGGACTGTTCCTTGATTGGATCCGACTCATATGACTCCTGGCCTTCCATATGCCTTGAGATCGCACGGATTCGACCCTTCAGTATCCCTTTGAAGAACTATATAAGGAACCCATTGGTACATTGAAAGCATAAGAGAACTTTGAGAGTAACAAAACTATAGTCCATTGTTGCCAAGATTTATGCTTGAGTCTGCATCCCTTTGTCCCTTGGAGCACTGTTGTGTTCTTCCCAAGCTTGCCTTTCACTAGTAAGCTTGCTATCGAAGTGATGGAGGATTGAGGTGGTGGAGGCCCAAGTGGGGGATTCAGTTTCTCCGATTCGCAGACGTGTCGTCAGAGGTTTTCATTTGTAATCTCTGATTCTTATTAATAGAAATATCTTTTCCTGTCCAGTAATGTGTATTTGAATGAATATTGTTTCCATTGGAATATGTCAAATGCTTATACATTATTGATTATATATGCTAGAATAGATCTAACACCATGAAATATAGTATGCTTGTATTGTTTACTTGTTGTTGAGGACGTGCTATAACAATTCAAGCTGAAGATTGGAAAGCTCAACGGGGATCTACTACAACCGTCCGGAATAAGGTACGAGGTTCGATCCTTTAGTGTTAGATTGTTTATTTCTATTGCATATTGGGAAAGATTGATTTCTAGAGTCTAGCTGTCTGTTGTGGTACCCCAAGCCATAGGAATTTATCTCTGTAACAGAATTGGTGACTCTGCTGGGGAGTTCCTAGTAGTTGACCTTTGGGGATTGGTTTCTTGGCATTCAATGTATTTGAATTGCTCTCTCTCTCTTGCTTCTGTGTCGGTTATGGGGGCGTGTATGCTTGGTAGAGCCTGATTGGTGTGAAATAAGTCTCAGCCTGTCTGTTTTCCTGTGGTTTATGCATCTTTTTCTTCCTGTACACGGGTTTATTGTTTACAGTCGCGTATACACGCGGGTTCCCCTGGGATTCCCGCGTATACACGCGGGTTTACTGCACACAGTCGCGTATACCCTGGTTTTTACCCTTTTGTGGAAGATAGTGGATTGCTGGGTGAGTTCTGATAGTTGCTGAGTCTCCTTTGGCACTGCCTGAGTCTGTTATTGCCTCTGTGTTTGACCAGAAACATTTTTTTTTAGCCTAATTTTTTTTTTAGGAAAGTTCTTGTCATGGCATCTTTGATTTTTTGTTTGAGATTAGTGCATTAGAGTCCTTTTACCTTAGTGCTTTGCTTGAATGCTGTTTATGTGTGCTTGCAGAGTCTGGGGTGGGTAGAATCATTCTTTTGCTTATTGTATCTCTTTATTTTCAAAAATTACAAAAATATTTGCTTCTCATTATGCATTGCATTATGCACTTTGCATTGTACTTGCACCAGATCTAGATTTGCTTTGGAGTAATAGTTAGGTGTTCATATAGGAAAATTTGCATTCAGCATTTGAAGAAGAATTATGCATTACACGTAGTACGCATACCCTGTTTTCATGGACACATGCATTCGCATGGATTGTTAGGTGTGCATTTTACTTCTTGTTGCGTCATAATACC
>LPNX011226360.1:0-44129 GCA_001517045.1 Pseudotsuga menziesii | reverse complement strand
CACAATAATTGGTTACGAACCTCCGCTTGTGGTGACAAGGGCCTCTCAAGCCTCTCCTAGGCGAGACATACCGACCACATTCGGGAGCTCACTTATCCAACCCCTGTTTGCTTGCTTTTGGATTTAGATTTCATAGTGATTGCTCTGTGCACGCTAGTTGGCTTAGGGTTGACGTAAATAGAGAGTCTTTGCTATTTTTTGAGTCATTGTGGATTCGGGTGCGGTTCCGCGCCGTTCTCGTCGTTTAGCAGGACTTCCGCCTTCTACTGATCCTCCTCCTTTGGGAGAGGGACCTAGACAGTCCAGGCGGACTACATCACACTTTGATTCACACACCATGGGAGACCATTCAGAGGACACATCTGAGTCACTTCCTCCTCCCATTCGTGTTGACGATGGGGCTTTTACACCTAGTTATGATATTTCACCCGACCTAACCGAGTTAGGACCTGTGATTTCTGAGATAGGAGCCTTGCATGATACGCATATCCATTCTAGGCCCGACCCCTCATTACAGCATTACCGGTATGGAATGCCAGAAGATGCCGAGACTCACTTTGAACCTGCCAGCACTAGCTACGGTGTTTATGCTTCGACTGGTTTCCCTATTCATGGTTTGGAATTTCATGCCGAATCTGAGTTTGACCCTAACACTATACCTGGGGGCATTCCCATGCCTTACCTTGCGGAGAGGTTTGGAAGTACTAGTCATATTGCACCTTCCATCCCAGCGGTGGAAGCCACATCTTATGTACCTCCTAGGTCTAGAGTTAGTGAGCCTATAGCGATACCAGGACCCAGAAGAGTGACGATAGGCACTAGCACATATCTTATTACAGAGATCCCTTCGTCCTCGCTTCCGAGTTATTCAAATGCGAACCCTCCACCTCCCTCACGTGGTCCTTCGAGTCGGCACATAGCTACGAGTCAGGTCCATACTGCAGTTTCTAGACCCATTGCACCGCAAGCCTACATACCACCCGTTGTTTCCGGGGGTTATGTTCATGTTTCTAGAGGTCAGGTTGCTACTCCCTCGACGTATATCCCTATTTCAGGCATGTATATTCCGACTTCCAGAATGTATATCCCTTCCTATGGAGTGTCTCATGGGGCATCGCATGCGATGACCTATGCATCCCATCATGGGACGCAGTATGGACAGGTTTCTGCACCTTATGGAGGCGGGTATTCAAATATCATGGGGAATATTATTATATAGTATTTTTCCTAGGACTTAGTCATTTATGAGCCTTCCGCTCTTTAGCACTCAAAAAAGAGTTTTGACCTCATTTTGGGGATGACGCCTCCTATATCTTGAGTTCTCACTATTTCAACTATTTCATTTCCAACTTCTTCCAAAAAAAATTAATTAATAAAACAAATAATCCATTACATCTATTTGTCAATTTTTTTTAAGAAGAATAAAATATTCAAAATAAATAATAATTTATTTTAATTCCATATATTACAAATAAAAATGCATTATTATTGTAGTCTTAAGAAAAATATTTAAAACATTAACATCGACGATATATGAATTATAAACTAATGAAATAAAAGAAACTATTTCTTGGTGTTTATCCATGCCAAGAATTTCAATTTCCACTAAACTCAACTTTAAAACATTAAAAAAATACAGGCCCAAACTGAACTTAGAGTATTTTTAATGAAAGGTCAAAAACTTGTGGAATCTTTATTGAGTTGTCTTAAGTCTTCGCGTGAACAACTGCCAGTGAATCTTTATAATATATTCAACTTAGAAATCTACACTCTAAAATATAATTCATTATGTGATTATTAAAATTTAATGCTTATGTTTTAAACATATAAAATTATTAGAATTAAATAATAATTTGATAGTTTTTAATTTATATACGCATGAGTGGGCCTAATGGTTAAGAGCATGTGTTTTCTCTTAGGAGGTCACGGGTTCAAATCCAAAGGGGGTAGTGTATGTACACCTCTGTAGACTTTAGCAGTTAAATCGCTGCGCAGAGGAGGGTAGTTAAATCGCTGCGCAGAGGAGGGTCCCTTGTCCCACAAACAAGGGGGTCTCATACACCAATTTGGTGTCTCGCTTGGCGGTGACCTTAAAAATAGATTACTATTATTATTATTATTATAAAAATAATAAATTTAGTTAAAAATAAATAAAATATCTACTTTAAATATCTAAAATATATTTAAGTATTTAAAATTTAACACATCTTAATAAAAAACACATAATATCTTCAACTTAGAAAACTACACTCTAAAATATAATTCATTATGTTAATGTTATTAAAATTTAATACTTATTTTTGAAATATATAAAATTATTTGGATAATAATAGTTTGATAGTTTTTAGTTCATACCTATACAATTTTATAGATATTAGAATATTTTAATTTTAATGAAAATAAATTATTTTTATTATATTTTATTTACAATAAATTTATAAAATTATGATTGTGTTGATTAACATTTATAGAAACTAATCACGTTTTAAGAAAGAGAAGGAAATATATAATTTGTTGAAAACTTTTTTGATATGATAAATAATTTTTAAGAGATTACTTAAAAGATTATGAAGATCATTATTGTAACAAATATTTTAAAAATTACAATATAATTGTGGTTACAATACAATGATCCAATTCACATATAATAATCTAAATACAATGATCCAATTCACATATAATAATCTAATTCAGTTAGCCTATATTAATAATTTTCATATGTATTGCGATACTATATAATGCAACTTTAGATAAAGTGTAATTAAATATCCAAATTGATTTCAAAGATACCATTCTAACCACTACCACCTACTACTACATAGTTCCAACCACTTAGTTCCAAAAGTTTTCAATTCATCCCATATATTAAGCACACAAACATTGCAATCTCTTCCATATCCACACCCATCTCTCTCTGCAGTGACTAGTGTTATTCGTTACAATGTAAAGTGATTAAGTTACCTATATATGACTGGTCAAATGATCCAACAAAATAGGCTTTATAGAATGTAATGTAAGCTACGTAAACCACCGAATTACTTTAAGATTACATATATGATAGGTGTTTAACTACCTTAAGATTCCATATATGATAGTGTTTAACTGATAGCACTGTATTATGCTTTTGTATATAACCTTTGACTTTTTTTATTTAACCTATTGTACATTGAAATACATATACTGCTATGTATCTATCTATATATATATATAGTATATGTGGGTGGATGGTATAAGCTAATGGAATATATGCAACTGTGGAGAGTAGATTCTGGTTTTCCTTTGTTGCAACATACTAAATTTTCATGTATTATGTGATTATTTAATCTCTTATTAATCAAAATCAAACCAAACCAGATATAGAGTCATAAAGGAATACAAAACTTTATCAATAGAGATACTAATAGACCCAGACAAACTGTGGGAGAAAAGAAAGGGCCAATTCCTTGCCAATTATATCAATTCTCATGTGAAGCATCCTAGTATCTCGGCATAGTTCCTTTGAGAATGTGTCTAGAATGCCTTCCCCATGCTCTTTCTCTTCGTGTTAAAGCATAACTCACCCAAGGAGGCCCTTAATCACCCAATAAAGAGTCATTGTTTTTTCATATTTCCCTTAATGTTCCCATGAAGAGCCTAGATCCCAGATCCATTGTCCCAAGGCCGCACTCTCGATAGGAGATAGACAACCCTCCACCTCATGCCACAATCCTTGTTCTGTTTGCTCGATATCCACCCAAATCGAAGGAGGAATGAAAGCCTAGTATGACCAAGCGAAATGAGTAGCTTGCAGTTGTTCCCTACTCACTCTATGCTTTACCCTCTCGTCTAAATATATGGCATCCCCTTTCACTTCTATATCCTCTCCCACCACCCAAGCTTTCTCTTGCAGGTCGTTCAAAGATCTACACAACACCAATCCACCACCTTTCCTCCCACGCCTGCTTTGTTTCCTAAATTAAACAGAAATAATGCCAAAAATATTCAAAAATATTCACGATAAACACTACATGGTTGAAGGTAGTTACCACTAAGATAGACACGAAATTCCCCCGAGAACATCCTTGTTAGCTCTATTCACACTGGTTTCCATGATTTCCTCCATCAAATCCTCACCACGACCCATACCACCATCTACATCATCGGTCACCTTCTCCAACCTGCATTTACTCTGCTCAGTTGGGAGATTGTCCACTATAAGGTGCTCTCCACTCACTTGCAACAACACCATTTGTTTACATAATTGCATGGGGTAGAAGACGCGTTGATCCCCATTCACCATGCATCTGGTCCGCCACCTCATCCCCGCTTGCATTCTCCCCTGCATGTAGGGGCATTAATATAGGGTTTAATTTTCACATTTAATTGAGCTTCCCAGGTAAATTTGTGAGATGGAAACTTCACACGTTTGTCCCATTCCTACTTTTGATGGAGAAAATGGGTGTTTGTTGTGCTAAAGGGTTGTAAATTGTAACTATGTGACCTTGGCATGTCTCCTAGGACTTGAGACTTATAGGTAGGCGTTCAATTTTATTTTCAACCTAAAATATATGTAACATCTTAAATTCAGAATCCAACTTCAACCAAACAATCTACTTCATTAGCTTCCTCTTAGCCATCAAGCTTCTCCAATGGAAACGAGTCCATCGACGTCTAGAATGGCCTTGCCAATGCATTTTTCCAATATCGGCACTCAATGCGATCCCATAATGTGGTAATATTTTTACACCATGGGTCACATTCTTGATAGTGGAATCCAATGGCACCAGGGATGCAATTTGACGGGTAAATGCCCGTCATGGGTCAATTTACCGGTCAAATACAACTAAGATTTTGCCGAGACCGTCAAAATTTGGCTTATAATACAGAAAACGTTTCAGATTTTATTTGTTACCGACAATTTTCGCAGGTGTCCGTCATTTGAAATTCCAACCCTGAATGGCACCCTTTATAAGTTTATTTTTTGCATAAAGAGATTTTCCATTTAGTAGATAATTTAGTTGACATATTAAAGATTCATCGGACGATATACTCATCTTCTAGTATTTTCCCTGACCTTTCTCTTGCCCGCTGCCAACTGATCATTCTACGATTTTCTTGAATCGAATTAGTTGATGCCCATGTGACACTCCAATAATTACACGTAGACCATTAAAAAATAAAACATAAATGTCAAGCCACTAGGGTCTTGCTTTGACCATCTCCATCCTACCCTTATTGTAATGTGTAGAATCCCATCTCTTTGATTTCTTGTCATATAATATTCACATAAAATTATCATTAATATATGATAAAATTATTAAATCTCACTACCCTTAAACCTAAAACCATGATAATAACCCAAAAATGTAACCATTTTAACATATTACTTTTGGGTTGACCATAAAATATTTGACAGCCAAGGAACAAATTCAAATTATCCCAAAGACACGTTATATTCAAAGTCAAAGAAGACTCCTAACACGGTCAGGTCTGGATTTTGACATACGTTTCTTTTCGGTTTCAAGACGTATTCGAAGGTAATTATAATTAATTTTGGAACTTATAAAATTAATGTGTAATTAATTTTTGAACTTATAAAATTAATATGTAATTGTAGATTCCACCGGAGTGAATCAAATTTTATTTTACAATTTTCTTGTTCAATGAATTGGATATATGGCTTTTGTATTTATCATTTAGTGTTTTGTTTTTATTGCATTTAAAAGAGTGATATGCTTTACAACCTATATGTGTATTATAAGATAAAGGTTGTTACTTAAGGGTAGTATAAAATAAAATGTAATTAAAAAAATCTATATTTTCTATAAAATAAAATAAAATTAAAACTTAAATGATATGTATCAAAAAGAAAGATCAATTTTTTACTTTAAATTAAAAAAAAATCAATTTTTTAACTTAATTTTTTTTTTAAATTATACATTTTAAAAAAAAAATTCCTAAATGCATAATAAATCTAAGTTTAATATAAATCTATACTGGTTTTTTTTTAAGATATTATTGTATTATAACAGTTAAACATTTTCCGAAAAAACATAAAAAATTATTAATATCAAGCACCACAGCCAAAATCATAAGATGTTTGTACGCATTTTCCTAACCATCTAGTGCTGTAATATCAAGCACCACAGCCAAAAATCCACCCAACTTCACATCTAAAAAGAAATCACCACAATTAATACCCACTCAGATTCACAGTTTAAAAAGTTGAAAGAAGGAATCAACATTTTGAGTTTATGTTATGTTTAATTTGTTGTACATATCAGAGATTTAAATTCAGAGAGATTTCAAATCCAATGTGTCACGTATAAATCTCGGAGATGGTCTAATTCAATGTGTGAATCATGCACCAAAATGGTATTGCTAGCATGAGAACAGAGCAAAAATTTGCAAAAAAATATACGTTGTTTGTAACTGCAATTTTTTTTGCCTTAAAATGTCTTGATATTACAAAATATCATATATTTTGCTCTAGTGATTTAAGCTGAATAGGGAGGAACTGCATAACATATGAGTTACCAATGCAAAATTATTTTCAATTAAGATATGGAGGAACTGCATAACATAGGAATTATTAATGACAATTGCAATTTTCAGCTATCAATTACAATTATCTTATCAACATTATGATGTGCATTTGTTATTTCGAATCTGATATTATGGTTTCATGTTAATACGTATTTAAATATTATTTTAGATTTTGGATTTGCTTGAGTGATTAACAAGATCAACCCAAGTGTAATTACAGTAGAGCAGGGATTCGTTTCATGGTCATCATATCATATATATTGTTATGCTTAAATGCATCTAATCCATATAAAATTATATATTTTAGCTTTTCTTTAATAGCTAGCTATATTTACAAAACTAAGTGATTAGTTGTGCGATAGACATTCACTCACCACTTTATTTATGGCTATGTTAATACAGATAATTCCATACATTCACTCCTACAGTGTAGCTATAAAATCCATGCCCTCATTAGTCTGCAAAATGTAGAAATCAATATTAGAAATTTAAAGGTAAAATATGAATAATAAAAAGACTGCCTATTTAATATTTCCTTTCTAGGATATATTCAAGATCTTAGCAACAAAATAATCCAAAAAAGTTTAATGCATACTCACATACTGTAAGCAGTCGGAATAGGAGGTTATTGGGCAGGGAACATGAGGGCCACATAAGGCCTGAACTTCCAGTAGACTATCGTTGAGCAAAACCTGCTCATAATTATCAGAGGCCTTGAAACACTCACAAACAGTATATCTGGTAAGCAGGTTATCTCCAATCTTGTTCTCCAGAATCTGCAAACTCTTGCAGCAAACGCTCTCAGATTTCATAAAAAACTCTCCCAACTCTACAGCGATATAACAGGATTCCAAAACAGGGGAAACCACCGTGCAATCATCTGAAGAAGAATGCACATAGGAGAACTGCGCCAATAGATTCAATAAAACCACCACGATAGCAGAGACTGCCATTTCTTTGAGAAATACCATATTTCTGCACATTCGAATCTGATGAGTGATGAGACAATAAATACAGATTTGGAGAAGAAATTACTTCAAAAGTTCAGACCCATTGCTAGGATCCTTCTTCGAGCTGTACATCAAATTACGATTACTATTTTGGGTCATACAGATCTTGACCCACTGGCCGAAACATAGGAATTCCAGCACATTTCAATGGTTAAATTTAATTCTGTAGCCAAAGTCATTGCCGTCTGGCTCAATCTGCAATTGCGTCTGTAGCCTCATTTCTCGGACAGACCTGATTATTGTTAATTCCAATTGACTTTGAAAAGCAATTCCGCCATATTACGGATGTTATATTAAGTTAATATCATTTTATTTTAATATTTAAAAATACAGCTTTAATTACGGTATAATTTTTTAAAACCCTTTTTAGGTTTAATAAAGAAATTTGTTGAAAATATATATTTATGTTTTATTAATAAAAATATTGATTATTGATTATGATTTTTTTTCCGATTAAAAAAAATATGGACTATTTCATTAATAAAAGTACCAACTAGGAACTTGTAAGAGTGTTTCAACAAATATCCAATTGACTTTGAAAAACAATGCCACCGTATGCTAATATTAATAGCAAAATTCCACTGGACTTTGAAAAACTTTTTACAAGAGTCGTAATCAGATGTCAGCTCTCTCAATTATCATATTAAGTTAATAAGTTAATGTCATTTTATTTAAATAATTAAAAGTACAATCAAGTGTTTTTAGTCGAAAAACAGTTCTTGATATTCATAGAATCAAAAGAACCTTATACATCAACAGTCAGCATACAGACCCCCTGGGTCAACAGATCAGTGATACCATCAATACATATCAGTTCATTTCATACATAATCTAAAAGGGAGAGGGGTACACAAAGCACGTGGGTATCAAATACCACAAAAAGTACAATCAAGTTTATTAGGATGTAATATGAGAGTTTTTTTAATTTTCATTTATATTGTTAAAATTTATTTAATTCTATTTTTGGGTTGAAAAAGTCTATTTTACAGAGAGATGTGTAACTTTTTCACTGCTCATCTTAACTTACATGTGTTTTTTTTTAAACTAGCATAGGTCCATCTTAAACCTTGATCTCTCAAGTACGGAGAGGGATCCAATTTCTTGAAGTGTAATTATTTTTTTTAAATTTTGAACTAAAGAAATTTGATCCCTCTCTTGTTTGATAGATCTCGGTTTAAGTTTTAATTTTTTAATTACAAGCGGACATGGATTTTTTTAATTACTTTCATCATTTTTTTTTCCTCGGGAAAAATTCATAATTTTATTTCAAAGTAGAACAAAATTACATCTGCACATGTAAGAGGATCACTAGGATCCCTACATTGTCAAATATTTGTTGTCACATATAAACATAACCAAAAAAAATTACAAAACTATCCCAATATATGGATATCACAACCCAAATCAATAGACAGGTCACAAAAATATGAGATCAGACATACTGCCAATAGCAAAGGCCACCGCCTCTGAAATGCCATCGCCGCCGCATAGATCCCTAAGGAGCAAAACGGGTTGCCACGCAAGAGTATATCCATAGACACCACCACTGCCATATAAGGCAGGCGATCAATCTCTGCAAAATCAACATATCATGAAGGAGCCATTCAAGATCCAAAAACCCTCAACAGTCGAAGCCCTCGACCCCAGTTCTTGAAGCCGAAGCCCACCGATCTTGATCCAACCAATCTAGATCTTGGAACCTGCAAATCCCGGATAGGAAATCGATCCCACCGCCTCCGCCATGCGATGACAGCAACATGGAACCGTCCAATATCCAGATCAGCCACGATGGATCAAAGATCGAGAGCCGAAGCCCTCGACCATGGTTCTTGGAGCCCCAATCCCAGATGCTCGCCCCTGTGCAGACCAGCAACATGCCGCTCATGATGATCTTGCCCCATCAAATGCAGCTTCTCCTTGACGATAACGATCAGAGACCCAAACCGGGCACCAGCGCTGCCAGTGCCCAATCCGTCCACCCGATTGTTTGCCCAATGGCACGCGCAGCAAGATTAGGGTAGCCGCCATGGCCGCCAAAAGCATTGCAGAGCGGGTAGCTCTGGCACTGAATGTTGAAGCCGCATTGAAAACCCATCAAGAAGCCATTGCAGCCCGCACCGTCTTTGTAGACTGAAGCCACCAAGAACACTGCGATCAGATCCTCCGTCAAACGCTCCGCCATTTGCACTGGATACTCGGATCAAAACCAGCAAACCCATTCAGGGGCAGGAGCACAAATCGGTACTGAAAGCCCACGACACCGGATTGGAGCTGATGCCCACCGATCTCGACCAAAACCCCATCAGCAGCGAAAAATGTTGAAGCCTCGACGCAATCAATTAAAACCCTGGCGAATGGAATCGAAACCATGACAAAACTGCCGAAACTCAGATACCGCCTCCGCCATGACGCACAAAGCTAGCAACTCTGCAACTGGAAACCATTTCATCTTGAAAAAATCAAGATCGAGAGCCGAAGCTCTCGACCTCCAGTTTCGGGTTTCAGCAGGTGAGTAGTTGTGTTGTTCACTTCATCATTTTTTTATTTTATGAGACGACATGATTTTTTTAATTACTTTTTATTTTTTGTAATGTGATGTTAGGTTAGGTAATTGACAACAACTCCCCCATACTGACATGAAGAGCACCTCTCTCTTCTAGCTCTTCTCGGTGCAATAATAAAATATTAAAAAAAATATGAATAAAACTACATAAATAACCTTATATAAAACTACACAAATTAGATAAATTAAAACTCTTTCTCAAGGTTTACACTTTAACAAACAATTTACATCTTTTGGAATCTTTTCCACTCTTTCTGAGTAGATCTCCTTTCTAGATGGATCTCTAATCATATTAATAATAATATTGACCTTAAAAAAATAACATAAATGAAATTATATACCATCACTATATACCATTTAGTTTTTATATAATATTAAAAAAATACATTATTATTGTACTCTTAAGACATTGACATCAATGACATAAATTTATAAACGACTGAAATAAAATAAATTATTTCTAAGTGTTTATCCATGTCGAGAAATTTCTTTAAGACTACTTTTAATATGTTATTATGATGTAGAGGAACAATTATTTTTAATTAAAGGTCAAAAACTTGCGGAATCTTTATTGAGTTGTCATAAGTCTTCGTGTGAACAACTGCGAATGAATTAAAGTATCTATCGTGCGTTAAACGTCGTAATAATGTGGAGCGTAGACCTCTTAGGTCCGGAAATTGAAATGAAATCGTATGTTATATAATTTTATTGTTTTTATTTCATTATTTAAAATATATTTTATTATTTGTTTTTTTTAATTAAATTGTGTTAGAGTTTAATTGTTTTATTTTTGGATTNATAAAATATCTAAAATATATCTAAGTAATCAAAATTTAACACATTTTAATAAATAAATAAATAATATATTCAATTTAGAAAACTACACTCTAAACTATAATTCATTATATTAATGATATTATAATTCATTATGTTAATTTAACACATTTTAATAAAATATATATAACTTACAAACGGACACTCTAAAATATAATTCATTATATTAATGATTATTAAAATTTAATACTTATTTTTTAAATATATAAAATTATTAAAATTACATAAGAATTTGATATTTTTTAGTTTATATGTATACAAATAATAAAATATCTAAAATATATCTAAGTAATCAAAATTTAACACATTTTAATAAATAAATAAATAATATATTCAATTTAGAAAACTACACTCTAAACTATAGTTCATTATGTTAATGATATTAAAATTTAAAAAAAAAAATAATGCTTATTTTTTTAACATGATTAGAATCAAATAATAGTGGGACAGTTTTTAGTTCATATCTACAAAATTTTATATCTATTAGAATATTTTAATTTTAATTAAAATAAATAGTTTTGTTATATTTTATTTACAATAATTTTATAGCTATTAGAATATTTTAATTTTAATTAAAATAAAATAGTTTTGTAATATTTTATTTACAATAATTTTATAAAATTATGATTGTGTTGATTAAGAAGGAGAAAGAAATATATAATTTGTTTTAAAAATTTATATATATGATAGACAATCTTTAAGAGATTATTTATAAGATTATGAAGATCAATATTGTAACAAATATTTTAAAAATACAATTTAATGGTTGATCCAATTCACATAATCCAATTCAGCCACCCTATATTAATAATTTTTATATATAATGAAACTTTAAAATAAGTGTAATTAAATATCCAAATTGATTTCAAAGATACCATTCTTGTCACTACCATCTACTACATAGTTCCAAAAGTTTTAGATTCATCCCCAAAAAAATTCTATGTATCAGTAATTCATATGTATTGTGATTCATATATCAAGCACACAAAAATTACAATCTCTTCCATATCCACACCTCTCACCCTGCACTGGCTCTGGCTAATGTTATTAGTTACAATGTTAAGTTACCGATATATGATTCGTCAAATGATCTAACTCTATTAGATTTATATAATGCAATGTAAGCTAACTAAACCACCGAATTACTTTAAGAAGGTGTTTAACTACCTTAAGATTCCATATATGATAGTGTTTATGTAACCTACCCAGAACTAAAAAAAAATATTTATTATTTATTTCAGCAAAAAAATTATGTTAATTTTCATTGTAAAGTTTATGACCAAGTGGGTCAATGATGACTGTAATTCAAGAATTATTTATTTTAATAATTAATAAAGGAGAAACCTATTTAGAAGAGACTGCTAAATGAGTGTTCACTGACCCACTAGGAGGAAGGAGCAGCTCTAGAAGGCTGGTTGACAAGTGGCAGCACTACCATTCACTTTCTAGTTGTTGCAAGAGCATAATCCCTAAAAAAGTGGTCATGTTCTTGAGGGGGGGAACTCAACTGGTGGTTCATTAAATTCCAAAACTGACCCAAAGACCTAGGAAATCTTATATAAACCATCAAATTGAGCAGGAGGCTCAACACTCATTCTGATTTATGAGAGAATGAAATTTGTGAGTGCTGCAAACTGGAAAGTCAGGCACACAAAGAATTTGATGACGGGATAGATAAAGTGTTTTGCTGAGTTAAGTCTACTAGTGAGTGCTAAGTTGCAGAAGTCTACTGTGTGTCATAGATCTCCGTCCTAGTGGTTCAGTGAACAAGCTTGGGGGTCCTAAGCAAGTGATTTGGCTGCTTCAGGAAAATGTTGGGTGGAACAATCTCCCTTGGGTATTAGTCCCTTTGCCGCAACACATCTCGGTTCCAACTCTATATCTGTATTATGTTATTGTATTACTCCTATTTAAGTAAGTTGTAATTATTTTCAATAAGGTTTTAGTTCATTGGTATTTATTTAATGATTATGTGATTAAGTATTTGCATAGAAAGTGATTGATAGAGAAATGAATTTAAATTATCTCCTATATTTTTTCAGTCACATAAGTGACGTACTCTAGTACAAGAAGATATGAAATTATGTTTGAATAGTAGTACCATAATGATTCAATCAATGTGTATCTTCATTATTGCAGAGATTAGAAGTGATGTATATACATATTGGTTACAATTGCTAGAGCAGTAATACATCCTTAGTATATAGTTTAGACCTTAGGCTAGCTTGATTTTCCTAAATTTCATTGATATCCTATGGTTTAGACTTTGGAGAGTTAATCCAGCAATATATCTGGTTACTTTGGCCTGTTCACACCTACAACAACGCCTAGTTTGGTCAACCTAGCCAATGTGCTCCCTCAGTAATGCATTGGAGCGCTACCTCCTTGATTTGTGGGGCCCTGGTTTGACTAAGTGCACTAGGGGTGTATTTGGCTTTTTTTAGCTCTCCTAGGAGCATTTATTGCCACCTAGAGCACCCCACTTGCCTCTATCTTATCACCCACGCATGCCTTGGAGTATTTAATGACCTAACACACCTCACCAACACTCACACATCAATTTGAGTCTATTTGGGCTGAGTTGGGTCTCCACTAGTCCATCTAGGGGGGATTGAGGTTATTTCTCACATTGACTCATATACAACTCCAATTGGCTTCCAAGGCCACTCGAATTTGTACATTGTATTATAAATGATGTATGATAATAATATGACAAGAAATCAACACCTTTCACATGTGTTATTCCAGTTGTTTTCTATCTCTTTGTTTTCTCTTACGTCTTTTGTCAAACACTTTGATGGTGAAATTGTTCTAGCTCCTAGATATAGTTTGAGATGAAATTCTCACATGGTATTAGACCTAGATGGAGCTGTAGCAAATCCTGTGAGGTTGAGTTGCTATTTAGGGCATATTTCCAATTTATGTGAGTGTTTTTCATTATAGGTTTTTACAACAACTTCATGGATTCAAAAGTTGTTCCTCTCCTTTCCCCATTCAACTATTCTGAATGGAAGTTGAAGATGTGTGCATATCTCAAGAGGCAATGTATCTATGATGTGTCCATTGGTGTTGTGAGAGAACCAGAGTCCTACCAAGAGAAGGAAGCTTGGCTTAATGACAATGATAGAGCCTATAGAACTATATGTCTAGCTATACCTCCTACAATGCGCTACATCCTTGATTATGCTGATTACCCATTCGATCTTTGGAGAAATCTAGATGAAGCTCTTGGCATGCAGCAAGAAGATGTGAGCTATATGGAGAGCAAGCAAATGGACACCTCCTTATGTGTTCTTCCTATGATCTCGGCCTCATGCATTTCTCAAGAAGCTGTTCAAAATGAAGAAGAAGAAATAGCCAAAGATTCAGCAAATGAGCCAGCTCAAGTTTCTTCCTCTGTGGCTTCCTCTCCTTGTCAAGAAGCTATGTTTCATGAAGAGAGCATACGAGTTGCTTCCATTACTACTGCTGAAGATTTACTTTCACCCTTATCCTCTATGTCTTCTGTTACAAATGGGTAAGATGTATTGCTACTTGATGTCCATAGCGAGCCTTCTCTAGAAGATGGGTTTTCTTCACATGAGAGTATTGGTTCGAAAAATGGAGATGTTTCCTCCACCATCACTAATAGAGTTCCTTCAAGTTCATATGAATATGGAGAATCCTTTTCCATCACAATGGCACATTTGGGACTCTTGTTCCACATTCTTGCAGCTGATTACAACTTTCATTCGAAGTTGATGCTTCAAGATCCTTATGACTCGCTTGGGGTCACCTATTCTCAAGAATTTATAGTCTCTTTCAGGCATGGCATCCTATTTGGTTCGAATTACTCACATGGTAGTTCAAAGTTCAAATATGAAGAGTACCATTTTCTCTCCCATCAGTGCATTTCAGTTGTTCTACATGGTCTAAGGATTCATCATGCAACTGTTCCTAAGTTGATTGAGCACATTCCTCTTCTTTCCAAGAAGAAGATTCCTCCAGAAATTTTTTAGTTTGAAAGTATATCCATATTTTGTTTATGTTTCATAATCCATTTTTGAGGGGAGGTTTTTCCCATGAGGTTTTCCTCCTTACCTCTGTTACATGGATCAATAAATTTGTAAAAGGGTGACTTGTGCCTTAGTTTCCACGGCCTCAAAACACTAAATTGTACTAAGTCTGGATTAAGGGAGGGTGTTGGAGTAGTAATACATCCTTAGTATATAGTTTATACCTTAGACTAGTTTCATTTTCCTAAATTTCATTGATGTCCTATGGTTTAGACTTAGGAGAGTTAATCGAGCAATATATCTAGTTATTTTGGCTTGTTCACACCTACAACAGTGCCTGTTTTGGTCAACCTAGCCCATGTGCTCCCTCATTAATGCATTGGAGCGCTACCTCCTTGATTTGTGGGGCCTTGGTTTGACTAAGTGTGCTAGGGGTATATGTGTCCTATTTTAGCTCTCCTAGGAGCATTTATTGCCACCTAGAGCACCCCAATTGCCTCTATCTTCTCACCCACGCATTCCTTGGAGTATTTAATGACCTAGAACATCTCACCAACACTCACACATCAATTTGAGTCTATTTGGGATGAGTTGGGTCTCCATTGGTCCACCTAAGGGGGATTGACATTATTTATCACATTAACACATGTACAACTCCAATTGGATTCTAGAGCCACTCGAATTTGTCCATTGTATTATAAATGATGTATGATAATAATATGAAAAGAAATTAGCACCTTTAACATGTGTTGTTCCAGCTATTTTCTGTCTCTTTGTTTTCTCTTGCATCTTTTGTCAAACACTTTGATGGTGAAATTGTTCTAGCTCCTAGATATAGTTTGAGATGCAATTCTCACAACAATCTACTGATAGTTAGAAGACCTGGTTTTTAGTTAAAATACAAGCTACAACTCTTAATATGAAAAGATAAACAATTATAGTTAGTAAAGTCGAACCTGGAATTACAGATCAAGTATAGGTACATAATTAGGAATAAGGCTGATCTCTCGTAAGAAAGTTAGGTAGTAACTAAACAGAGTTTATTTTTTTATTACACTAAGGATTTAAACCTGTAAATAAGAACAAAACTTAAATCCATAGTCTCTTCTTTTATGTACATATTAAGGTATTTACATTCTCAAACACATTAAATTCAAGATGATTAAAAACAAAAATGTACAGATCCAAGTTCTTCCTTAATACTTTGTTTACAGTAATCCTCTCAGGATAAGTGTTCTGTCTCTATTTAAACAAACTCTAGAATTAATTTAAATTAAACAGGGTTTAAAATGAATAGTAAACACTAAGTTGGTTTCTTAAGGGCATCTTAAGCCCAGTTTCTTGGCAGTTAAATTATTAATTAACACCAAGTCAAGATTATTGACAGACCATAGCACTGGTTACAGGCTTCAGGTCAGGCTGGTGTTGTTTTCCGTAGAATTTCTCTTGTAGAAGGAAGTTACAGCCTTAGGGATTAATTATTTATCAAAACAATATAGTCAACTAAGCAGTACGTAATTTTCTTCTTAAAGTCTCATGACCTGTTAAATAAATTTAAGTAAACACAGTAAAATCTCTCCCAAGATCTCCCTAGAATATTTTTAGTTATAAAGGAAATAGACATAGTAGAGATTTTGTATTAAGCATAGATTACTAGTATAAGTGGGCGGTTTTCATAGCATTATAACCATGACCTCATCTTAAGAATAAAACCAAAGAATGATATAACTGTTAATCCAATAGAATAACGATAGAATTTATAAACTGTAACCAAGTAAAGTCATGTAAGAAATTGACACAAGTATCATTTCTATCTAAGCTCTGTATATGCAGAAAGTTAAATTAGATTCTCACAGAAACCTCCTTCAAGAAGTAAGTCTAAAAGAAAATAGCTAACAGAGGCCTTACGTCCCTTAATTCTAATCCTATTTTGGAAAGGAAAAACATTCAAATCCCAACATTTATATAAGTTAACTGCAAACTGTAAACAGTCAAATAACCCTAGATGTTTTTTTAAAGCTCTCTTCTATTTCATTACAACTTCAGCATGAGATGTTACCTTAAGACTGATAAATCAATTGAAGGAATCAATAAACGAAATGTAAATCATGTTAAAACACATCATCTTTTATTTTTAAAAAGCAAGAAGTATACCAAGAAAAACCTTACAAGTTTTATCACATAGCATATCCAATGCAACTAATAGAAAATAAAATTACGATAACAGTATTTCAAGCCAAGAATAAGAATCGATAGTAAGAGCCGCACGACCTTATTGTTTCTAATTTATACCATAACTGATAAACACAGTTAGAGGTTCTTTTAGATCCCACCATTTATCAAAACTGAAGCTGTAACAACGACCTTTAAGTCTAAACAAAACAAATCAACATTGTAGAGGCTCACGACCTTAAAGTTTAAATAACTATAAGTAAATATCCCTCATAGGGTAAGACAACTCTAGGATCTGTACTATTTAACAACATAATGACCGATTTAAATAGAAGGGCCTTATAACAGCATAGCTCAAAAAGAAAAGTGGCATAGTCGCAAGACTCCACAGTGATTCATTCACATTCTAGAAAGTTTACACAGTCGCTTAACCTTAGGAAAATCAAAGCTGTAGTATCAAAACCCTCGTGGGTACTTACAATAATAAAACACGTATATAACCAAATGAATATAAAGAGTGGCATAGTATTCTATGACTCCACAGGTGATAAATAACACCCTTACTATATCAAATGTCTACACATCTACCAAAGTGATATATCACTTCCATATTATCAACCCAACACATAGTGGAAATAAAAGAAAACACCATGAGAACCTAATGCTTAACATACCACAAAACCCATATGTCTCCTCAAGAGCCATGCAAGTTAAAATCATTGTTCTTACCAGATAAGAGAGGGTTTCGCCGCTAGTGATCTACCCACACCCGTAGCGACATTTGTTCCTACACACAAGAAGTACATTAAATTATAAACCATTAACATCTTAAAATCTTGGAAGAAAAGAAAAATGAAAACTTAGTATTGTTTACCTACTCATCCTTCAAAGGCATGCAACCATCACCAAAACAAGGATTGCAGACTCCTTCAGCAATCGTAACAGGTCCAGAGAAAGATGAAGAAATTCAAGGATTCGGTTTAAGAACTCTCTTATCTTGTCTTACAACCAGGGAGAGGATAAGTCCAAGCAATCGAAAGTTAAATGCAATTGCAGAGCAACCTCCATCTTCATGTAGAAACTCATTGAAATGACATACTCTCTCACCAAAGCAAATTAATCCTTTATAGTTTGGATTAATGATAAGTGACCTCCAGCTGGAATCCTCACGACCATCACATGGTCCGAGGGTAGACAATTTATTATCATGTCCTTAATTCTTTTCAATAACCATAAATTTTCCCAAGTCAACCATCAAATCCATATTTAAAGGTTGAGTATGTGGCGTGGGGGGTGGGGTCATTCCCAATGCTTTACAAACCATATCGCTTTCCCATCATAAGGTTATAGCTCTTATATAACCTTCCACCACCAAAAACTTATAATGTTTATTTTGTGAACAACAACATGCATGGTTAATATTGGCATTTAGTATATTTTGAGAATGGAAACTTGCAATATTAAAAATAGTAAACTATATATTATGGCTTTTAAACTTTGAAAGTATGGTGTAGGAATAGATTCTTGTCTAAACCTTAGATGTGATTTTCCTTTGCTCCCGTTGGCATCTCAGCATAGAGTTTGTCTTGGAACGGTAGCGTCGAGGTACCACACCACCTACACAGGAGTAAAACGGAAATTCATGCATTAGCCATAACGACTAAGTAACCCCATGAGTTATTATAATGTCCCCGACCCTCCGACCGGTGAAGAGGACGCTACCATGGCCTTAACCATCCAGGCAACCAGTCCTATGAACATGTGCATTCGTAAAATACTGAAATGTTGAAACAAAATGCTTGAACTAGAACATGCATACATGATCATTTATCATACACAACGGAAGAAACATGCATTGATACAAGCATTCAACATGTTCATCATATTCATTAATAGTAATTAAGATTGCAGAAGTAAGATAGACAAAATTACTTATCTTATAAAGAACTCATTCCACAACCAGCTACGTTGCTGCAATGTTCCACCAAACCATAGGCCAGCGTGCTCCTTAATCTCTCAGCAACGCTGCCACCCCCGAGCTGGGCATGATTCTCCAAGGAATAAGGAACAAGTAGGCTTACACACAGCCAAGGATACACAAAACAAAGCCAAGCCAACACAGTTGAGTTTATCAGGCCATCAACAAGACAGCCAAGGATACACAAAACACAGCCAAGCCAACACAGTTGGGTTTATCAGGCCATCAACAAGATAGCCAAGCCAACATGGTCGGGTTTATCAGGCCATTAAGGAATTGGGAAAGGCTAAATGCTAAGCTGGTGAGCTCATTACAGAGCTAGGAACACCTACACCCAAACTAGCCTGACTTCTAAGAAACCCACACACACCCAACATAAGGAATCAGTCCCTTCTCTACTACACAGTCCCTTAGGCCCCGACTTCCCTTCCAGTGCTATTCAGGGGTTATGGAGAAGAAATCCAACCCTCTAGCTTTGTCTGTGTGGTTTCCAAACACACCAGGTTTCTCAAGCAACTCAAGCCCTCATCCCTGCTCCCAACACAGTCCGAAGACCAACCATTGCACGCATGCAATTAATTAGCAGTTACAGCTTAAATAGGAAAAATGACCCTTGAGTCATTCTTGGCCCTATCGTGGCCAAAATGACTCCCAAACAAATTACAACAATACCAAAACGTATCAGTAAACACAATTCACAACACGGGGAAAACAACACTCTGTCTTGGGAAACAAAGCAAGCGGAAAAGATTTACACAGGCCGCACTAGGGAAGAAAATACAGACTCCCAACCTATGCTTGAGAATGAGCAGACTACCATCCCTGCATGAGGATGAATAGACAAAGGAAAGAATGGCGCAGTGGAGAGAGTGGAATGAGGGGCGTAGTCATTCTTCTGCCCATCGTGAGGTTCAATCCACTGGTGGAGTGTGTGTGTGGGCAAGGACTGACAGTCGTACCACACTCCACTCCTAGCCATAACTGCCTCAACTACCCAGCAAAACATTAAGGTGGTAGTTGGATAAGACAAGGAAATATGGGCAAGTTAAACAGTGGTGGTGACACATGGATTTCCCCCCTATATCCCAAAGTTGGACATTCCCCACCCTCATCCTTATTAGAATCATGCCCTTTTCATCATGGTTGCAGTGAGCATAGCTGGTTGGGATTATTTAATTAAAAATGTATATTTACATGACTACGAAACTTAATATGTATGCCCCATGCCCCGATATACCATCAGTGACAATTTCAATCTGAAACATAGCATAACCAATAGATGGTGGGGCCTTGGCCTTTAGCTCCGCACCATGATTCTTTACAATATATACATCATATACATCTAAAGTAATGGGGTCAAAAACGGGTGTTACATTCCCCTCCCCCTTCAATAGCACTGTCCTCAGTGCTTTACAAAATTTGAACATAATGCTACACTGGTATCACCTCAGTGTTCTGCAGAATTGAACAAAAATGGATGTGCCAATCGCATGGAATCCTCCAGCTCCCATGTAGCCTCTTCAGGTCCGTAGTTCTCCCATTGCACCTTTACCTGCCCTATGGCCCGGTTCCGTAGCATTGTGACCTTCCTGTTGAGGATGTGCATTGGCTCGATTCAGAACTCTCGCTTGGGTTCCACCTGAATCACATCCCAATTTATCACATGGTTAGGATCATGTACATATCTCTTAATCAAAGAAACATGAAAAACATTATGAGCCCTAGTGCTAGAAGGCAATGCAAGTCTATATGCAATGGGCCCTATTCTTTCAAGCACTTCAAACAGCCCACAATATCTTGGTGACAGCTTGGCACAACTTCCAAGCTTCAAGGAACTCTTCCTTGCCCTCACTCTGAGGTAAACATGATCCCCAACACTGAACTTCTTGTTCACCCTTCGCTTATCTGCATAGATTTTCTATCTATCCTATCCTGCTTTCAGATTCTGCCTAATATTTACAACCTCTTGCTCCATTTCCCTGAGCAATTCTAGTCCAAGCACAATCCTGTTCACTAGATTATCCCAAGTCACAGGTGTCCTCCACCTTCTGCCATACAAAGCTTCATATGGACTCATCCCCAAGGATGCCTGCTGTCCATTGTTATAAGCAAACTCTACCAAGTGTAAGTAATCTTCCCACTTAGTTGGTTTGTCCATTGCGTACATGCGAAGCATGTCTTCAAGCACCTGATTAAATCTCTCTGTCTTCCCATTCGTCTGAGGATGGTATGCAGTGCTGAAATTTAGATTTGTACCCAAATCTGCAAAGAAACCCTTCCAAAAGTTGGAAGTAAACTTGACATCTCTGCCAGAGACTATTGCCTTAGGAAATCCATGCAATTTGAAAATCTCCTTCATGAAGATCTTTTCAATGTCATATGTTTTATGAGTAGACTTAACTGGTATAAAATGCGTTGCCTTTGTCAACTTGTCCACCACAACCATGATGGAATCATGTTGTCTCCAAGTCATCGGCAATCCTGTAATAAAATCCATGGAAATAACTTCCCATTTCCATTCTGGAACTAGCAAAGGCTGTAACAAACCTGCAGGGTGTTGATGCTCAACCTTTACCTGTTGACATTTCATACACCTCGAAATGTACTCAGCCATATCCCTTTTCATTCCTGGCCAAAAGTACTTCTTTCGAGCTGTAGCAATGGTCCTTTGGTATCCTGGGTGACCAAAATACAGAGCTTGATGGATTTCATCCATAACAACTCTCGTCAAATCTTCTACATCTGGAATATAAATTCTACCTTTATAAGTGAGAATTCCATCTTCTTCAAATTTATATCCCTCATACCTCTTCTCAAGACTTTGTTGTTGCAATTTGTCTTTTACCTGCTCATACAATCCATCTCCAGCAGCATGACTAACAATCTGCTGCCTCAAATTTGATTGGCAAATACTAAGAGATGCTACATGCATTTCTTGCATCTTCCTGCTGAGTGCATCATCTACCTTATTCTCCTTTCCTTTTATGTGCTTGATCTCAAAATCAAACTCGCATAAAAATTCTAGCCATATTGCTTGCCTAGAATTTAGAGTAGGCTGATCAAACAAATACTTCAGTCCACAGTGATCTATTTTGAGCTCAAATCTCCTGCCCATCAAGTAATGTCTCCACATCTTGAGGGCATGTACTATAGCTACAAGCTCTAGATCATGAGTGGCATAGTTCTTCTCATGCTCCTTCAGCTTTCTTGACTCATAACATATCACGTGGTTGTCCTGCATAAGGACTCCTCCAAGCCCCTGTCTGCATGCATCAGTACACACCACAAAATATTTCTATGGATCTGCAACCTTCAATACGGGTGCATTGGTGAGAATATTCTTCAACCGCTGGAAACTTTCTTCACACCTCAATGTCCATTCAAACTTCATCCCCTTCTTTTGTAAAGAAGTGATGGCATGTGCAACTTTGGAGAATCCCTTAATGAACCTCCTGTAGTATCCTGCAATTCCCATGAAAGATATTATATCCATCACATTTCTTGGAGTAGGCCAATTCATAATGGCTTCAATATTTTTAGGGTCCACAAATATACCCTCTTCTGAGATAATGTGACCCAAGTACTGAATTCTATCTCTATAGAAGTCACACTTGCTTATTTTTGCATACAACTAATGCTCCCCGAGAAATTTCAATGTCAATCTCAAATGTTCTTCATGCTCCACCTCATTCTTAGAATAAACAAGAATGTCATCAAGGAAAACAAGAACAAACTTGTCCAAATACCTGCTGAAGACACTATTCATAAGGCACATAAATGTAGCTGGTGCATTTGTGAGACCAAATGATACCACTAAAAATTCATAATGTCCATACCTTGTTCTGAAGGCTGTCTTATGGATGTCTTCATCCTTGATTCTCACCTAATGGTAACTAGACCTCAAGTCAATCTTGGAAAATACCTTTGCTCCCCTCATTTGATTAAAGAGGTCATCAATCCTAGGAAAAGGATATTTATTCTTCACAATAACCTTGTTCAATTGTCTGTAATCAATGCATAACCTGATTGTACCATATTTCTTCTTTACAAACAGGACTAGTGCTCCCCAAGGAGACACACTCGGCCAAATATAATTCTTTTCCAACAACTCTTGCAGTTGCATCTTAATCAAATCTAGCATCTCTGGTGTACTAATCCTGTAGAGTTTCTTGGACACTGGTGCTGCTCCTGGTACAAGTTCAATTGTGAAATCAATGTCCCGCTTTGGAGGAAGCCTTGGAATCTCATCAGGAAACACATCCCTGAATTCCTGTAACACCTGATATTCCTCCAACCTCGAAGTTTCATCGTCTGTTGCCTCCAAAATCTAAGCTGCATACAATTGGCAACCCTTCCTACAAAACTTCTTTAACTGCATGGCTGAAACCTGCCGTACTGAAATTATCTTTGGAATACCTCTCACAACTACTAGGTTCCCTTCTTCATTCATGCATTCGAAAGTCTTATTATAACAGTCAAGCTTCACCCTGTGAGCTTCTAACCAACCCATTCTAATGAGAACATCATAGGAACCAAGCGGTAGAACATTCAAATATACACAAGTGACCAATCCATCCATGACCAATGGACATTTCTCTACCACTTCACTGAATTTTCTCTTAGTTCCAGTGGCTAGCTGAACTAACCAAGAATCCCTATGATTTACTTCCTTAAAAGCACAAATCTCCACTACTCTAGGAGTAATGTAGCTATGAGTAGAACCAGGGTCAATCAAAATAGAAACAGATTGCTTGACAATCTTACCTGCTACTTCAACCACAGTTGACTGGTGATCTGCCTAGCGGTCCTCCAGTGCTGCATAAATCCTAGGGACTCCCCTTGCTACTTGACCCACTGTTTCTGCTTCTTGAATGTTATAAACTAGCCTTGCACTCTCATTCTCGAGTGGATAATTTCTACGCATGTGGGGTCCTCCACATTTTCAACATTGGAGTGGCCCTCTATTATGTTGTGGATCCTTAGGATTTTCTCCTGTCACTCCAACTAGTTTACTCACAGCTTGGGATGGCTGCTTCTGCTGATTCCTGAAGTTAGATGGTTTGAAACCCTTCTTTCTTTGGTCAAACTTCTCATTCTTCTTGTCCTTCCATGCCTTATGGTAATCTGGCTTACCTTTGCTTTGCTCATAGCAATACTTAGCCTTCCTTATTGCTTCCTCAAGAGTTCTAGGTTCATAAAACTCAATTCTATCTTTGTATAACTGAGGCAATCCACTCAGAAAACGTTGGACCTTCACTTTTTCATATCTGATGTACCGGACATACCTCAACAGCTCCAAAAACTTATTTGCATATTCTTCCATGGTCCGCTGTCCCAATCTCAGCTCATGGAACTCCTTAATGTTGTCATCATAATACCTGTCGGAGAGGTATTTCTGCTTGAAATACTTCTTGAACTGTTTCCACTTAAGTCTCCTTTCAATGATCCTCTTTACTTGCTTGAAGTTTTCCCACCAAATGGATGTTCTTCCATTCAGATTGAATATGGCAACTCTTGCCTTCATGTTTCCTGAATAGTCATGCACCTGAAAGTAATTCTTTATCCCAAGAAGCCAAGCTTCAACCTATTGTCTAATATTTACTTCACCATCAAATGAAGGAGGTTTAGCTTTCTTAAATTCATCCTGAGAGCGATCCCTATGGTGCCTCTTTCTTTTTCTTCTATGAGAAGAAGAACTTGAATCCCTGCTGGATTCTTCAGAATCAGATGACCCACTAGAAGTCCTTCTCCTTCTCCTAGTACTGCTCTTGCTGCCCTCTGGTCTTGCTATACCTCATCCAGAGTCTATCTTTCTTTGTAAATCTGTCAAACTCTGCAACATTGAAGCATTCAACTAATGCTTCTCTTCTTGGGCTTTGATCAAGCTTCTCATGGTGTCTACAACATCTGACAGTGTCTCTTGGAATCTCCTTCCATTGGACTCAATGACATCATTTCCATTACGGACATTTTCTCCCACGGAATCTTCTGCCCGCTCGTAAGAATCCCGAGCATCACATCCATCATGGGTTCTCATGACTGAACCACCTCTGGCTTTACCACACTATTCTTTCTGGAGTATAGCTCTTGGAAGTTATCTAAAGTTCTGCAAATGTGTTTGTATCAAAATGTTAGATGCATAATATTAATATAAATCAAAATTACTTACCTTTTTTTTTCTGGAAATCATAAAACGACAATTATGCTAAAACACATAATTTTCTCGATTTCATATTTAGCTCTATGACCACAGACAGTCTGTTGAAATTTTCCAAAACATTTAGAATTTGTTGAGAAAATTTCCACTTCGAGAAAGCCAAAGTTTCCTTCTCTTCATCGGGTCTCTTCCACACAAATTTTCCGGTGTTTGGGCGGGCAAATCGCCAAACTTTCGATTTTCATTGGCGACACGGAGGACTATTCACCTATTTCCTTTCACTGTATTGGATCCGCATCCAACTCTCCGAACCTAATCAGTGATGAAACCAGCCTATGCACTGCATCAGCAGTCGGGTGTCTTGTGCATCGGGTGGCTAGTCATCTTGACTTCTGTAATGGTGGTCCATAAACCTTCTATGTCTTCCGCGGCCACAAGCCTATCTTGGTAGGTCTAACCCTCTACACATCGGCGATCCAATTCACTATACTTCCTGTCGTTGCGGTGATCCAAAAGGCAAGTTACCTCCTCTATGTCTGCGATCAGCTACGTTATTGCATCGGACTATTAGTCTTCTAGGTAGCTGCAATGGTGAAAAGCGATCTCACTACAGGTTCTGTGGATATTATCAGCTATTGGACCTACTAACCGTTGTGTGGATAGTGTCCTAGACTGCCGCAATGACAGAAAGTGTTCTTACTTCTGTTTCTGCAGCAAACGTCTAGACTTTCGATCGACGAGTTACTCGTCTGATTTCTTCCACCGCATCGGGCCTGGAATGGTCTATTATCCCGCGTCTATTCAGCAATATCGTAACCTATTAGTCACCCATCTTTCTACAATGGTGGCCAACAATCTCCTCAAGTCTTCCGCAGCCGTAAGTCTATCGGCGGTCAGAAACACTAGTTGCTGCAGCGTCGAAGGGCTAGTTGACTAAGCAGCCGCAATGGTGGGTCACCTTCATTGAAATTTTTCCTATCGGCGATCTGATCCACTAACATTTCCTGATGGCCGATGATCTCGTGCCTTAGAGAAAATTTTAATTTTCTTCCTGCCTTGTCTTCCACGACATCGGCTCTTCCATCTTCTATTCATCAGCTGTCGGAAGTACTAATCACTGCGGCATTAGAGGTTGAAGCCTCTATCCGTCGGAAGGATAGTTCAATAGCTAGCCGCAACGATGGACATTCAATCCACTAACTTCATCCGATGTAGCTCATCGACAACTGCATTAACTAGGTGTCGACGAAATAGTTCCATCAGCAGCCACAACGACGGCCCCCATCTTTGATCTTCTTCCGATCGGAGACCAAATCTACTAAGGCATAACCTGATCGGCATCGACAACCTCTTCTTGTCGGAAGGCTAGTGCTCTAGGCTTCCTAAATGGCAGTGCACGAACCACTAACTTCCACCGATCCAAACAGCTAACTGTCGCCGATCACCGATGACCTCAACACTTAGACAATTTTTGAAAATTTCTTCTTTTGTCGGCGAAAAATTTCTCTATCTTCCATTGACTTTGTCGGCTCCATAATCCACTAACACCTCGGCATCGACGAGTGGAAGACTAAAGCATCGACAGGTTAGTTCGTTCAGTAGCCGCAATGACGGCTCATCATCTTTGATCCTTTCCTGATTGGTGATCTAATCCGCTAATGTTTTTCGATCGACTAACTGATTTTTAACCGGCATCGACAGTCGGAGCTTCTCCTTGTTGGAAGACTAGTGCTCTAGGATTCCACAACGACGGACGCATGAAACAATATATTCTTTCGATAGCTGACGATTTCAAGCCTTAGAAAAAATTTTAAACTTTCTTTACGGCGTCGGTGGTCAGAGGCTCTACCTGTCGGATGCATGGTTGTCTAGCCATCCACAACGGCAGGCGCTCGATCAACTATTTTCCGCCGATGTCCATGGGCAGTCTGAACAACAAACCTTCTTTCGATGCATCGACGGTCCAAACCACTACATCGAGCTGGTGTTTTGGCGGTCTTCGACTGATCTTTGCCGAAATTGCGGCTCCCACATCCCCTAAGTTCCACTGACGGGCGATGAAAACTTAGAAAATTTTCTGCAATTTTATTCCAACTATCCTCCATCGGGTGTGCTTCTGCCTAGCGCTCCGTTGCATCGGAAGTCCTTCCCACTAAGTGTTCTGATGAACTGACAGTTCAAACACTTAGAAAAATTTTGTGAATTTTCCAGTCATTCACTGACTTCTTCTGGGCAGAAGGCAACATGCCTCTGCTAGTTGGTATTTCATGGCCCATAGAGGCCCATGCTGCAACTTGCAAGCTCTGATTCCACATTGTAATGTCCTTGACCCTCTAACCGGCGAAGAGGACGCTACCATGGCCTTAACCATCCGGGAAACTAGCCCCATGAACATGTGCATTCGTAAAATACTGAAATGCTGAAACAAAATGCTTGAACTAGAACATGCATACATGATCATTTATCATACACAATGGAAGCAACATGCATTCATACAAGCATTCAACATGTTCATCATATTCATTAACAGTAATTAAGATTGCAGAAGTAAGATAGACACAATTACTTATCTTATAAAGAACTCGTTCCACAACCAGCTACATTGCTGCAACGTTCCACCCAACCATAGGCTAGCATGCTCCTTAATCTCTCAGCAACGCTGCCACCGCCTAGCTGGGCATGATTCTCCAAGGAATAAGGAACAAGCAGGCTTACACATAGCCAAGGATACACAAAACACAACCAAGCCAACATAGTTGGGTTTATTAGGCCATCAACAAGACAGCCAAGCCAACATGGTCGGGTTTATCAGGCCATCAAGGAATTGGGAAAGGATAAATGCTAAGCTGGTGAGCTCATTACAGAGCTAGGAACACCTACACCTGAACTATCCTGACTTCTAAGACACCCACAGACACCCAACACAAGGAATCAGTCCCTTCTCTGATACACAGTCCCTTAGGCCCTGTCTTCCCTTCCAGTGCTATTCAGGGGTTGTGGAGAAGAAAGATTTCCCTCTAGCTCTGTCTATGTGGTTTCCAAACACACCAGGTTTCTCAAGCAACTCAAGCCCCCATCCCTACTCCCAACACAGTCCGAATACCAACCATTGCACACATGCAATTAATTAGAAGTTACAGCTTAAACAGGGAAAACGACCCCTGAGTCGTTCTTGGCCCTATCATGGCCAAAACGACTCCCAAACGAATTACAACAGTCCCAAAACATATCAGTAAACATAATTCACAACACGGGGAAAACAACAGTCCATCCTGGGCAATGAAGCAAGCGAAAAAGATTTACACAGGCGGCACTGGGGAAGAAAATACAGACTCCCAACCTGTGCGTGAGAATGAGTAGACTACCGTCCATGTGTGAGGATGAACAGACAAAGGAAAGAATGGTGCAGTGGAGAGAGTGGAGTGAGGGTCGTAGTCATTCTTTTTCCCATCATGAGGTTCAATCCACTAGTGGAGTGTGCGTGTGGGCAAGGACTGACAGTCATGCCACACTCCACTCCCATCCATAACTGCCTCAACTACTAAGCAAAAAATTAAGGTGGTAGTTGGATAAGACAAGGAAAGACGGGCAAGTTAAACAGTGGTGGTGACACATGGATTTCCCCCCTATAGCCCAAAGTTGGACATTCCCCACCCTTATTCTTATTAGAATCATGCCCTTTTCATCATGGTTGCAGTGAGCATAGATGGTTGGGTTTATTTAATTAAAAATGTATATTTACATGACTATGAAACTTAATATGTATGCCGCATGCCCCAATATACCATCGGTGATAATTTCAATCTGAAACATAGCATAACCAATAGATGGTGGGGCATTGGCCTTTAGCTCCAGACCATGATTCTTTACAATATATACATCATATACATCTAAATTAACAGGGTCAAAACTGAGGTGTTACAATTATTCCTTGTGCAGCTCAAGAGAAAATTCAAACAGAAGGCAATGACAACTATTTTACGACAACGAGTTCAATAGATACAGTTTTCTTATGTCACAAAGTAGTGTCATGTCAGAAGATCACCAAATAAAGAAAGCTAGTAATAAATTAGGCACATGACACCAGTAACGCATCACAAAGTAATTATGAGTAATAACGTCTCTCTAAATGTTTCTAGGAATTTCTAATATTATATGCAGTAAATAATTTTTTTTTATTACGAAATTTAGGATGTTACATGTGGCATTAGAGAAAGATTCCAAACACTAGGTTGATTGGCTCACTCGCATATAAGTAAGTAAACTAATATACTAATTTTATTTGCATTTATTTTTGTACATAAATATAAAATTTGTTTTGCAGGAAACGGAAGGTGCTGAAGCATTTGCTGAAAATGGTTCTCAACACAACAATCTGACAACTTTTATATAGATTTGAACAATCCATAGTTAATACAAACAGTTAAGGAGTTAAAGGAGGAACTGCAGAATGTAAAATTGGACAATGAAAGAATTCTGGAAATGAATCAAATGTTACTAGATAATATGCATAATAGAGGAAAAGTTAAATGAAATGTTTATGAAACTAATTCTGAATCAACCTCTTACAAACATAAAGGAAAGAAAGCAAAATATTTTGATAGTGAATCTTCTTCAGAGGTAAATGCAAGGTCACATGAGGGAAGGTATATAAGTACATAAGTGACAGTAGTGAAAGTGACCATAAACTCAAGAGAAGTAAGTATAAACCATATGAAGAAATTTCTGGTGAATTCAAAAAAATAAAGCCTCCCATGTTAAACGGGGAAGTAGAGAAAGGTGAGGAAGCAGAAGCTTGGATGTCAGGAATGAAGAAATATTTTCATATTTACAACTATTATGATAAACTAAAGGCTAGAATGGCTATTTACAATTTGACCAAAAAATCCGATATCTGGTGGCAAGATATAAAGAGGGTCAAAAATCTAAAAGAGAAGTACTTAACCTGGATAGTTTTTAAGAAGTATTTTAAAAGAAAGTTTATGTCTGAACAATACTACGAAGAAAGAGCCAAGGAGTTCTATGAATTAAAACTAGGTTCCATGTCCATGAAGGATTTAAGCAACAAGTTTCTAAGTCTGTTAATATATGTACCTTACATAGTAGATGAATAGCCTAAAATTCAACGATTTTTAAGCTGTCTACCTACTAGCTTCAAAGATAGGATTGAGTTTGATAATCCAAAAACTTTGGAGGAAGCTATGAGAAATACTGAATTATGTTATGAGCATAGCAAGAAAAGAGAAAGTTTACCTAATTGGAAGACTAAAAAGACAAGTCATTTTGACCAAAGAAGAAGAGGATTTAAGTCAAATAAGAGTTTTGGGAGTAAATCTGAGAAATTCTCCAAGAATAAATATCAGAAAACTGATTTTAAGAATAGAGTACCCCAGAATACTACAGCACCAAAAGGCATGGATGTGTCTAACAACTTTGTTAAAAATACTGAACAAAGGGAACCTATCAAATGTTGGGAATGTCAAGGACCGCATTACGCCAAGTACTGTTCGAACCAGAAGGGAAACATCAACAACATACACACTGTCTAGGAAGAGGAAAGAGTTGGAGATGTGGAAAATGAGATGCACAGTATAAATGCAGCTCTGGAGAACCGACAGGCGGATCACCAAACTTCCATGGTGGAAGTGCAATGTATGATCCAAAATTTCTCTGTTTCCATCTTGATTGATCCAGGTGCTAGCTTAAGTTATATATCTCTTAGCATAGTGGAAAAGTGCAGCTCATCCTTAAAAAAGTTTGAAAAATCCTGGCCGGTCCAGTTAGCTACATAAACTAAAAGAAAGATGGTAAACTATGTTGAAAGTTGTAATTTGCTTATGAGCCAGTTTGAAACTCATGTCAAATTCAATGTATTACCTTTATGATCTCATGATGTCCTAATAGGAATGGATTGGCTTGAAAAAAACCAAGTGATTTTAAAATGTTTTCAGAAAACTTATACTTGTTTGAATAATGAAGGAGAAAGAATTACTGTCACAGGAATCCCTAGGACGATATCTATTAGACAAATTTCAGTCTTCCAGATAAAAAAGGCTGTAAGGAAGGGATGTAAAGTCTTTGCTATACAAATTATAAATAATGAAAAAATCAGTAAAGAAGATAAACCAGGATTTGAGGATATTCCGATCTTGCAAGATTTTGCGGATTTATTCCTGGAAGAGATTCAACAATTAACTCCTAAACAAGATATGGAATTTACAATCAAATTATTACCCGGAGCGGTACCTAATTCAAAAGATCCCTATCGAATAAACATCTTGGAGATGAATAAATTAAAATTACAATTACAAGAATTAATAGACAAACATTATGTAAGACTAAGTGTATCACCTTGGGGAGCACCGATCCATTTTGTTAAAAATAATGACGGTACTCTGCGTCTATGTATAGACTATCGTCAACTTAATAAAATGATGATTAAGAATAGATATCCTCTACCCTATATTGACAATATTTTCGAATACACAGAGCGACAATATTATCAAAGATCGACTTAAGGTTTGGGCATCACCAAGTTAAAATTAAAGATGAATACATCTTTAAAACT
Organism: Pseudotsuga menziesii; assembly: GCA_001517045.1. Lineage (NCBI taxonomy): Eukaryota > Viridiplantae > Streptophyta > Pinopsida > Pinales > Pinaceae > Pseudotsuga > Pseudotsuga menziesii. Next base: position 12,327 of record LPNX011226360.1, on the reverse strand, counting down.
GCTTTTTGGACACGATACAGGCACTATGAATCTATGGTTATGCCTTTCAGGCTAACAAATGCACCAGAAACCTTTATGTGCTTAATGAATAGTGTCCTAAGTAAGTACTTAGAAAAATTTGTATTCGTCTTTATAGACGACATATTAATTTATTCTAATACAAAGGAAAAACATGATGAACACCTAAAGATAATTCTACAAGCGTTAAGAGAACATCAATTATATTCTGAGTTCAACAAATGTGACTTTTATAAAGATAAAATACACTATTTAGGGCACATAATATCCGAAGAAGGGATATCGGTGGACTCGGATAAAATAAAATCTATAATTGATTGGATTGTTCCTAAGGACGTAAGTGATGTATGATCATTTATGGGGATAACATGTTATTACAGAAAATTTATTGAAGGTTTTTCAAAGATTGCAAATCCTATAAATTCATTACAGAAAAAGGGTAAGAAATTTGTTTGGGATCATAAATGCGAATATAGTTTTAATAAACTAAAATAATTACTAACTACTGCACCATTCTAAAAATAGAATATCTAGACAAAGATTCTGTCGTATGCACTGATGCATGCAACGAAGGATTGGGTGGAGTACTAACAAACGAAGGTCATGCAATTGCATATGAATCAAAAAAATTAAAAACTCACGAAAATAACTATGCAACTTATGACTTAGAGTTGGTTTCCATAATCCATGCTCTAAAAATGTGGCGCCATCACTTAATAGGTAAAAGATTTCAGCTAATGTCCTATAACATAATCCTAAAATATATGTTTGATCAACAAAATCTAAACGTGAGGCAAGTTAGATGGCTATCTTTCCTTAGCGAATTTGACTTCGAAATCAAACATATTAAAGGGAAAGAAAATAAAGTGGTTGATGCCCTAAGAAGGAATGAAGTAACAAGTTTGTAGCTTCCATTAGCAGTTATAAAACTGATTTGAAAAATAAATTGGAAGAAGGAATAAAGCGGAACCCAGAATACCAGAATTTAAAAGAAAAGGTAACTCATAATATATATGAAAATATAATTACAGATTACAGTTTTAATGAAAAGGGTTTAATATTGTTTAAAAACAGACTTTATTTACCAAATATACCAGAAGTTAAGCTGCTGATTTTGAATGAAATACACAAAAGTCCATATTCTGGACATCCAGGGTATCAGAAGATGATAACCATGTTGAGAAAAGAGCACTTTTGGCCTAACATGAAAAATGAGGTTGCTTAATTTTTGCTAGGTGTATCGAATGTCAGCAAACTAAAGTTGAACATAAACACCCAGCAGGCCTTTTACAGCCATTACCAATTCCAAATTGGAAATGGGAAGTCATCAGTCATGACTTTGTAACTGGTTTACCTAAAAACCATAAAAATAATGATTCAATAACGGTAGCTGTGGATAAATTAAGTAAAGAAACACACTTTATCACTGTTAAAACAACTTATACAGCTGCTAACATTGCAGACATCTTCATGAAAGAAATATTTCACTAGCATGGAATTCCAAAGGTAATAATTTCTGACCGAGATCCTAAATTTACTAGTAATTTTTGAAAATATTTATTCGAAGGGCTAAACACAAAATTGAATTTATGGTTTGCTTATCATATACAAACAAATGGAAAAACGTAAAGAGTTAATAAAGTACTAGAATATATGTTAACAATGTATGTTAGAGAGTATCCCAAGAAGTGGGAATAATATTTACACTTAGTTGAATTTTCTTATAATAACCATTATCAAACTTCAACAAAGCTTAGTCCTTTTGAAATATTATATGGTAGAAAGTGTAACAATCCTATTACATGGAGTAATCCAGTAGACCAATTGATGTTAGGACCTAACATGTTAAAATAATTGGAAGTAACAGTGAAATAGGTACAAGGCAACTTGAAAAATGCTCAAGACATGAAAAAGAGTCATGCCGACCTTAAAAGAACTCCGAAGGAATTCCAAGTAGGTGAACATGTGTTTGTTAAGGTGAAACCAAGAAAGAGCTCCTTTAAACTAGGGATTTATACTAAATTAGCACCCAGGTATTGCAGACCATTCAAGATATTAGCAAGAGTGGGTCTAGTGGCTTATCGACTAGCTTTTCCACCTAATCATAGGATACATAATGTTTTTCACATTTCTATTTTGAAAAAGTATATACATGATGCTACTCATTTGATTGACTGGAATGCGATTCAGGTATAACAAGAAGGATATTTTTTGGTGGAAACGTATTGTATTCTTGACTGGAGGGAAAATTTTCTCTGGAATCGCACCATTAGACAAGTAAAGGTGCAGTGGAAACACCTCAGTCCATATGAAGCGACCTAGGAATTGAAGAGCAATATGCGGGTGGCATATACATCTCTGTTCCAAGAAGATTCATAATAAATTAAGCAACATCGAGGACGACGTTGAGGTTAAGCGGGGGTGTTTGTAACATACCTAGAACTAAAAAATAAATATTTATTATTTACTTCAGCAAAAACATTATGTTAATTTTTATGGTAAATTTTATGACCAAGTGGGTCAAGGATGACTGTAATTGAAGAATTATTTATTTTAATAATTAATAAAATGAGACTCCTATTCAGAGGAGACTGTTAAATGAGTGTTCATTGACCCACTAGGAGGAAGGAGCAGTTGTAGATGGTTGGTTGACAAGTGGCAGCACTAGCATTCACTTTCTAGTTGTTGCAGGAGCATAATCCCTAAAAACATGTTCATGTTCCCCGAGAGGGGGATCTGAGCTGGTGGCTCATTAAATTCCAAAACTGACCCAAAGACCTAGGAAATCTTATATAAACCATCAAATCGAGCAGGAGGCTCACCACTCATTTTGATTTCTGAGAGAATGAACTTTGTGACTGCTGCAAACTGAAAAGTCAGGCACACAAATAATTTGATGAGGGGATATCAAATTGTTTTGCTAAGTTAAGTCTGTTACTGAGTGCTAAGCTACAGAAGTCTGTTGTGTGTCAGAGATCTCTGTCCTAGTGATTCAGTGAACAAGCTCAGGAGTCATAATCAAGTGATTTGGCTACTTCAAGAAAAGGTTGGGTGGAACAGTCTCCCTTGGGTATTAGTCCCTTTTCTACAACACATCCAGGTTCCAACTCTATATCTGTATTATGTTATTGTATTACTCATTTTTAAGTAAGATGTAATTATTTTCAATAAGGTTTTAGTTAATTGGTATTTATTCAATGATTATGTGATTAAGTATTTGCATAGAAATTGATTGATAGAGAAATGAATTTAAATTATCTCCTATATTTTTCCTTACATCGAAGTGATGTACTCTAGTACAGGAAGATATGAAATTATGTTTGAATAGTAGTACCAGAATGATTGAATCAATGTGTATCTTCGTTATTGCAAATATTATAAGTGATATATATACATATTGGTTACAATCTACTGATAGTTAGAAGACCTGGTTTTAGTTTAAATACAAGCTACAACTCTTAATCCAAAAATATAAACAATTATAGTTAGTAAAGCCAAACCTGAAATTACAGAACAAGTATAGGTACAAAATTAGGAATAAGGCTGATCTTTCGTAAGCAAGTTAGGTAGTAACTAAAAAAAGTTTATTTTTTAATTACACTAAGGATTTAAACCTGTAAATAGGAACATAAATTAAATTCAAAGTCTCTTCTTTTATGTACATATTAAGGTATTTACATTTCTCAAACACATTAACTTCAAGTTGAATAAAAACACAAATATACAGATCCAAGTTCTTCGTTAATACTTTGTTTACAAGAATCCTTTCAAGATAAGTGTTATGTCTTTATTTAAACAAACTCTAGAATTAATTTAAATTTACCAAGGTTTAAAATGAACAGTAAAAACTAAGCTAGTTTCTTAAGGGAATCTTAAGCTGAGTTTCTTAGTAGTTAAATTATTAATTAACATCAAGTCGAGATTAATGACATACTTTAGCACTGGTTACAGGCTTCAGGTCATACTGGTGTTGTTTTTTGTATAATTTCTCTTGCAGAAGGAAGTTACAGCCTTAGGGCTCAATTATTTATCAAAATGGTATAGTCAACTAAGAAGTACATAATTTTATTCTTAAAGTCTCATGGCCTGTTAAATAAAGTTAAGTAAACACAGTAAAATCTCTCCCAAGATCTCCCTAGAATGTTTTTAGTTATAAAGGAAATAGACAAAGTAGAGATTTTCTATTCAACATAGATTACTAGTATAAGTGAACGGTTTTGATAGCATTATAACCATGACCTCATCTTAAGGATAAAACCAAAGGATGATATAACTGTTAATCCAATAGAATAACGATACAATTTATAAACTGTAACCAAGTAAAGTCATGTAAGAAATTGACACAAGTATCATTTCTATTTAAGCTCTGTATACACAGAAAGTTAAATTATATTCTCACAGAAACCTCCTTCAAGAAGTAAGTCTAAAAGAAAATAGCTAACAGAGACCTTACGACCCTTGATTCTAAGCCTATTTTGGAAAGGCAAAACAGTCGAATCCCAATGTTTATAGGCTAACTACAAACTATAAACAGTAAAATAGCCCTAGATACTTTTTACAGCTCTCTGTTATTTCATTATGACTTCATCGTGATATGTTACATTTAGAGTGATAAATCAATTGAAGGACTCAATAAACGAAATTTAAATCATGTTAAAATGCAACATATTTTATTTTTAAAAAGCAAGAAGTATACCCAAAAAACCCTCACGAGTTTTATCCCATAGCATATCCAATGCAACTAACAGTAAAGAAAGTTACGATAACGACATTTCAGCCCAAGAATAAGAATCGCCAGTAAGAGCCACACGGCCTTATTGTTTCCAATTTATACCATAACAGATCAAAAAGGTTAGAGGTTCTTTTAGAGCCCATCCTTTATCAAAAGAGAATCTGTAACAACAACCTTTAAGTCCAAACAAAACAAATAAGTAGTGTAGAGGCTCACGGCCTTAAAGTTTAAAGGACTATAAGTAAAAATCCCTCACAGGGTCATTCAACTCTAGGATCCGTACTATTTAAAAACACAATGACAGATTCAAATAGAAGGGCCTTATAAAAACATAGCTCAAAAAGAAAAGTGGCATAGTTGTAAGACTCCATAGTGATTCATTCACATTCTGGAAAGTTTACACAATCACTTAACCTTAGAAAAATGATAGTTGTAGTATCAAAACCCTCGCAGGTACTTCCAATATTAAAACAAGTATATAATAAAACAAAATATAGAGTGGCATAGTCGTCTACGACTCTACAGGTGGTAAATAACACCCTTAATATATCAAATGTATACACATCTGCCAAATCGGTATATCACTTCCATATTACCATTCCAGCACAGAGCGGAGAGAAAACCAAACGCCATGAGAACCTGATGCTTAACATACCACAAAACCTAGAGGTCTCTTCAAGAGCCACGCAAGTTAATATCATGGTTCTTACCATATAAGAGAGGGTTTTTCCGCTAGTGATCTACCCACACTCGTAGCGACATTTGTTCCTGCACATAAGAAGTACATTAAAGCATAAACCATTAACATCTTAAAATCCTGGAAGAAAAGAAAAATGAAAAGTGAATATTGTTTACCTACTCGGCCTTCAAAGGCATGCAGCCATCACCAAAACAAGGATTGCAGACTCCTTCAACAATTGTAATAGGTCCAGAGAAAGATGAAGAAATTTGAGGATTTGGTTTAAGAACTCTCTTATCTCGTCTTATAGCTAGGGAGAGGATAAGTCCAAGTAACCGAAAGTTAAATGCAATTGCAGAGAAACCTCCATATTCATGCAGAAACTCATCGAAATGACAGACTCTCTCACCAAATCAAATTAAGCCCTTAGGGTTTGGCTTAATGATAAGTGACCTCCAGCTGGAATCCTCACAGCCATCACATGGTCTGAAGGTATACAATTTATTATCATGTCCTTGATTCTTTTCAATCACCATAAAGTTTCCCAAGTCAACCATCAAATCCATATTTAAAGGTTGAGTACGTGGCAGCTGGGGGGAGTCACTCCCAAGGATTTACGAACCATATTTTTTTGGCTCCCATCGTAAGGTTATAGCTCTTATATAACCTTCCACCACCCAAAACTTATAATGTTTATTTTGTGAAACAACCTACATGGTTAATATTGGCATTTAGTATATTTTGAGAATGGAAACTTGCAATATTAAAAATAGTAAACTATATATTATGGATTTTGAACTTTGAAAGTATGGTGTAGGAATAGATTCTTGTCTAAACCTTATATGTGATTTTCCTTTGCTCCTTTTGGCATCTCAGCATAGAGTTTGTCTTGGAACGGTAGTGTCGAGGTACCACACCACCTCCACAGTAGTAAAATGGAAATTCATGCATTAGTCATAACAACTAAGTAAGACCATGAGTTATTCCTTGTGCAGCTCAAGAGAAAATTCAAACAGAATGCAATGACAACTTTTTTACAATAACGAGTTCAACAAAGACCGTTTTCTTATGTCACAAAGTAGTGTCATGTCGGCAAATCACCAAATAAAGAAAGCTAGTAAAACTTAGGTACATAACACCAGTAACACATCACAAAGTAATTATAACTAATAACATCTCTCTAAATGTTTCTAGGAATTCATAATATTATATGCAGTAAATAAATAAAAAGTATTACGAAATTGAGGGATGCTACAGTTTAACTTATAACATTGTATTATGGTTTTGTATATAACTTTAGAATTTTTTTATAACCTACTATACAATGGAACACATAAGATATGGATAGTATATGTGAGTGGTGTAACATAACCCAAATACTTGAATAGATTCTCCAGTTGGGTAACATAAAATTTCTACTTAATCACATTCAAACAATTTGTAAAAACACAGCAAATAAATTAAACTTATTGTTTACTTTAACTATAAGAATTTGTTTGCAATTAAGAATCGTCAAACTATAACCACTTTAATACAAATATGCATAAGCAAATCTTATTGAAAATTGCAATGAGATACAACCGTTACATTTGTCACAAGACTATATTTTGAATGAGATAACGATTACACCTTAACCCTGTCTTTTAGTCATAGTTAACACACATCAAAAGATAGGGTACCCTACTTTGTACTTGTTCTTCTAGGTGCATCCTTTGAGATTCCAGATGAGTCTCCTGAGTGGAGAAAACAACAAGGTTATATACACTTTAGATGATAAAAGAAACTAATTACAAGTATACATCTATACAACTGAATTACTCTACACTCTCTTTTGAAAGTTATCCCCATTCCTTCCACAGCCTCGGGACCCAGCTTCGGCAACCACGACTTGAATTCATGCAACCTTAACATGTATATTGGTACTATATACCAGCCTACAAATTCAAGAACATAAGTTTCATAAAACAATATAAATTAAATCCATAAACACAGTTAACTATGAAAGATATTTCTTTTAGCTTGGGCAACTGAAAGCATGTCTACGAATTTCCTCCCAACCATAGGCTTCATGTGACGTATGTTTTCTTGTCTAAATCCACCCCCGATCCGGGAAATGAATCCACTAGGTTGGAAAACAAAAGAACCCTCTTTTCCCAGTTTTCTCAGCAAGACATTTCACTCATCTAAGACTCGTATCATAATTTAGTATAATGCATAAAAGCTCTGTTCGAATTTTAGAAAAAAATATTCTTATTAAGAATGGATAGATTACTATTCAAATACCTAAAACTACTAGATCTTACACATGGAGGAACACCCTTTACAATCCCATCTCACTTAGTATTGGTTATAGAAAAAAGATGGGGTTAATTCCCTTAGTGGAGCCAATCCACTTTATCAACTCTATCAATATAAATATTATCTAGTGGTTTCATTATTGTAAGACACTCCTTCCATTCTTAGTGGAATTAATAAATATATTAATATCATACCATTTTCTCACAATATGTACATCGACACTAAGTGTAGTAATGTTTTGCACAAGTCATAATTTACTTTACATGTCTCAATCAAAGCATAGGCATACCAATACATATAATATAAAACTTAAACTTAAGAAAATGTAGGTGGCCAATATATAAATCCATATTCATATCTAGAATATGTCTAAAAGGAAAATCATAGGCAGCCATAAAGTTAATCCAAGGCATGGATCTAATTGTAACAAGAAGGAAGCCATAACTGATCAATACTTATCAAAATGCATGCAATAAGTTCATGACCAAACAATTGTCAAATGACAGGCTCAAAATAGAGTTTAGATCAATAAATCGATCTAAAGGTGAATCAAAGGTACTCTATAATATCAAACTTGATCTTATATCAGAGATTGCAGGCATCAAAAGTGTGATTTATAATATCGAACTTCTTCTCATATTGGGGATCGCAGGAAAAAAAATATGATTTATAATAACAACTTAATCTTATATCACCAATTCCAGTGAATAAGCTTAGTCAGGATAGCGTCGACAGGCTACAGCTACGTTGATTACAGTCCATGCCTCCACAACAGTATTCTAATTCCTTCATCCTCAACATATGCATCTCCACATCCTCTAAACGTAAGACGATGCTCATAATCACTGATAATAATCATATAATAAGGACCACGGAGGTTTTCTTGTGAATGATCTTCTCTCATGTAAATTACAGTTGCAGAGTGTAACACTCATAAAATGGTTCTCATGTCAAATTAAATGCACATCGATTTGAACTAAACATGGTTCAATTTCTTTAATCCAAATACCCAGTGATTCCAACAAAACATGGAGTTCTCACCCGATATGGATCCAGTTCACTCCAAATACACAATGTTTGCAAACAAAAATATGGAGTTCTCACCAGATATGGATCTGGTTCTTAAAATCATAGCACAACGATTTCAAATAAAATGTAGAGTTCTCACTAGGGGTAGATCTGGTTCTATAACGCATACACACATCGATTTGCAACCACTATGGAGGTTCTCATCAGTTATAGATCTAGTTCTATAATGCATACACACAACGATTTGCAACCACCGTGGAGTTTTAAAACAAAAATCATACATGAGGTAGATCTGAATCTATCCAACATGTAGAGGGTTTTAAGAAAGAATCAATGCATAGAGGTATAATATAACCTTAGTCATGATCCAACCACTGCCAACGTAGATCCAATATAGATCTAGGAGGTTATACGTAGGTGTTAACGCTCATATGGATGTAAGTAGATCCAAATCCATCATTCTTACCCAATTTGTATGGAAATAAAAAATGTAACAATTCTTTACCAGATCTAGATTAAAATCCAAGCGTGATCATATAACCGTGTTTTCCCAATCTTTATGAAATGCAAATACAACGATTCTTGTTCCAAACTATTCCATAAATTACAAATTTTACTATCAGCCTATCCTAGCTATATAAAGACTCAACTATATTCTCATTATCAACGATTCTTTGAGAGCTAACAGAATTCCAAATAAGCTATAGCAATGTTTATTTTCTTACTAGATCCAAACATTCAACATTATTCTATCCCATGATTCTTCCTAATTGATTCCAATCTATCCATAACCGTGTTACTCCATTAGTAGCGATAATATTGTTTCTCCATTGGTCGTGAATTCTCCCATAGCATGATTTCTTTATGATCCATGATTCTACTCACGCCCTCCTAAGAGAAAAACTACCCATCCTTTTTATTTTCTTTTTCTTTTTCTTTTTCTTTTTCCCCTCTTCGAAGTGAAAAACTCCCATTTCTTATATAGGATACCTTTTTTTCTCAAGAGGACACATGGTAGAGCCAAAGGTCCACATTCCTCCTCCCACAAGGAAGAAACCGACAAGTGTCAAAAATCTAAAGACCATGTCCCCTATAGGTCATTCGACCGTCTTGGGGTTATTTTTCAAATTTTTAGATGTCTTTTACTATGTTATGTGTGTGTGTGTGTGTATATATATATATATATATATATATATATATTACCATCTAATGAATATATCCATACATTTATTAAAATAGTTAATTTTTTCTTTACCTTTACTACCTTGATTATTATAAGGTGAAGGAGACCTCCTCCTCCAAAGTGTGAGATTAATAAAGACATGGTGATTTATAAACAATACAACGAGGTCACAATATCCTTGTTTACAAGTCGAAAAGGTTGCAGTGTTTAAGTACTTATAATGTTTGAAAACTATATGCTTAGGTTTCTTATGTGGTCATTCCAACTTACCTTAATTTGAGTATTTTGTTCTACCTTCAATATATATATATATATATATATCTTCATCTCTTAGATATTAGCGTTTATATATATGCATATAAAGACACTAGACACGCTGCCTTAATAATACAACCAATCTTAGCTTTAATAATAATGGAAACATCACAAGGGTAAGGTGATTAACCATTTTTAATAAAATGTTTGAAGGTTTCGACCATCATATCCAGTTAGTTCAATCATAGAACCTTTAACCATTTTTCCTTCTATGCCATGATTTCAGTAATATGATAATTTCTTTTAGACATTGTTAATTATATATACATAAATTTTAATTCCTCTCTCACCCATAATTTGATAAGTGTGTAATCTACCATTACTTATGGTAGCTAGCTTCCTTTCTCTACATCATTGAAATCGTAATGAAACTAGGTTAAACTTTACTAGATCCCCAAGTATTTGGTAGCCATTGGTCTCTACCCATAGTGGATTCGTCCCCAATCATTTTTTTAGTCATGCACACTTTCAATCTCCTAGCAATATTAATTTCATCTATAATTTGATGATGCTAGGATAATACTTACAGTGATTTTTACTTACACTCTATCCTCTCCAGTCACATACTAAGGGGGGTGTTACATCCTTCCTCCTTTGAATTAACACCATCCTCGGTGTTACATATTCATCAAAGGTTTGTGTTCCACTCTTGATTTTATCATTTTTTCTCTTTTCCCTCTTTGTTTTGATCATCTTCAATCCTTTGTGATTCCCGCAAGCTTTTATCCTTCATAACCTGCACTCTTGTGCAACAAAACTAGGTCTTCCAAAATTTATATAGTAAACATGTCATTAATTCATAATCCAACTTAGAACATAAACACCAAGTCCTCAACTTGAGATAGACATCTCTTTTGTTCACAAGTTAGCATCATTTATTTCACATAATTTCAAGTAGTAACCTTTTAAAATTTACCATTCAGCCTCGCCCTTGAGGGATTTTTCCCTGCTTAAGTATTCACAACATTTACACATTAATACATTCAATAATAAAGTTATTAGGAAAATCGTTAATATGTGTTTTATTGTTTCATCATGAAGTTGAACAACTTTCAACAACAATTTTGTTGATCAACAAACTCTCCCTTGATTTTTCAACTTTAACAACTCTCTACTGAATACAAAACTCTCTCTCAAGTTGCTGACACCAATTGGACTTACAGGATAAAATTTGAGGTTACTCGCCGTTTTGATTGCTAGTAAAAAAATTTCCCCTCAAAAAAATCAAACAACTTCCTTTTTTCTAGATGTCAAACTTTGTGCCTAGGTCTTTCCATTGATATCACATGAGGCTCTCTCACAATTCCCCTCAAGACTCCTCGCTTGAGTCCAGGAATTTCTTTTCCACCCAGCCTCCTGCTTGAGTCCAGGAAAAGTTACTTTAAAAAAGTAGAGCAATATCCGCAAATTTTCCCCTTGGTGTTTACTTAGAGAAGAGTTTCCTTTCCCCTCAAGCCTTCATGCTTGAGTCCAGGAAATTTATTTTAAACATCAATCATTTGTTGTTTCTTTCATATTTGATAATTACAACATGCAACAAAATAACATCAAATAGGTTCACCCGTTTTCTTATTCATGCTTTAATATATCTTTTCATGATCCCTTGATCTTTTTTCAAATGCTTACCATATTATTACCATGCATAATATATTACACTCCTTTCTTTCAACAATTTCCAAAGAGTATTGACTGTCTGCCAAATTCACTTGTTAGTACCACTTTGTATAACACAAATCAAATTTTGTAAGAAAAATGGTTCCCTGAGCATAATAGTAAGGAATCATCCTTCTTACTACATGATCATCTGAAATAAACATCCTCTTTTGGTTCCTTATTCTCATCCTTGCGTCATGGTTCACAAAAAACAAGATACAAAATAATTTCCTTGGCACATTAATTACCAAGGAATATATACGTGAATTGTTACCAAAAGAACTACAATAGATTTCTTGACCACAAGAAAAAGAATTGAGGATAAAACACATATTTCATTAAATTTGTAATTATTTAGTGGATCTAGAATTTAGAACTTCCGCTAGATTGAGTTCTTTCAAGATGAGGAAAGTCATAGAC
>LPNX011226347.1:0-13070 GCA_001517045.1 Pseudotsuga menziesii | reverse complement strand
CAGGGACATACAACACATTGTTGAAGTTACCATGATCAAGATCTATCCTTCCTTTTCCTTTACTTTCAGTGAGAGAGTCATCTCCCAGTACAATAGATGGTCCTTTTGAAATATCTAGAGAGGAGAGGGCCTCCTTAGTCGAAACCATGTGTCTTGAAGCTCTAGAATCTATGATAAAACTGGGTGAGCTTGATGTGCCAACAACTAGAGCATGAACTCTCTCTCTGTCATCGAAACTTGATCCTCCTTCTCTCTTCTTTGAGCTTTCTGGAAGGGAGACGCCATTCTTCTCCATGATATTTGTCAGCATATCAATCTTCTTTTTCATACAAGAGCTTTCAGTGTGATTGCCCTTCGAACAGTATGAGCACTTGTTCATTTCACCTTTGTTTTTCTTCTTCTGGGTATTTTTCTTGGGACCTTGTTGATCCTCTGGAGATTGATTCTTGTCTCTTCTTTGCTCAGGTGGCTTTTTAGCTTTCTTTTTGCTTTTTGAATCCACCCTCGAATCTCCAGCAATCAAAGCTTGATCTTTGGATGGTTTGATGGTGCCCATCATCACTAGCTTGTCCTATTCTTGTGTGAGAGATTCCATGAAATTTGCAAGGCTAGGCATCTTCCAGGTTTGAGCTGTGAGTTTTGTGGCATAGAAGTTCGAAACAAAGACTGAGTAGTCAGGTCCTAGCTTCGAGAGGATGGCCAATACGAGCTGATCATATTTCTTTTCGATACCACACTGCTTCAGCTGCAAAACTAGTGCTTTGAACTTGGAGAAATATAGTTGCAGGGATTCAAAGCTACTGGGACTCAGAGAAATTGGCTCATTTTCGATCTGATGTCCCCTCATCTCATCTGTCTTTCCAAAAATATAAGAAATCTTCTCCCATACATGATCCGGTGAAGTTAATCCATCGAGATGGAAAAGGAGGTCTCGGGAAATACTGAGACATAGGAGGCCATAGGCCTCATCTCTCTGATTGTGCCATTTGATCTTCTCTGCAGCTGCATTGGGCTCTGCTTCTGTTGCCATAGTCACCCTGTAGAGCCCTTTCGCTCTCAACAAGATCTCCATCTCTGCTTTCCATTCAAAATAGTTGAAGGGAGTCAAGATAGTTTTCTATGAATCCATAGCTTTAGAAAATCTGTCCCGGCTGTCAGTAGAAGGCTCCCAGTCTTGATTTCGAACTTGCAAAACAATTTTTGAAGGAGAGTAACAACCTACAAGCGCTCTGATACCATGTAGAAATTCAGGCCAGCAATAGATTAATTTTACCCACAACAATTATCAATTGATCATGCAAAATTGCTAACAATGGAGACTGAATATGGAGCTGTAACACAAAATTATATTAACTGAGTGTACAATAGCCAACCCTGTAATAAAATAGGTTTCTGGATATATAGAATACATCAAGAGATCAAATGCATAAGGAGGCATCCAAAACTAGCATAAAGCAGGCTTACCCAAAATAGGCAAATCCCCCATAGGTGCAAAAAGATGATCCTAAATATGTCATGAGGATCACAAATTGGCAAGGGCGCATGGGAAATCTAATGAGTGGTGGAATGGCAGCTCATACATGCTTTTTCATGGAGGAAAGAGTGGAGGATGAAAGGGGCAAAAAACAAGTTCACCTCACCTAGTCTTGCTTTCCTATGTGCCTTAAAACATTGAAAAAGCAGGCAATAAAGCAGAAAAAGCAGAAGGGCACCTAGGAGGCTAGGAATAAAGCAAATTTGATTCCTAAGGCTTTCCCAAGCGCTACATGAGTCAAAGATGGCAAGTTTGACCTCTATGGATAGGCAATTAGCAACTTGCACATGGTGGGACTCATGAACTAGGCAAATAAGACAAAAATAAATGAATTAATGTCTAAGTGGGTAATACTATGGGTTTGATTATTCTAACAAGAGCCTCTTGTCAATTTTCCTTCTCCCTCTATGGCTTCCCCAGTAAGATCCCCTTAGGGGGTCTCTTCAGGTTTTTGGGTAGAACTACGTCCGACCGGGGTCTTTCGATACCTTTCTCGTGAGTTAGTAGTTGAGGAATTACGTCCCCTATGAAAGTTAGTAGTGATTTCAATAAGTTTTCCAGTCTTAATGAATCTACCCTAGGATCTCTAAGTCTTCTCATGAAAAAAAGTTTAAAGAAAAACCTATGGTACTACTACTGCTGAATTTGGGAGCACCTGTTATAACAAATGTGCAAGTTCTTACCTCTTGTCTTACCACTCCCCTGCCACCAACCTATTACTAAACTTCATAAGGATTCTACTCTACCTTACATAACAACTCCCCGGCAACGATGCCAAAAATGTTGGGTTATATATCGTCTAGATTAATTCACCTAATATTTAATTATCGACCAGGGTTGGTAGGCTTAGATTTGACACAAAATATATGCGAAGGTAGAGGGGTCCTATGGTTTCATGGAAATATTTTAACAAACAAAAGATCGAAAGATCTTTCAAAATGAAAAACCGAGTCAAACTCCTAAGAATACAACTATTAAAGGAATTAAACTAGAACAGAATAATAAACTAAATAATTGATAATTTCTTATAAATAACTAACTTTAAACTGAAAAAGATATTATCAACAACTAACTTTTTGAATGGAAAACTAAGATGCAAGGAAGACCTAACTTGTAAGCAAGTAGAAAACTTAATAAAAAGAAATAAGTAGAAAACTTAATAAGAAGAAACTAGTAGAAAACTTAATAAAAGGAAAAAAGTAGAAAACTAAATAAATAAAACTTAATAAGAAGAAACAAGTAGAAAACTTAATAAATAAAACTTAATAAAAATAAACAAGTAGAAAACTTAATAGGAATAAAGTTTGAATTATGTCTTACAAGTCTCTTTCAGTAATCACACAATGTAAAAGGAACAACCTAAAAACATGCTAAGGATAACATATATAATACTAAATTTTACATGCAAATAGATAAATCAATCCAAAGACATGAACACAAAACAATACATCAGTAAAAAGAAATAAAAAACAAACTCAAGAAACAAAACATAAAATAGCTCAAAACATATTCAAGGTAAAAAGAAGTAAGGTAACTTTTAATAAATAATCTAAAACAATCGAAATTTAACTTTAATGTAAAATAGAACTATCATCTAACTATTATAGTCAAAGCATACTTCATTTATTAAAGAAATAGAACTTACAACAATCTCAAAACACATTAAAAACATTAAAAACAAAACGACGGGTTGAATGACATAATAAAGTGTAGGTCTAAAAGGGGTGGTTGATCGATAGTTTAAACAAGTTGTCCAAATGAAATTCCACACAGTTAAAATAACATAAAATATTCTAAATGATCTAATCTTCAGCTAAATTTGCGCAGATGTAAATCTAATGCATAAAGATAGGAAATAAACCTACTTACTAATAAAATTCATTAGTGAAATATACTTAAACAAATTCATGCAAAGAAATCATTGCATATTAATAAACACACTAAAATTCAAATTGCATAAACTTGGAATAGAAAGGAAATAAACAGAACTAAATTTATTTAACTTGATCAAAGTAATATGTTCGATCTAATTACAAATAAAACTGAACAATAAAGTGGAAATGAACTAAATGAAAGCAAACTATGCATGCAGTTAACTATTTAACTTCAGAAATAAAATTGCATTACAGGAAATGAATGAAATCAACATGTACAACAATATAATGAAAATAAATTAAACTAGCTACCACAGAAAGAAGAGAACGAAATTACACAGAAAGAATGAACCTCTAGTTGATGAGGGGCCCTCTCAGCAATTAGGGATGGTTCCTGGCTAACGCTTACTCAAACATAATCATAAACAGGAAATCATACAACTCTTTATTAAAATGATGGAACAGAGTTACATAATTCTTCTCTTCACAAAGAACTATCTAACAAATGAAATGATCAACTCTCTAACTTTGCACAAGGAGGTGTTTATATACAATGTTTATAGGGATGAACAAGTTGACCCTTTAATGGTCGACTGTTACAGAGAGAAATTCCTATGGCTTGGGGTACCACAACAGACAGATTTGACTCCAGAAATCAATCTTTCCCAATATGCAATAGAAATAAAATGTCTAACACTAAAGGATCAAACCCCGTACCTTATTCCGGACGGTTGATGTAGATCCCTGTTGAGCTTTCCAATCTTCAGCTTGAATTAATATAATACTTCCTCAACAACAAGTAAACAATACAAGCATACTATATATCATGGTGCTAGATCTATTCTATCATATATAATCAATAATGTAAAAGCATTTGACATATTCCAATGGATGCAATATTCAATTAAATACACATCATTGGACAGGAAAAGATAGTTCTTATTAATATAAATCAGAGATTACAAGATAGATACAACCTCTGATGGTACGTCTGTGAATCGGAGAAACTAAATCCCCCACTTGGGCCTCCACCACCTCAATCCTCCATCACTTAGATAGCAAGCTCACTAGCAAAGGGAAAGCTTGGGAAGAAAAAAACAGTGCTCCAAAGGGACAAAGGGATGCAAACTCAAGCATAAATTCCGGCAACAATGGACTATAGTTTCATTGCTTTCAATCTCTCTATATTCCTTCAATGTACCAAGGGGTTCCTTATATAGCTTCACAAGGGATAATGAAGGGTCGAATCCGAGCGATCTCAAGGCATATGGAAGGCCAGGAGTCAAATGAGTCGGATCCATGTCAAGGAAAACTCCAAAATGATTTGGACTATGCACACATCCCGATGTACGTGGATATAGGAGTCAAACTCGCGTATGTACGCGGTTATTGGGGGAAAATCCACGTATATCATCTTTTATATAGTTTTTAGGGATGATCAAGGAAACATCAAAGGATAAAATATGGTCCATGGGGTATAAAGAGTCTGCAGCGGGATAGGGGAAGGCCATACAAAGTGTGATTCACCTAGAGTGGTAAAATCTGCTATAACAGATGCCCCCTAATATGTGAGGTCAGAGGGGTCATACGATGGATGAAATACATTATAAGTCCATCCCAGAAGTGGAGTGATGAAGGATACCAAATGGAAAACTAGCCACCCAATAAGCATAGTACAATGATACAACTCTGCATACAACTGCAGGTACATATAGCAGTCCCGGATACATAAGAGTACAATGGCCATGAATAGGCATAATACATGATATCACATATGTGGTCATCGCCACGTACAATATACATAGATCAGAATCTCCATGATGAAGATATACAAAGGAACATGATCTCCAAAATGGCTGAAGATATACAATACATCAAGATCTCCATAGTGGCTGGAAATGTCTAACATACACTGGAATCAAGTCACGAGAGCTGAAATCTCATGAACACTGGCACGATCAAGGAGGTAGCATATAAAAGATGCCACCAGTCTGGAAGGTCTTCTACACAAACCGCTACGAGTACATGTCCTACTATGCGAATAGAGGTGTCGAGGTCGAACATAGTAGTCCATTGTCTGATTACCGGTCATTGATGTATACCGTTAACAGACGCGATATTACCCACCGATAATGATAATGGGAATCAAGGTACTAGAGTGCAAACTAACAAGTGTGAATAGATGTGTTGAGGTCGAACACTTGAGAGAGCCCATCGATCAGGGGACATTGATGTATTCCCAAGAAACTGTCGATGGCGAGAGAACCTACCACTGATGACTGCAAGTCTCAAGGCACTCAAGAGGACTCTAGATTGCAATCCCAGAATAAATGATCTGAAGTCGATGGGATGAAATCTGTTGGAAGGAGGGAATTAAGGCATCCCCCATCATCCAACACGAGTTACTCAACAAAGCTATCTAATGTGGAAGGACTCGATCATAAAGTGCACGAACCAGTAACTGTACTAGGAATGGCCAACATGCAAAGCCAAGATAACTGAGGAATGGACAACACAGGTTTCAACTTCCTTCAAACAAGAGCATAATGGTGTATGGTGACTGAATGAAGGAAGCATAGACTCGATATACAAACTGGGACATCTCTGTGACACAGGAGGCATCAACAGAGGCTCCATAGGGACTGGAAGCTTAACCAATCAATGGAGATAAACTCAGATAATGAGTACAGCTCCTAAGTCAAACTATAACCCAACCAATGGATGTGATATAGAGTGCTCTGTTCGAAGGCGACATGACTCGACAGCTACCAAAAGATAACATCTTTCCTTGTCCGGATTTTTGGTTTTTGATATTTTTTTTTTGGACTTTTTCAGTTATTTGAAAAGCTTGAAAAAAGAATAAACTAGCTTTATAGTTACAAACTAGGAGGAGACGAGTGTCATAAGGGCAAACAAACTAGTTCCAAGCAGTGGAACATACGTATGCTCAATGCAAGGATACATGTGTAGGATATCGACACTCGGGGGAAAATCCCCTCCCGATAAAAAGGAAATCAAGCTGCGAAGGATATAAAAATGGCTCTGCATGGCTAGACATGAGACAAGCTCGGGGTATATGGCTGAAACGCAATGTCAGGGGAGCTGGCATAAAGCTCAATAAGGCAGGCAAAGCTCATAATAATGCATTCACAACTTGACATAAGGGGATTCCGGAGGGAAAAAGGCCAGCATAAGATCAAGAGGAGTATGAGGCTCTTGCGAAATGTCATGGAAGTACTATACAATGGACTCCCACACCCTAAAGGAGAAAACGTCAGCATGGGCACCAAATGCAAATAAGGCACTAACTAGGGTACCCATGTAAGGTGAAGCTCTACCACTCATATCATGCCACTTCTATAGCAGCAAGAAGGTTCTGTGACATAATAGAGTGGGTTCGTACCTAAGGTAATGGTGACATGGTCATAAGGTCATGCAAAATGCAAATGGTGGTGAACCTAACCTATATGCCAGTATAGACATTATACCTGAGATCAGTATGAATGGGTCAATCCAAAGGCTGAAACGGCACTGAAAATGGTCTTCTACATCACAAATTATGTCAGAAACAGTCCAAAATGGTTAGAATCTGTCAAAACTATAGGAAAGGGGGTAAAATTTTCAAATATTTGAAAATTTATCTATAAATAGTAAAAAATATAAATCATTTGAAACTTTTACCCATTGGAGCTCTGATATTCAACTGCAAATTCTAGGAGATCCAGCTGGCGGAATTCACAACCGTTTCTTCCAGGTAGTTATTCATGCTCTCCTCATGCATTTCAATATAATTTTTGTTGATTTTCATGGTAAAATGAGGTAGTACAGGCCAATTCTACATGAGCGCTGCGGCCCACGTGGGTATCAAAGCTTTTTCTGTGTATAGGGCTAGCTATACGCGGAAAAGGGGCTAGAAACCGTGTACATACACGGCTGTTTGCAAAACAGTCGCATATGACGCCGCGTAAATGGATTTACAAGAATCTAATGGACAAAATTGCAATTTCTCATGTAGGATGGTGCTAGAATGGAAAGAGTGCGAGCATGGTGAAGTAGAGGAAGCTGTAAGGGTTGATGTAATGGCTCAACAAGCTCTTAGAAGATGCGAACTCTACAAGTTTTGGTGCCTTGGTGGCTTGAGGGCCAAACCAAGACTGCTAGAGATGCTAGTAAACTATTGGGATCCAGACTCAGAGTCCTTCAGGATATATGGGATGTCTCTCACTATAGAGGTGGAAGACATATACTTCATCACAGGTCTATCTAGACGAGGGGAGGTGGTGAACCTTCGTTCCCGAGGTGGTCCAGGCGGTGGGCTTACTATCGATGAGTACGTAGCTGTGTACTGCTACCCATATACTGAGAAGGTGGTGTTATCACCTAAAAATGGTTCACTGCCTCATCTGCCCCATTACATGGCTCATTTGTCCATTTTCCTACCATATTTCCATCAAAAACCCATAAAACCATGCAAAAAGCCTCCAAAAGGCTTAAAGTGCCTCCAAAAGGCCATAAAACCCTCTTTTCCTCCAAAAATATCCAAAATTCCTCCAAAAAAGCAAAAAAGGAATAAAAATATAAAATAATGAGGAAATGAGGAAAAAACCCTAAATAGCTGAAAACCTAACCCTAAAACCGCATGGTTTTCAATTATAAATAAGGGGTGGAAACCCATTATTCATATCCACAATCAAAGTATCCTGCCTCTGCCAAAAATTGCTCGTGAAACCATAGCTCCCCATTGAAGCTACTTTCACCGTAAGAGCCCCCTTTTTGGCCCATTTCCACCATTGGAGAAAGAGAAGAAGCAGCTTGAAGCTCGGAGCCACCGACATCGAACCAACGCAACGGACTTCACCAACCTCCACATTAGAGGTAACATCAATAAAGATCATTATTCACTATTTNATCAATAAAGATCATTATTTATTATTTACTGTTTTTGCTTCATGTTATTTACTTTCTACTGTTTTTGCTTCATGAATGTCTAGATTAGCTTTTATTTCCATTTAACATTATTTAATTCAAATATCATTNTAGCTTTTATTTCCTTTTAGCACTTTTAATTCATATATCATTTGAACTGCTACTAAGGAATCCATTGTCCTTAGTAGGTACTCATTCGTACAAGCTAGGGCTAAAACCCTAGCTACAGTTTTGGCGACTCCGCTGGTTTATTTTCTGCAATTTTATTTTTCGTTTTTCCTTTCGGCTGTCCCTTTCGGCCGCCGCCGACCACGACTTTCAGCCCCATAGCCGCGGCCCGACCGCGCCTGTTTCCCTCAAACCTGCGGTCCGACCGCACCTGTCAGCGATTTTCCTGCGTCCCGGCCGCGTCTTTTCCTTTCGCAGTCACGGCCCGACCGTGTCTGTCGGCCTCAAACCCGCAGCCCGACCGCGCTTTTTTGCCTCAACCCCGCGGTCCGACCGCGCCTGTCGGCCTCAAACCCGCGATCCGACCGCGCTTTTTTGCCTCAAACCCGCGGTCTGTTTTTTTTTTTTTCGGCCAGAAAGCTGCGACCTGACCGCGACTATTTTCCTCAAACCCACGGTCTAATTTCTGATTTTTTTTTTTTTCGAGAAATTTTTTTTTTTTTTCTCTGTTTTGGAGGGGGGAAATCAGGCCTTTTGCTGCCATATTTTCTGCACCTGCACAGCCATCTGTCCCACCTGCAGCCCTACAGCCTTTCTGTCCCATGTTTACAGAATTGTTTAAAAAAATTTAGCATTGTTTATTCAGATAAATTTTGCATAGTATAAATTGTTTCATTCAATTATATTGTTATTTTGGAAGTTGCCCTGGCACTTCTCTTTTGGGTTCATAACCTCACAAGCACACAATCTGTCACCTAAATCAAGTGAGACTTAAAAAACTACTTAACTAAACCAACATTCTAACCCCACTTGGGGACCACAAAAGAATTTTTGTAGGTAGGTAGGATCAAGGGGATAGGCTTCCAATAACACCCCTTGGTTATTTACACTTGAGACATAGTTGTTGTCCTTTAGGGAACCAAAATCCCCTAGTATTTTTTGACACGGTCACAACCAGATTATCAGAAGGCCTCTCCCTTAGGAGGGTTGAAGTCGTGAGATTGGTTCCGGAGGTCTGAGTGGAATACCGAACTCCATTCAGTAACTGAAGGGCTACCTTTCGTAGTTCTCGGAATATCCCTGTATAGGGAATATTGCAGTTAAAGGACGAAGCGACAGATTTACCTTTCTGGACGTGTCATGAATGGGGTATCTTAGTTTCCATACTTCTAGGTTTGAGTACCCGGTGTCCCTCCCGGTAGGGGGATACTTTAGCCATTTGACTTTTCTATTTATATTGTCTGACTTGGATTTCATCACCTTGCAGAGGATATGCTTAGTTGAGTCATAATACCACTAGTTAGGTGTTTGCATGCTCCCTTACCTCCTTTTGGTCTAGTGAGTCCACCGTTTTCTATTTTTAGCAAACCTATTGCTTGTTGGTATTCTGACCATTTTTTGGTGACACTCCGCCTATTGTAGCACGCTGTTACAGTGGGTGTTTTGAGTTAGTTTTTTGTCCTGAGCACCGTATTTTTTGATCTCTCCTTCTGCACGCTCGGTTACATTAGGGTTTTTTGAGCTCATTTGTAGTTCCCTCAACCCACAGAGGTTTGACATCATTTGTCACCATTACTTCCCCGAGACATTCTCGGTGCCTCAGAGGCGAGCCCCCACAGCACGGATCACTTGATACCACTCATCGTAGATCTCGAGCCTTGTCACTAGACTCCACTCGTCAGCGGCATAGGACTCCGTCACCAGATTCTGACGCCCCTTATTTTACCTCAGACTCGGAGCCTGAATCCGATAACACCCTTTACACCGCCCCTACTAGCCCCATGGCTGGCATGAATCCCACTCCCTTCATAGGAGGGACCATTGGTGGCACATCCACCACTACACCAGTTATCACACCTATCCTGGGTATGCCCTCCATGGGAGGCCCCTCTACTGTTCCCCTCATAATACCTATTCCCGCAGCAGGAATACCCATTACCACTCCATCAATGACTCATACCACCCATGGTGGTGCATGTCCGTCCTATACCACCTTAATTCCCCCGCTTGGGGGCAACCTCCCTCACATGACCCCTCCACTTGGGGGCATCGGCCCCAACTTGGTCCAATCCATTACCGTGTCACATCCGTCATCCAGTTTGCCATTCATGGCTAGCCTCAACCTGCTTGACCTAGCCAGATTAACCAACGACCCCATCCGACACAACCCTGTGTGGCCTCACATGCCCACTAAGCTCCCATCTGACATCCCCAAGTTCGAGGGAAAGGCAGGTGAGGACCCACAGAACCATATCATGTCCTTCCATCTATGGTGTTCCTCCAACTCCATAGTAGACGACTCTATTCGCCTCCGTTTATTATAGCGCACTTTCACTGGCTCTGCTGCCAAGTGGTATATCGAACAACCCCATGGAACCCATGCCACATTTACTTCCCTTGCATCGACCTACCTGTAGTTCTTCCAGTTACCTGTCCTCTATGACGCGGGCGTTGAGATCCTCCTATCTTGCCGGTAGAACACAGCTACCCATATCACAGACCACATTCACGAATGGCGGCGACGCCGTAGCCTATGCAAAATCAAGTTAGATGACCGGATCTTCCTAGATTGGTTCCTCAAATCCCTCCTTCCGCTCATTGCTAAGGATGTGGCAGCCAAAAGCCCCAGTTGGAGGAAGAGGCTATCCTTAAAGCCCAGTAGTTCGATCTCATTTACGCCCAATCGGGTTATCTTTATACCATCATACATGACGCCCCCCGCGGCGATCCCTCCCAGCACGATGCACCAGGGGCATCCCACGCTGCCGACGGCATCATTGGCCGTCTCTCTTCGCAGCCTCAACCATTTTTCGTAGCCCGTCCTCCCCCTAGCCCTGAACCTTCGCGGGCTACATCCCAGTCTGGAGCAACCAACTCGTATGCTCAAATGCCACATCAACACCATTCCCATGGACCCTCCTGTCCACCTCAGTGTTTCGGCCATATAACTTCCGCTTACGCCCCCCCGATCGCACCTCAGCCCTACTATCATCAGCAGGCTGCACCAGCTCTTGCGCCACCACAAGTCCAACCTCATTATTATCAGCCATAACGAATCCCTGCGGAAAATCCACAACCCGCTCCACAGCACTATCAACAAACCCCCCAAGTAGCTGCAACAGCGCAGCCTCCACCTCCATATTATCCACTGCAGCCTGCTCCAGCACCTGCGCAAACTTAGAATCCACCTACTACCCAAGGACAGGTTTACGCCCAAGAAAACCCGTCGCAAAACCAGAACAACCAACGCAACCAGGGCCAACAAAACCGCGGCAGAGGCCACAATCGTGGGAACAACCAACAGACCGAGCAAGCTGGTCAACACCCTAATCCCCCCGCTAATAATAACGCGGCCCCTACCAACCAAAACCCTGATCGCTCGCCCAAGCAGGCCAAAAACCCTAATTTGCGAACGAACTATCCTTGCTCTGTTTGTGGGGTCTATGGCCACTACACACATTTTTGTCCACTTATGGAGCGAGTTCAACAACTTTTGGCTGCTGATAGACTACGCCAAGGACAAGCGGCTCCTCAAGCACCACCCAACCCCCCACAACCTCAGCAGCCACCCTTGGTGCTACAAAACCCCTTACCAAACCAAGGCTTAGTGAACACTGAACCACTGGCTCCCCCTCCAGCTAATGCGCCCATCCAACAAATCACTTACGCGGCTCCTGATCAACCCATATTTGACTCAGGTACCCACCATCTGTTGATGATGTCCTCCAATGAGGTCAACCTCCAGACTCGACGGAACCAATATGGCTCCACCCCGGAGGCCCCTCCTGCCAATAACCCCGCTAACGCTCATCCCACTGATCAAGAGTTACGTATACCTCCACCTCCACTAGATGGAGCTCCCAAAACAGCCTATTTCCCACTTCGCCGTATCAACAACAACCCCAATACGCGGGCTGCGTCTAACTACAACATTGTCGATGATTTAGCCCAATCCCCCGCAGCCATGTCTGCGTTAGAAGTCTTAAAAAACTGCCATTCGCAGCGTAAGACTTTGCTCTCAGCCATTGGAGCTATCGATCCAAATGATTCGCAGTTAATGGCATTTGATTTGGACCAATACGAAACCCGCCTGCCTTCCAATTTATCATTCCAAGTTTCTGTCTCCATTCAGAATTTTGTCGTCCATCGATGCATTATTGATGAAGGTGCCTCTACATGTGTCATGCCCATCTCCATCTGGCAGAAAATGGGATCCCCCCCTCTCCAGCAGTCCTCTACTGCGTTGCGAGCCTATGACGGCCGTTCAGCTCAACCACAAGGCCTATTGACCAATGTCCCCCTCCAGCTGGCTGGCAAAACCGTCCTAATCAACATCGAGGTTATCAATGCCCAGCTTGATTATAACCTTTTACTTGGCCGCAGTTACATGTATGCCATGCGGGCAGTTGCTTCTACCATTTTTCGTATCATGATGTTCCCCCATGAGGGACGCGTATTTACGGTTTACCAACTTACTTACCACGATCCCAATGCCCCTGCGGCGCCCGAAAATGTTCTCCCCATGGTGGAACAACCTATCTCGGGTGCCACCAACACAGTCGTTTCTT
>LPNX011226285.1:37729-57929 GCA_001517045.1 Pseudotsuga menziesii | reverse complement strand
AAACTGTTAAAAACCTAATTTCCATTATGTTTGATGCATAAACAAAACATACACAATTATCATTCTCTAAAGATTGAATTACATTCGAGTATGTTCTAAAAATCGTTTTAAAGTGATATTCACCCTCTACTTTCTTTTGCTGATTATACTCCTCAGTCCACTCTAACATAAATTAAGAATTGTATGCACCATACAAATGTAATGACTCCCACTCCTTAGCATCTACATGTACAATTAATCATTATTTAAATCCAAATTTACAATATTTAGGATTAGAACAATTATTACAAAAAATTTGAGTATACCTTTTATCCTCTTTGAAGACCCTCCACCCTCTAATCTTTCTCCTTAAAAAAATTGATCTTAGTTATTGCCCCATAATCATGCTCAATATTGATCTTGGTTATTTCTAAAAATCAAACAAAGTTTCTTTGTCCCATCAAACATTAGCTTGGGAGTTGTTGGATTGATTATTTTATTAAAAAACACAATTATAGGGTAAAATTTGACAAAAAAAAAATGCATTGGGTGATTGAATTACCTTGTTGGATGACAATGCATGAGTGAAATCTCCTCCCCTCAACCTGAATCAGCTCCTGCAACAATCCCAAGTAGTGGTCTCACTCCAAAACACTCCAATGGCCCTTCAATTTCACGTTCTTGATTGTTAAAATGGGCCGCGGGTTTCGGGCCTGTGTATTTAATTTTTTTTTTTTATGATTTACAAATCACGTACGCGTTTTATAACTACATATCGCGAGCCCATTTTGTAGTTATATAACGCGTACGTGATATGGCTTCCTATCCTACATGTCCCATGACATGTCAGGCTCGGGTTGAACCATACCAAGTGCTATGTCAGGCTCGGGTTGATGTATTTTTTGGTAACATGATCTTGTTTTTGAAAACTAGGATTGCATCTTAAAGGTCCCCCATCTTCTTGCACTGACCCAAAATTAAATCCTTCCTCCATTGGTTATATGCACATTTGGACGAATAGGCAATTAATCGAACCTTTCCTAAGGTTTTAATTTAAAAAAGAAGAACATGTGATACATTTCTAGGGAAATTTGAGAACGGATTTTGGTATGCATGATATTCATTGGCTAAAAGGGCTCATCATAAGCAATTTCCCTTCTTGGTTTACAAGGATCCAACAATTTTGGATTAATGGCATTTAATTCGAGCTTTTCCTAAGGTTCTAATTGTAAAAATGCACGAGTATGATTAAGCAAAAATTAAGCCACTATGGGGAAATTCAATTTGATTATTTTGAATTGTGGGTCATCCTCAATGGCTACATGGATGCTTATTCATCTTAGAGAGATGATCCCACTCATTTTTTTGGCCCCACACAAAGAGGGTGATTTAGAGGAGGCCACACTTGCTCAAGGAAGTCAAGCTTTGCCATGTTACCTTTGATTCATTTACTTATAAATATCAAAGGTGAAAAACAAAAACAAATTAAACATTGAGATTCAAACCAACGATTTGCAAATCATCTCACTTGTCAGTAAGTTATCCATCTCAAAATTCCAACTGTGAAGTTTTTTTCACAATCAAACCCTCTAAACTCACGACAGTAATTACAATAAATTTTCTCAACTGATAAGCTTTTCAGCTTATGGAGGAGTGGGGCCTCCAGGTTGCACCAAAGTCAATATGTTGTTTTTGTGACCAAGATCACGAGGAACAGTAGTTCCACATGGTTCCTCCTGCAATCGCTGCAATTATACCCATTCTTCTTGACCTCGTCTCCTATAAATCCACAACTCTGCCATGCCCAACTGCATCAACCTTCTCCCATACTAGTGATATTAAAGGCCATCACTAGAGAGCTTGGAGATCACTTAAATTGGGATGAGGACCATGAAGAACGTGGCATTATATCATATGCGATCGCTACTAATGTTTTTGTTTATCAATCTGTTGTTATGTCTGCAGGTTTCACGAGCTCCTAATTATGTAATTGCTAGCGGTGACAGTGAGGATTTAGCGTCCCAATTCATTGTACCCCAGAACCAGGCAAGAGCCCAGGTTGGGGAAGCTCCCCTTGTTTGGGATGAGAATGTGGCCAGCTATGCCCAGGCATATGCCAATAAGAGACGAGGAGACTGCGCTTTGAAGCACTCGAATGGGCCATTCGGCGAAAATATATTCTGGGGAAGTGGAAGTGATTGGCAGCCCAAGGACGCGGCGGCTGCATGGATCGGGGAGGACCGTTTCTTCAACTATCAAACTCATTCGTGCAATGGGTATGCAGAATGCGGGCACTACACTCAAATTGTGTGGAAGCATTCTCGAACGGTGGGCTGCGCCAGGGTCATTTGCGACGACGGTGATACCTTCATGACCTGCAATTACAATCCTCCTGGCAATTATATTGGTCAGAACCCCTACTAAAATTGCATTCAACGCTAACACTGTAATTCAACATTATATATATAGTTACTACCGTTCCCGGCACAATCGTTCTGGTTGGCGATCTCCTCGCTTTTAGCTGTATGAGTTTCCGATGCTAGAACTGTTGAAGTCAATGTAATTCATTTGCTCCGAGTAAGCTATTAGGTTATGCTGGAAGAATTCCATGTAGCTTACTAGTGACTGTTATTGTGTTTAATTATTTTTAATGTTTACGAATGACGTTGGCTATAAACTGATGGGATCATATGAAAACTAAAACACCATTCACTGCACATTAACTGTTTTTACATTGAAATACAATTTTAGATTTTATAATTTCCAAATGACGAGAGAATTCGATGAAGATTAATCTGTTCAATCATGGAAAAGTTCACTTGTAGTAGGATTTAGTCGGATTTAGATTGATAATAGTGTAGCCGAGCAGCATTTTTTATTTTCAAATATCAAAATCAAGATATATTTTTAAGTGTGGTTCACAAACTAATTGGAGGCTGTTACATTCACGATTTGATCTTGAGATATTTTGCTCAGAACTAACAACACTTAACCATTTGAACTGGTTCACCACTAGATATATATAAGGAAATAATTTACTTCATTAACATATTTTTAAGTGTAGTTCACAAACTCTAGGAGACTGTTACATTCACGATTTGATCTTGAGATCTTTTGCTCAGAACTAACAGCACTCAACCATTTGAACTGGTCCACCACTATATATATATAGATATAAGGAAACAATTTACTTAATTAACATTAAGTGATTTTAAGATGAGTTAAGTTATAAAATTTGTGATACAAATTTACAAACCTCAACTTGTCCTAATGATTAAGGTGTGGGAATGGTTGAGTGGTGGATGATATGGGCTCTTAGGGTTTTTAAGGTTGTCCTAATGATTAAGGCGTGGGAATGGTTGAGTGGTGGATGATAGGGGAAAATAGGGTCTTCAAGGTTGGAGTAGAAGGCATTACAAAAAGCCGATGATGAAAATGGTAGAAATTCAAACTTGTCATTCATTTAATGATGTAGTGTCAAGAAAATCAAAACAACACAACGCACTTGGGTTGTACGAAAGGGTGGCCCCAATTAGTGCAAAAAGAGTGCAAAAGATCAAAGGAACCAATAAAGAAAGTGATAGATGATCTGGTGGATGCATAATAAAAATAGAGGAAAAATCTTGTTATGAGTTCACATCCACTAAAGTACTCAACTATAAACATTACATGAAGTGATAGGGAAGTTCATGGGTATCTAGAAGTCAAGAAAGTGTTTGATGTGATGAATTAACACTAGGTGAAAGTCTAAGGGTCAAGTTGACCTAAAACTGGGCTATAAGGTTTCTTTTTTACAATCATGTTTCCCAACATGAAGAACAAGGAATCCATACTTAAGGATGAACCGTAGTTGTTTAACTATCGTGGTCTCATATATCAATGACTTGGTCATTACAAGTAGTTCTAAGAAGGTCATTGCACGATGCAAGACAAAGTTGACCAATGAGTTTGACATGAATGGCATTAACATAATTCACTATTTTTTTGGGTCTAGAGGTTTAAGAGTGTATACATGAGGTATTCCTTTGATTGGAGAAGTATGTAGTCGATATTCTGAAGAGATTTTAGATGTTGGATTGTAAACCCTTAACCACTCCTATGATTACAAATATGAATTTTCGTGTGGATCTAGACTCAAGCTTGGTAGATCCATCACTGTACATGCACTTGATTGGTTCCCTTATGTACCATGCTAATACCATACCAAATATGTGCTTTGTAGAGAATACCTTGACCTAGTTCATGGTTGAGCCTAGGAAGATTCATTGGAAGGTTGCAAAGCCTGCGATTTGATACTTGAAGTAGACAATGAATTATGTTATGAGATATATGGGAGACAATGAGTTGGTGTTGCATGGTTTTGTTAAGTTTGATGGATATCGGGATTCACCTATGTTGCTACAGATGTTAATATGTATTATGTGTTAGATATGATGTGCTTATATCAAGGTCTTATATGTTGATGACTTGGTCGTTACACATAATTCTATGAAGCTCATTGCATGGTGCAAGACAAAGTTTCCCAATGAGTTTGACATGAAGGACATCATCGTAATGCATTATTTTTGGGGTCTAAAGCTTTGGCAGGGTATAAATGATTAGTTCTTCACATTAGGTAAGTACACAATGGAGATTCTTAAGAGATTTCAAATGTTGGATTGTAAACCCTTAGCCACTCCTATGATTACAATTATGAAGTTTCATGAGTTAGACTCACAATTGGTAGATTCGTCATTGTATAGGAAATTGAATGGTTCCCTTATGTACCATGTTATTACCAAACCAAATATATGCTTTGTAGTGAATACTTTGACCTAGTTTATGGTTGAGCCAAGGTAGATTCATTGGAAGTCTGCAAAACATGTGCTTTGATACTTGAAAGAGACAATGCATTGTGCTATGATATATATGGGAGAATGAGTTGATTGCATGGTCTTGTTGATTTTGAAGTATATTCGGCTTCACTAAGGTTTCTACATATCCTAATCTATATTATGTGATTGATAGATACAATATGCTTAACTTGGTCTTGTATGTTGACGACCTGGTCATTACAAGTAGTTCTAGCAAACTCATTGCACAGTGCATGTGATTTGATACTTGTCTCAGATCATGATTCTACATTCACTAGTTAATTATGACAATAGTTGTTTAAAATATAAGGCACATAGTTGAAAATGAGCACAAATTATTATCCCTAAATAGATGGTAAATTAAAAGTGGCTAACAAGTTCTTTGAAAATTATTTGATATGCTTTTCCTTGAACTGACAACACCAATGGGCTCAATGGATACCCCTTATAGAGTGGTGATATAAAGCCACTTATCATGGCTATATAAAAATTTCACCATAAGTTTTCTATGGCCCAAACCTCCCTTTATTAGCTTCCTATTTACTAGGGTTTAGGGAGTGTATCACACATTTAACACTAGAATGACCATTTTATGCACACTAAAGGACAATTTGGTTTTTTCTCAAAATCAAATAAAGCAACAGTTCGACCAACATTGCTTTAAACAAGGGGATCATGCATTTTTTCATCTAGACATATAAGTAGACCTCTCTAAACAAGGGCCATCAAATTAGTGCCAAATTTTTATGGACCCTATCAAATACTCTATCACATTGGACAAGCTGCCTATAAATTAGTTCTTCCATCCCACTCCAAGCTCCATCTTGTATTTCATGTGTCTTATTTGAATAAGGTCACAGGGCCAAATTTCTAGTTCATACTAGCCTTTCAAAATGGGATGAAGAAGGGGTCAATTTGGATACAACTGGGAAAATAGTGCTTCCCATAAGAGAGTGGCAACTATGCTAGTGCATTATTTGTGAAGTTGTGATATAGTGGAGGATATGCAACATAAAGATGCCACTTGGGAACCAAGGGTGATAACACAATAGGTTCCACTCCAACTTTGAGGACAATGCTTCTTTTGAAGGGGGAGGGCATGTTGGGGTCTCACTCTAACATTTCTACTTTGGGGTATGTAATATTCCAATTTTAACCCTTTTATTTTAAATTTGAATTACAAAATGTTGTACCTAGGTTCCTTTATTACTATACTTAGCTCAAACACTACGAGGTATATATGTCATGGTGATTTGAATGCTCACAAATATTTTTGTTTTGTAGTTATTAAAATAACCAAGATTGACTAAGCATCAATGCCTAAAGGGGCTATAATATATTGTTATGCCACATATAATATGGGGATTTTTACACATTTTTTCTTTAGCTATGAGGATGAACTCCGAACTTTTGCCATTTTGACTGCCATACCATGAAAAAATATTTTCTATGATGATGATATGGAAATAGATGTTGTATTTTGTTGCTTCTACATGATCATGCATATGGTTGTTTTGATAAGTATAGCTAGTAGTATTAGTCATAGGTTGACATGGGAAAGGGATTTATTTATTTATTTATTTATAATGGACCAAGATGACCCTTGGTATTGCAACAATTATAACCCCTTCTTCTGTTTCATAATTTCTCATTTCGATTTATTCATCATCATTTCACTTTGACTCTACATCCTAATGGTTACTAAATTGACTTCATCAACTCTTGATCCCCCCTTTTGTATTCCCTTTACCACAAGTTCCTCCATGTTTTCCCTATGTCTCAGGCCCACTTTTACTGTTGTGGCGAATCCTGTGGTGATTCAGGAGGTTCCCAAGTATGCTCCATGAGGTGAAACACTATTAAACATGAATAAATACCATAAAGCAATGTTTCCCCTTAGATACGAAACAATAAGGTCATTCCCCTAAAATTCCTCAAAAAGGGTAGTTGAAGACAAGATCCTAATCCAAGAGTATTGTACCAAAAGATAATGAAGAAGAAAGAGAAATACCAAATCCCAAGAAGTCAAGAGGGACTAAGAAAATTGCAAAAATATTTTAATCAAAAGAAAAGAAAATTAAAATATTGCAAGGCTTACTTACATATGCCTTTAGTAAAATCAATGGTAATGTCTCCTCATCCAAAATAAAAGAAGAAAAGTCCAAGAATAAAATGGAGAAAATAAAAGAAAAAGAAAAGAATAAAGGGGAGTCTTATTGCTAAGGTAAAAGGGAGAAATATCTCATACAAAATCCCTTGTTGAGACATATCCCTATTGTCTGTACTTTGGTGAAGATTACAAGGGCATCATGATCCCCACATCTTAAGTCATTAAGTTGATTAAAAACCTTTTCACTTGTCTATTAACCTTAGTTGAGTCATTCACCTCCACCCCGAAGGATAACTAATTGAACATGCAAGTACTTAGATGTTATTATGGTTATGATATATTTATAAATATTTTTTCTCATGAATCTAGTAGAGATACTTCTAGGGTATGTAATCATGTTTATGTGAGCTATGTTATATGATGATGCGTGGATGAAGCACACTTATGATCATTTCATTTGTAGTTGTAATACAACACCATTTCAAAGCATTGGATATGTATAAAGTCTCCTTCTAGAGATATTCAAAGGTCCATAGTTCCATTGGTCAAGTTTGACCAAGTTTGACTTTTTCAATAGTTTGAATTGGTCAACAAGGTAGTTTGACCCTGTCAACCAAATCAGATAATAGAGCATATGCATATGTATTCATCATACAATAATCATATGGAATTTAAAAGAAAATTAAATCCTTCCTCCATTAGTTATATGCACATTTGGACTAATAGGCAATTAATTGAACCTTTCCTAAGGTTTTAATTTGAAAAAGAAGAACATGTGATACATTTCTAGGGAAATTTGAGCACGGATTTTGGTATGCATGATATTCATTGGCTAAAAGGGCTCATCATAAGCAATTTCCCTTCTTGGTTTACAAGGATTCAACAATTTTAGATTAATGGCATTTAATTAGAGCTTTTCCTAAGGTTTTGATTGTCACAAATGCATGAGTATGATTAAGCAAAAATTAAGCCACTACGGGGAAATTCAATTTGATTATTTTGAATTGTGGGTCATCCTCAATGACTACATGGATGCTTATTCATCTTAGAGAGATGATCCCACTCATTTTTTCAGCCCCACTCAAAGAGGGTGATTTAGAGGAGGCCACACTTGCTCAAGGAGAGCGACTTGGACATTGATGTACTCAGCTTTGTAATGTTTTAATATCACCTATTGATTTGTAAATATCATCCTGATGAGATGTCATCCAATGATCTATTAGTAATAGGGATTCATGCCCCTTCTTGTTCTATAAAAGAGGAGGGTGATCTGATTATAAAAAGAGAAGAGAATGGGTAATTTTGAGTAATAGAAAGACTTTATTTTTGTAGATATTTCTCTTGTTGATGGTGTTTAAGAACCTAAGTTTAGAAATTAATTGCTATTGCCTTGATTTATGGGTTTTGTTGATATCTTTATCTTATGCATAAATATTCTAACTTGTTTTATGGTTTATGCCTTATGATTTGGACTACTTGATTGATTTCCATTTCCAATTTTTACTCAACATGCAAGTTGGAAGAGCATAAGGATTCTAGAGGGTGCCTCAACCAGATTGAGGTGTAGATCGCTCTAGGGTCTCTGCTATTTATGGTATTCATCCTCAATATCATCCAGCTAGGAAGGGTGAGTCAACACCATGACTACAGTTAAGGCACTTGGTCTCTAAAACCCCCCTTTTCCTTCTATCTTCCTCTTTTCACTTCTTTTGCTACTTATTTCGTTATTAAATTTGGTTACAAGACATATTTTCTTCTTGAGGGTGTTCGCCTCCTTTTTCCCTTTCATCATTTCATCAGTTGACTCTTCTTCTCATGAACGAAGGTGATGCACTTCTTTTTTGCATTGACGGAGAATGTTGCTGGTGTTTCCAACCAGTTATAACCCAACATAATGTCGATGAGATGGTCATCTATAGCTGTGATGATGAATTGAGCTGCAAAATGATAATCATCGATTTGTAATGGTACTTCTATTTGATCTTCGTTTGACTCATTCTTCATTGATTCTTGAACTTGTACTTGATTTGTGACATCAATGTTTATAAAATTTTCCTTGTTGGATGGACAAATAGTGATGGCAATTGGACTTTCATCAAATATTCCATTAACTTTCAGCATCGCCATCGACACTTTCGTCGGAACGTTGAAAAATCTTTTCTCTGCTTTATTAAAATCCGTCTCTTCCATTTTCGCTTGTCTTCTTTCCTGATTTTTATTTGTTCCCTTTTTTCTTTATATAATAATTGTATTTATTACAATTATTAGGTAATAATTGTTAATATTATGATATTAATATTTTTTTTGAAAATGTTAATAATAATAATAATAATATTATTATTATATTTTGAAAAGCAAAAGTTTATATAATATAGTATAATAAATATCATTATTTAATAATAATATTATTATTATAATTTTTTTGAAGTAATGGAATTTTAGGGTTTTTAAACCTAAGGGATGGTAGGTGGGAGTATGGGGATGAGTAAGAATGGAATAAGAGGAAAGAGACGGGCGAGATTTTTTAAATGGAGTTGGAAAGCAAAACCATGTGTTGGTTTGGCTTTTTCTTTTCTTTTTTTTTTTACTTTCTTTTTCCTTTTTTTTTTTTCTTTTATCTTTTTTTTTTCTTTTATCTTTTTTTTTTCTTTTATCTTTTCTTTTTAACATTTTTCTTTCTTTTCTTTACCCTTTTTTTTTGTTTTTAACTTTTTGTTTTTTCTTCTCTTTTTTGGACAAGGTCCTATTTTTTGGTGAAACCTTAATATAGTGGTTAAAAACCCGAATCAGGAACTCTAACTTAGCTATACCACTGAAACAGTAAAATACCGTTTTTACTGGAAAACCAATGTATGTAACGTAAGTGGTCCATAAATGGATCAATAGTAATGTAAAAATATAATGTATGATAGATGATTAATAATTACATAGATTTGGGCTTTATATCTTTCGTAAAAGGGCATGACTATTGACTTTAGATAGTCTTTTAATTCATAATAAATTAATATTAACATTAATTTATTATTTTATTGTTACAGGTTGTCCCTTAGCCATTGGCATTTCAAAATTTTCTTGAATAAGTACTCTATTGCAAAATAAAATAAAGTAAAATCAACAACCAATGATTGCATCCATTTTGTAAAAGGAAGAAGAAAGGTGAAGATAAGAAAAAGGTAAAATACTTTTACTAAACTTGGTTAAAAATTTAGTAGATCCATTGATTTTTTTTTATAACTCGATAAAATGTTCTTACTAGACTTTGGTAAAATCATTTTATTAGGCCTAGTAAATATTGTGGTAGTGGATCACTGTGAAACCACTATAATATTTAATTAAGAACCACTAACTAGTGTTGAAACATCCTTATTAGAAATTAAAGACAAATGATAGTTGATTGGATAATTTGTAATAAAGTTCGAAAATACAATCAACAAATTACAAAGTGCTAATAAAGTTTATTTCACCATATGTATATCAAAGGTTGCAAAAAAGAATATTTGAATAAAGTGGAATAAGTCTCAAGGTTATTTCAAAGCTATAAAACGGTATTCTAAAAATAATTCCTATGTTATTATTCAAGGGTATCTTTGTCAAGTGAAAGTGGAATCCAAAAGTTATAAACTTGCTATCTCCTTGCTATTTTTTACGAGGGGAATCAACAACTGGGGAGGGGCTCGTACTAGCCGTTGACATGGGTTCGATTCTCGTCCGCAACCACTATACCCATAGGTGCACCCACACAACCTGCAAGCATGGGGCACAGGTAAATTGAGGTTTGAACATGTAATGTCACAAGGAATGCCTTAACAATATACTCAATCACTAGTTGGTCTACACCCCTATGGGTAGTTTATATTTTTACTTAAATTAAAACAAAAAATTAATATTGAGTGATGGTCAAAAGATATAAACCTATAAAGAGGGGGTAAAGGAGTTATTTAAATCATTAAAGACATAGTACTAAGTCAAAGGAACCATGAGTTCCATAAATGATTGTACTTTTTTGGTGAAATTTCCATTTTGTACAAAGGTCAAAATCCCTACTAAAATTGCATTCAACCACTACAACAAAACCTTGTGATTAGCGTTTTTTTTAGCGTCCTTTTTAGTGTCCACTTTCACTTTTAGTGTATTTTTCATCATTTTTTGGTAAAAGTGGATGCTTTTACATGGGATGGCGCTTTTAATGGCGTTATTAGCGTCCCTTTTTAAATTTTGATGCTATTTTGGACGCTAATTAGCATCCCAATTAGCGTCCAAAATAGCATCCCATATTACGCCCAGAATAGCCTCCAAAAAAACGTCCAGAATAGCACCAAGATTAGCACCATATTTAGCCAGGGTTAGCGCGAGGAATTGCAGCCTACTTCCTACTTCTTCTTAACACCTCACAACAACATCCATATTGGGTTCATTTGGAGGTGTTCCTTCCCACCCTATTATGTGTAGGCACCTGCTTAGCTCAACAACTCTTCATGACAACATCTAGATTGGGTTGATTTGGAGACATGCCCTCCCACCCCAGTTGATGTAGTAACTTGCTCAGTTCAACTTCCTTTGGAGGCACACCCTCCCACCTTAGTCTATGTAGTCACCCGCTTTAGTTTGAACCAACACACTCTTCAATGTATTCATTATTTTGTAGCACAACTCAACAACTATCATTTTAGACTTGGTTTTAGTTTTTTCACATTTCACCTGAGAGGAAGAAAGAAGGGATCCTTTCCCCTTCAATTAGGAGGAATTGGTATGAATGGGAGGCCCATCCATCACAATATGATGTTTGGATTTGGTTAGCACCCCATTATCAAATTAGATTGGTTAATTAGTTAGGTATATTATTAAATAATGGTTAGCCTTTTGACTTGTCAAATGTGGAAATCAATGTAATCATATCAAAATGTTATGAAGCCTTCATCTAATATAAGCTAGTATTTTT
This sequence comes from Pseudotsuga menziesii, assembly GCA_001517045.1. Lineage (NCBI taxonomy): Eukaryota > Viridiplantae > Streptophyta > Pinopsida > Pinales > Pinaceae > Pseudotsuga > Pseudotsuga menziesii. The sequence continues at coordinate 46,048 of LPNX011226285.1, read as the reverse complement.
TTCATCTTATATGTATTTTGTTTATTCTAAGTTCAATTATTGAGTTTCATATGTATGTGGATCAATAATTTATTACATAAATTTTGTTGATACCTTTGATAATTACCATTTAACTATTTTATTTTATTTTTATTGTTTTTCAATGTGGTTTGTTGCACCATAGCTTCGTGGAAAGAATTTCAAGGGGCCCACCCAGAGGGACCTCACCCTGTAAGCACTAGTTTTGGGAACTTGTCCCCGAAAGGGATAGAGAATTCAAGCGTTGACCTCGACCTACTAACATCTTGGCCACATAATCTCCAACCAACTGAGCTACCCCACTGAACTAATTTTTAACTATTTATTTATTATAGTAGATTCAATATTTAATATATATAGTCATATTAAAATTGTTATGATAATTAAATATATAAACCCAACACACAATAACACTTCACTTCTATACCAAACAATCCTAAAAGAAACATTAAAAAAGAGTGAAAAACTAAAACAACAATAAAAACAAATTATATAACAATAGTTAGCAATAAATCAATATTTTCAAAAAAGAACAGAACTTATGAAACACTTAATACATCTGAAAATATCACAAGCCAAAATATATAGATAATTTAAAATCACATGTTTTATTTATTTTTATCTTAATATAAAAAAAAAATATTATTGTATACATAGACTCTAAACCAAAATCTATTTTAACCTACAAACTAAATATTAAAATTAAAAACAAATTACAAATTAAGAAGAAAAAAATAAAACAAAGTAATTATTCAATTCACTACTTACTAAATATTAAAAAAAGAAACATCAACATGTTAATATTTTTTTTTCCTTGGAAAAAAAGGCATAATTTTATTTCATCTTTCGAGTAACAAAATTACATTTTTCAGATACACATCACTGTGTATTCAAAAAAGATACCCAGCAGGGGTCCAAATATATACATATACATCAGATATCAAGATGAGAGAACAATCCCGAGCGGACACAAAAGTCTCAAAAATCAGATAGGACCAAAAAGCCATCATATAAGTACCGAAACAGAAAAGAAAAGAAAAAACACATATAGTTCCGAGCATGTAGAACCAATATACAGTGTCAAAAATGACAAGCATAATAAAACAACAGTATAGTTCTGAACAGACTAGCCCCATAAGTGGACTAAAGTAAACAACACTGCCAAAGGATCAAGAAGGGGCCACCCGCTCAATAAAAGGACGATGATAGTATGTTTGTTCAGAATCATCAAGTTTCTCCCATATCTTCCATTGTCCTTCCATCAGAAGAAGACCCTCATTTGGGGCCAAGTCCGCCTCCCTGTTATTCTCCCTGTAGACATGGCTACAAGAGAATGAATCAAAAGAGTCAATAAGGTCAGCAATAGTAAAGAGAATATTTTCCAATCTCAAGTGTCAGCACACCTGAGTCTTTTTGACCCAATTGATGACATTCATTGAGTCACCAAAACATACCAGAGTACGACACCCTTTCTTTGCTGCAAAAATGAGTAACAATTTTAGAATGAGTAGCTCAACAAAGTTATTGTTGCCTTCACCTAAACCCATTGCGATCTTAAAGTAATGTCCATCCTGTATGTATAGAAGAGCTCCCCCACCACAACAGTTTTTTTGTGCCACCCTATCAAAAAATGCCCATGGGGTAGTCTTATCGATTATGACCTCTAAAGACTGCCGCTAATTCCTAGCTCTGATATGATGTGGGAATGCTTCCATTATCCGACAAGCCAATGAAGCAGTAATCCCGGGGGTACAACATTTTCCAGAGAAGATTAAGTTGTTGCGGGCAATATAGATTCCCCAAATAACAAGGAGAGGTAGTGCTTTCATTGAGTCGTTCAGATAGATTCTTCCCCACTCTTCCCATGCATGAAGAATGTTGTCACCCCTCCAAACACAGTTTATGCCAAAGTTTTTTGAACATTCCTTCCAGACTGCTAAGGTGTAAGGGCAAAAAAGGAAAAGGTGTAAAACAGTTTCAGAATCTCCTTTACACAGAGAACACCAACCTAGACCATGAAAGCTCCTCTTTTGTAAGTTGTCCCAGGTTGGAGCCTTATTCTCCAAAACACACCACATAAATAGTTTGTTTTTCGGTGGGCATTTGATTTTCCAAAGTTTTTTCCACCACTAGACCACCTCTCTATCCATCCCCATGCCACTTAGAATGATATAACCTAATTTTGGTGTATAATTCCCCGCAGGAGATGAATCCCAAATTAATACATCCTCCCGATCTCTTAGGATTATATGGTATCTGATGAGTGATCTGATATATCTCTCCAAGTCCCTGGTGACAAGTGCATCAAACCCCAGATCCCCAACCTGAATCCAAGATTGAGCCCATCTGACCAACCGTTCGGGAGCCACGAGCTGATGCAGACAATAAAAACCCGCCTCCCTCAGAGTCAAAATAATGTTTTCCATGAGAAGATGCTGTTGGAGAGACCCAGCCCATGGGTCTTCCCCAATGCGAAGTTTTCTACCATTTTCGACACTCCAGGCCAACCCACCACCAATAACATCAAAGGATTTTATCACAGCTTTCTAGAAAATGGAGCCCCTAGCATGAGATTTATCGGGTCTTCGAATCCAATCCTCCAGCAAGAGTGGTTTGATATATTTTTTATTCATCACAAAGGCCCAAAGGTTGTCCATCTGTATAATTCTCCAGCTGCCTTTTGCCGCCAAATATTTTGCAAAATGGAATTTTTTTTTGAGTCCCCAACCCCCTAATCCTTTTGGAACAACAATATTTTCCCACCTGACCCACGGTGTCACTTGGGCTTCCTATTTCCCGCTCCAAAGAAAATGAAAAAAAAATGCTACGAGCCTTTTCAAGTATACCCTTTGGGATCTAGGCCAATGACATTTAGTACACTGGGATAGCCTCTAAAACAGATTTGACCAGCACGAGTCTACCTGCCCTAGACAAGCAACGATGACACCAAAATTTGAGTTGCTTCTCCAGTTTCTCCAGAAGCCAGACCCAATCCCGCTTTCAATAGTCATTAGGTTTTATATAAAAACCCAGATAATGTAGGCCCTCCTCAAAATTTGCGATATGAAATGGGAAAAGTTCCAAAAGGGCCCGTTCTTCCTCCCTGGATAAAAGGAAAGGGATGACCGTGGATTTACCAACGTTAATGTCCATGGCAGTTGCTTTTGAGAAGAGTTTGAGCATATCATCCAATGCATATAAATCCCTGACAGAGCCCGAACTGAAAATCAAGATGTCATCTACAAACAAAAAATGTGAGATGTGGAGGTTCTGAGCAAGTTGCAACCCAGTGAAATTTCCCAACCTAATCACCTCCTTAATGGCCCGACTGAGACCTTCAGCCACCAATAGGAAGAGTAGTGGTGACAAAGGGCAACCCTACCTTAGCCCACGTTCCGCGTGGAAGAAAGGTGAAGCAGCTCCATTGATCAGAACCGAAAAAGAAACAGTTGTGATACAACTCATAATCCATCTGATAAAAGCAATATCAAAACCCAGGTGTGTTAATAGCAAACGAATATAAATCCATCTTACCTTGTCAAATGCCTTAGCCAGGTCAATTTTGAATATGGCTCCTTTGATATTTTTGACCTTCATACTATGGAGACCCCCCTGGGCCACCCCAATAGCTTCATGGATCAATCTGCCTTCCAAGAATCCAAATTGTTCATTTGAAATATGTTCCGAGAGAACCCGCTTGAATCTGCTGGCAATCACTTTTGAGGCCACCTTATAGATGCAGTTACAGAGTGAGATCGGTCTGAAATCATTGAGTGATAGAGGATTGCCCACCTTTGGGATAAGGGCAATGAAAGTAGAGTTAAAGCAAACGGGAATCCGTCCAGTGGTTCTTGTGTCATTCACCACCTGTAAGAGATCCTGACCCAATAGGTCAAAGAGCTCCAGAAAGAATTCAATCGTCCAACCGTCCGGTCCCAGGCTTCTATCTTTTCGGAAACTTTGCAGCACACTCATTAATTCCTCCTTTGACACCTCCTCCATCAGGGAGAGATTTTCTTCTAGCCCCACAAAACCTGGAAACATTTGTGCAGTTCTAATGATTTCAGCAAGAGTGGCCTGAGTAGGCGCCTTGAACAGTTTTTTGAAATAATCAACCCCTAGAGAGGCCATACTGTCGAAAGTGTCATGAAAGTTACCTTGTTCATCTTCAAGTCTCCAGACAGTGTTGGGAGCCTTCCTGCCTTTTGCATAAGCATGAAATTTTTTTGTGTTGTCATCCCCACTTTGAAGCGAAGTTGCCCTGCTCTTAAGTCGCCACGTTTCCTCCCTTTCCAGAAGGAGCAAAGTCCTCCGGCCCTCCAGCCTTTTCAGAGCATCAAAATCTCCTCGATCCAGAAGACCACCACCCACTTGTTCAAGGATTGCAGCAATTTCAGCTTCGACCTGTAACAATTCTCTGATATCCCTCTTTCTTTTTTCATAAACCCAAGGCTTAATCAAAGCTTTCAAGTGCCTGAGATTTGCTGTAAAATGGAAAGCATCCGAGATCCCAGTCCCCGGTCGATAGTTTTCCCATCCATCAGTAATAAGGGCAATAGAAATTTCATCCTGAAGCCAAGTTTTGTTAAACTTTAGAGGGCAAGGCGGTTTGGTTGGCCCGTCTTTGATTTCCAAAAAGATTGGAGAATGATCTGAGAGGCCCCCCAATCCAACCCATTGATGGATGAGTTGACGATTGTCCACAATTCTTCCAGAGATAGGGAATCTGTCCAATCTCTTCGCCACCCTCCCTTCCCCACACCTGTTGTGTTTCCAAGTGGGCTTGAGCATCACAGGCTCCACATCCAGCCAACATTTATCCACCAAGAGCCTTGTAAAGTATTCATAAAGAATATCAAGTCTAGCATGAGGCCCCCAGACCTCTGCCTAACCCAAAGAGAAATTGAGATCCCCACCAATAATCATATTGCCCCCCCTAAACATCGAATGATTGATAATAGAGTCCCAGAATGGAATTATATTCAGATATGGACCATAAATATTGATAACATCAAAAGTGTCTATCAGATCCAGAGCTTTAATAGAGATGCCTAGGACCGATTCCATCCCCCAGACATTAAGAACCTTCACACATATAGAGTTCCAACCAATTTCCAGGCCACCCGAGCGGCCTCTAACATCCAAAGTTTCAAAACACCAATCCCCAAACCAGCTTTCAAGCTTAGTCTTAACCTCCTAACCTTCACCCAATGTTTCCTGAATTAAAATAATCTCGGGTTGGTCTAATTCAACCACCCGCCGTAGTGTCGATATTTTATGGGGACCAGCAAGACCCTGGCAGTTAAAAGAAAGGACCTTCATCTTCGACCCTTCTTGCGGGCATTCACTACTCTAAGTGCCCTATCAATCGAGAGTTGTTTCCCTTCCAGAACATCCGTCTTAGCTCGGGATTGAGCCTTTGCTAAGTGTGAAACACGGCCCCTCCCCCTAGCAGAGACCGCCGAGTTTCTCCCCAAGCCTCCAGAGCCACCTTTGGTGCAAGAGCGCAGGAAATAAACAATGTCAGAGGATTTAGTTGGAGAGCTAACCGAATTAGGCAGAACGGGTTCAATAACCGGCCCAGAGGATGGTTTCTCAATGATAGCAGCAGAGATGGGTGGCTGTAACTCAATAGAATTGAGGGATAGTTTCTTTAGACCCTCCACCTAGTCAATACCAGAAACACTCAAATGTCTAGTAAATAAATAAATTGACGAGGGAAGGGAAAAAGAGGGAGTACCCGGAGTACCGACCAGGAAGGGTTCTCCAATCAATCTCTCCCGAGCAGCCACCTGTATCTCTTCCGAAGGTGCCACTTTCGCTATGCTGCCTTCCACAAAAGCGATATCAAGACCCGCTGGTGAAAGGGGCAGTGAGGAGGGCGCAGATAGATCCCCTTCTCCACCCGAAATAGAGTTGCGATCCTCCTTATGTCAATTTTCCTTTTTACGAATCGCAAGTGGGAAATCAATCGTCGGGTGACCGTATTCGTGACATTTGTAACAACGAAAAGGAACATTCTCATAGTCCAATGTTTGCAGACGTGAATAGTCCTTCCATGCAATCCGCATAGCCCCTGGAAGACCATTCCTGATATTGATACTGACCAAGATGCGAACCACCCTCTTCAGATTGGTGCTATTGAAGGATAAATCCGCCTCCAAAAAGGTACCCAAAAGATTACCAATGTGCATGAAGTGTTCCATTGTCCAGAATGGAAGCGACAAGCTGGGGAGTCGGACCCAAGTCGGAACCACATCAACACATTCCTGACTAGCATCGAACATGGGATGCCACTTCTTCAGCAGAACCGGAGCCTACTCAAAGGTCCAATTTCGGGTAAGAACCCAATTCAAATGTTCCTCCTTCTCAAAATTGAAGGCAAACAAGCCTCTCACCAACCCTTCAACTATCAGCACAACCCCCAATACCCCCATCCAGCAATCATTCACCCAAGTGTTGACGGCCCTTACCGACAACGATTTTCCCATGAAGCGCCCTACCAGAGTGAAATTTACCAAGGATTCCATCGAAGCCCAGCTAATATCCTCCCCAACCGTGTAATTTATAATCGGCAACATCTTTGGCCATTTGCGTCTCCGTCAACCCTTACTACGTGAGCTATAGCTGCCGTCATTTCCACCAACGAGCAAGGATTCATGGTTAGCCATACTAGGGCAGCCTCATTGCTCCCGCACCCTAATGGCTCTGCCTACAAAGCCCTCCAGTGAGTCCTTCCCCGCACTGTCCACAAGGCCGCCATCAGTACAGGAACCTTCGCGCTTCAAACCAACATAAGGCCTTGAGCCTCCGATCTCAGGGTGACCCCCCAAAAGACCCTCCTACAAGTGCGAAATATTCCTCGGTGAGTGATAGAACGATTCATCCGGCAACACAACATCCACAGGCGGTGAAAGAATGAACCCAGACAACGAGAAGTTTTCCACCGTGAGCGGTGAGGGTTTTTTAGCTCTGAGAAGCTCTTGCCAATCACACCCTAAGTCCTCCACCACAGCTGCAGGACCACACGATGGGGTAAAACCAAAAATGCCCTCCTCCATCGGGTCATCCGAGTAATCTACCAAGTCATCTTCCGACATCTTCACGGGAATCCAACCGGCACAGTAACAAGTAAAAAATGAAGGCTAAGAAAGAAAACGACTCAAGAGGTGTCGACGAAAAGAATCTCGGGTTCCACAAAATCCCCTAGTTGTCCAACGTCTTTGTCAGACCAGCACCTGTCCCTCCACAGGGCGAGAGCAGGAGGACTGAGGCCCCTGCCAGGCCCCCTCAAGGAGACCGCGCTCCCACATACGCCATCAAAACCATGCAAACCCTTGCCATCATCAACATGTTAATATTAAAAAAGAAACATCATAAAATAAAATAACAAAAACTAAAAATAAATTAGAAACATTATATTAAAAATTAGAAACAATTCCAATAATATATACCAATATTTTAATATATATTATTATTTCCCTCTTAAATGCATTCACTACATTTGCTCCTTGGTACGGTTTCTGATGCTTAGTTGCTTTGCCTTCCCCATGCTGTTGATTTAATAGCTCCTATCTCCATTTCAATAGCTCTGAACATTGTAGTTTGATGGCAGATTTTATATCATATTAAAGGGTTTTTATTATTTTATTATTTCATTAATGTAATTTCTTATTGTTTCGTAGGAGGTAGCCCAGCCTAAATACTACAACTTTCTCATCCATGAAGCCGAATGTAATTAGATTTTTTTTCTAAATTCGTTTGCTCTAAATAGTATTTTATTGATTTTCTTAGAATATATGCAGAAGATCAAAGGTAGCTTAAGGAAATGCTGTAATTTCAATTTTTTTCTTAGTTTCTTCTAACCAGTTTCATTGATTTTCAGAACATGAATGAAGGTGATCCAATAAATCGAATACAGTTGGAGAGAGATGGATAAGCCGGGAAGAGAGCCAAAGAGGAAGAATTCAATCATTAGGAGAGGAGGGAAGTAATCCAATCTATGGTATGTTTATGATGATTTTTTTATTTGAGTTTTAGAGTTTTTTTATTCCAAATTTCTAATGCCTATAATGAAATATTCAATTGCAGAGGTTCTCAGTAGATTTCATGCGGACGAAAAACATATTCAATAAAGTTCATTGGAGGCTCAAATTTTTCACCAGCCCTAACTTTTTGTTCATAAATTTTTGAAAAAAAAAGAAATTAATAGCACTCAAATAAAAATCATAGCACTAAAACAAATGAATGAGAATGAATAATACGAAGTTTTTATTATTATTATAAACAAACCTCAATTAG
>LPNX011226285.1:22075-37577 GCA_001517045.1 Pseudotsuga menziesii | reverse complement strand
ATATATATATATATATATATATAAGTTTTAGTTTTTAAATTTGTTTAGTGATTAAATTTTTATCTATTTTTTAAATAAAATAACTATTATTTAAAATTCAGATAAAAATATATTTCATTCATTTAAAAAAAATTATAGTTTTTTATTACTTTTAAAAATATTATCATTTTATTTGTATAATTTTATAGTTTTTATTATTTTTTAAAATGTTATTATTTTATTTGAATGATTTTTGTATTACATTTTAAAAATATCATATAAAGTAATCTAATATTTAATTTAATATTTAATTTACAACATTAATTTATGTCATTTCTTTTTATAGATTATATTTTCTTATAAATTTGTTTAATGATAATATTTTAATTTGATCTATATTAACCATAATATTTTTAACTAATAATCATACGATGTTATTTTTTTGTTTGTTTGTTTTAATTGGAAATGGTTTATAATTGTTTTCAAAAGCATTACTTAGTAAGCATAAAGTTAATTCAAATATAAATAATATAGTTATGTAAAAATTGTACACACTATTTTTCATCATTTATAAAGAAATTAAAAAATAGTATCAAACATGAAAAATAAATTCTTAATTCTCATAATTTATAAAGAAGTTAAAAGATAAAAACTAGTTTTTCATCTCACAAGACTGTTAAAAATAAATTATTTTTTCAGCATTATCTATGTTTCTTTAAAATAATAACATAATTTAAAAAAACAAAAATTAATTACGTTAATATTCTACTTATATTTAATATGATAAATACAACGATCTAATAAATATTATAAATCATTGATTTCATAAATATTTCATGTATATTAAGAGTAAATGAATGAGAATAATGGTTTTATTTTCTTATACATAATATAGTGAATTATTGAACTTTGATTATGGATAAAAAAGATTAAAAAGACTAGTTTTATGTACACTTTCATTATGATAATAATAATATTATGTTAAAATTAAGGATATTTAAAAAAAAAACTAACAAATGTTTTAATAACTATAATAAGGTTTGAGAAATGAATTTCTTAATTCTTATTAATAGTAAAATTTCTACAATATTTTTTTTTATAAGATAATTATTTTATATATACATTTATGAATGAGAATTGGTATTAGCATTAAACCTTAAATAGCATCCATAATAAACTCCCTATTAAAATACAAAGTTGTCTTAACCATTTGTTACTTTATGGTGGTACCAAAACATGATGCAAAAATGAAGCAAAAATTGGTGCAAATTTGGAAGCGAAAATTGGCACATATTTGGAAGTAAAACGTGGTGCAAAATGGGATGCTAAAGTGGTAGCACAAATGGATGCAATATTGGACGTTAATTCGGATGCAAATATGGTGCTAACGGGGATGTCATTTAGGAAGCAAAAGTGGATGCTCTCTAGGAAGCAAAAGTGGACGCTCTTTAGGAAGCAAAATAGGATGTTATTTAGGAAGCAAACCTCGGCATTGTTTAGGACGCAAAGTTGAGCGTTATTCTGGAAGCAAAAAAATAGACGCTATTTTGGACGTCATAAATGATGCTATCTAGGATGCAAAAAAAGACGTGTTTTGAGACGCTTTAAGTTTTGTCCATGACGCGTCCCATTTAGCGTCTAGTTTGAGCACTCAATGTAAACAAAAATTACACTAAAAAGGGACGCTAAATGGGACGCTAATTCTTGGATTTGTTGTAGTGAACGCTAACACAATTATTCAAAATTATATATATAGTTACCATCGTTCATGGCACATATTTTCTGGTTGGAGGTCTCCTTGCTTTTAGCTATATGAGTTTTCGATGTCAGAACTGTTGAAGTCGGTGTAATTCATTTGCTTAGAGTAAGCTATTAGGGTATGCCGAAAGAATTCCATGTAGCTTACTGGTGACTGTTATGGTGTTTAATTATTTTTAATGTTTAAGAATGACATTGGCTATAAATTGATGGGATCATATTAAAACTAAAACATCATTCACTGTTTTTACATTGAAATACAATTTTAGATTTTATAGTTTCCAAATGACTAGAGAATTCAATGAAGGTTAATTTGTTCAATCATGGAAATGTTCACTTATAGTCGGATTTAGATTGATAATCGCAACATTTATTTATTTATTTTCAATCATCAAAATCAAGATATATTTGTAAGTGTGGTTCACAAACCAGCTAGGGGGTTGATACATCCACGATTTGATACTGAGACCTTTTGCTCAGAACTTACCACACTAAACCACTTGAGCTAGCCTACCCCTATATATATACAAGGAAACAATTTACTTAATTAACATTAAGTGATTTTAAGATGAGTAAAGTTATAGAACTTGTGATACAAATTTACAAACCTTAAATGATCTTTATTTCCTTTCAACTTCTCCTAATGATTAGGGTGTGGGAATGGGAATGGTTGAGTGATGGATGATATGGGATCTTAGGGTTTTAAGGTTGTCCTAATGATTAAGGTGTGGGAATGGTCGAGTGGTGGATGATAGGGGAAATTAAGGTCTTCAAGGTTGGAGTAGAAGGCATTAAAAAAATCCAATGGTGATAATGGTAGAAGTTCAAACTCGTAATTCATTCAATGATGTAGTGTCAATAAATTCAAAACAACACAACCCACTTGGGTTGTAGGAAAGGGTGGCCCCAATGAGTCCAAAAAGAGTGCGAAAGATCAAGGGAACCAATAAAGAAAGGGATAGATGATCTGGTGGATGCATAATAAAAATAGAGGAAAATCCTTGTTATGAGTTCAAATCCACTAAAATACTAAACTATAAACATTACATGAAGTGATAGGGAAGTTCATGGGTATCTAGAAATCAATAAAGTATTTGATGTGATGAATTAACACTAGGTTAAAGTCTAAGGGTCAAGTTGACCTAAAACTGGGCTATAAGGTTTCTTTTTTACAACCATGTTTCTCAACATGAAGAACAAGGAATCCATACTTAAGGATGAACCATATTTGTTTAACTATCGTGGTCTTATATATCGATGACTTGGTCATTACAAGTAGTTATAAGAAGGTCATTGCACGATGCAAGACAAGTTGAGCAATGAGTTTGACATGCATGACATTAACATAATTCACTATTTTTTTGGGTCTAGAGGTTTAAGAGTGTATACATGAGGTATTCCTTTGATTGGAGAAGTATGTAGTCGATATCCTGAAGAGATTTTAGATGTTGGATTGTAAACCCTTAACCACTCCTATGATTACAAATATGAATTTTCATGTGGATCTCAACTCAGGCTTGGTAGATCCATCACTGTACATGCACTTGATTGGTTCCCTTATGTACCATGCTAATACCATACCAAATATATGCTTTGTAGAGAATACCTTGACCTAGTTCATTGTTGAGCCTAGGAAGATTGATTGGAAGGTTGCAAAGCCCGTGATTTGATACTTGAAGTAGACAATGAATTATGTTATGAGATGTATGGGAGACAATGAGTTGGTGTTGCATGGTTTTGTTAAGTTTGATAGATATTGGGATTCACCTAGCCTACTACATATGTTAATATGTATTATGTGTTAGATATGATGTGCTTATATTGGTCTTATATGTTGATGACTTGGTCATTACACATAATTCTATGAAACTCATTGCATGTTGCAAGACAAAGTTTCCCAATGAGTTTGACATGAAGGACATCATCGTAATGCATTATTTTTGGGGTCTAATGGTTTTCCAGGGTACACATTATCAGTTATTTGCATTAGGTAAGTATATAGTGGAGATTCTTAAGAGATTTCAAATGTTGGATTGTAAACCCTTAGCCACTCCTATGATTACAATTATGAAGTTTCATAATGAGTTAGACTCACAATTGGTAGATTCGTCATTGTATAGGAAATTGAATGGTTCGCTTATGTACCATGTTACTACCAAACCAAATATATGCTTTGTAGTGAATACCTTGAACTAGTTCATGGTTTAGCCAAGGTAGATTCATTGGAAGTCTGCAAAACATGTGATTTGATACTTGAAAGAGACAATGCATTGTGCTGTGATATATATGGGAAAATGAGTTGATTGCATGGTCTTGTTGATTTTGATGTATGTTTGTATTCCCTAAGGTTTATACATATCCTAATCTGTATTATGTGATTGATAGATACAATATGCTTAACTTGGTCTTGTATGTTGATGACTTGGTCATTACAAGTAGTTTTAGCAAACTCATTGCACTGTGCATGTGATTTGATACTTGTCTAGATCGTGATTCTACATTCACTAGTTAATTATGACAATAGTTGTTTAAAATTTAGGGCACATAGTTGAAAATGGGCACAACTTATTATCCCTAAATAGATGGTTAATTAAAAGTGGTTAACAAGTTCTTTGAAAATTATTTGATATGCTTTTCCTCGAACTGGTAACACCAATGGGCTCAATGGCTACCCCATGTAGAGTGTCGATATAAATCCACTTATCATGGTTCTATCAAAATTTCACCATATAAATTTTTCTATGGCCAAAACCCCACTTTATTAGCTTCCTATTTACTAGGGTTTAGGGAGCGTATCACGCATTTAACACTAGAATGACCATTTTGTGCACACTTAAAGGACAATTTGTTTTTTTCTCAAAATAAAAGAAAGAAATGGTTCGACCAACATTGTTTTAATATTTCTTTTGATAAAGAGGGTCATGTGTTTTTTCGTCTAGACTTATAAGTAGACCTATCTAAACAAGGGCCATCAAATTAGTGCCAAATTTCTATGGACCCTATCAAATAATCTATCACATTGGACAAGTTTCCTATAAATTAGTTCTTCCATACCAATCCAAGCTCCATCTTGTATTTCATGTGTCTTATTTGAAGAAGTTCACAGGGCCAACTTGCCAATTCATACTAGCCTTTCAAAATGGGATGAAGAAGGGTCCATTTGGATACAATAGGAAATAATGCTTCCCATAAGAGAGTGTCAACTATTCTAGTGCATTATTTGTGATGTCGTGATATAGTGGAGGATATGCAACATAAAGATGCCACTTGGGAACCAAGGGTGATAACCCAATAGGTTCCACTCCTCCAACTTTGAGGACACTGCTTCTTTTGAAGGGGGAGGGGGGCATGTTATGGTCTCACTCTAACATTTCTACTTTGGGGTATGTAATATCCCAATTTTAACCCTTTTATTTTAAATTTGAGTTATGGAATATTGTACATAGGTTCCTTTATTATTGTACTTTCTCAAACACTGTGAGGTATATATGTCATGGTGATTTTAATGCTCACACATAATTTTATTTTGTAGTTATTAAAATAACCAAGATGTACTAATCATGCATGCCTAAAGGGGCTATAATATAATGTTATGCCACATTCAGTATGGGGATTTTTACACATTTTCGCTTTAGCTGTGAGGATGAACTCCAAACTTTTGTGCCCAAAAAATATATATGTGATGAGAATGCCATTTGGACTGCCATACCATGAAAAAATATTTTCTATGATGATGATATGGAAATAGATGTTTTATTTTGTTGCTTCTACATGATCATGCATATGGTTGTTTTGATAAGTATAACTGGCAGTATTAGTCATAGATTGACATGGATAAGGGATATACTTATTTATCTATGTATAATGGACCAAGATGACCCTTGGTATTGCAACAATTATACCCCCTTCTTCTATTTCATAATTTCTCATTTCCATTTATCAATCATCATTTCACTTTGACTCTACATCCTAATGGTTACTAAATTGACTTCATAAACTCTTGATCTCCCCCATTTTATTCCCTTTACCATAAGTGCCTCCATGTTTTCCCTATGTCTCAGGCCCACTTGTACTGTTGTGGTGAATCCTGCGGTGATTTAGGTGGTTTCCAAGTATGCTCCATGAGGTGAAATGCTATTAAACATGAAGAACTACCATTAAGCAATGTTTCCCGTTAGATATGAAACAATAAATTCACCCCCCTATAATGCCTCAAAAAGGGTAGTTGAAGACAAGATACTAGTCGATGAGTATTGTACCAAAAGATAATAAAGAAGAAAGAGTAGTACCAAATCTCAAAGAAATCAAGAGGGACTAAGACAATTGCAAAACTATTGTAATCAAAATAAAAGAAAATTAAAATATTGCAAGGCTTACTTGTAGATGCCTTTAGTAAAATCAAGGGTAATGTCTCCTCATCCAAAATAAAAGAAGAAAAGTCCAAGAATAAAAGAGAGAAAAAAAAAGAAAAAAAAAAGAATAAAGGGGAGTCTTATTGATAAGGTAAAAGGGAGAAATATCTCATACAAAATCCGTTTTAGGGATACATCCCTATTGTTTGTACTTTGGTGAAGACTACAAGGGCATCATGATCCCCACATCTTGTGTCATTAAGTTGATTAAAAACCATTTCACTTGTCTATTAACCTTAGTTGAGTCATTCACCTCCACCCCAAAGGATAACTAATTGAACATGCAAGTACTTATATGTTATTATGGTTATGACATATTTATAAATCATTTTTCTCATGAATCTAGTAGAGATACTTATGGGGTATGTAATCATGTTTATATGAGCTATGCTATATGATGATGCACACTTATGATCATTGCATTTGTACTTGTAATACAACATCATTTCAAAGCATTGGATATGTCTAAATTCTCCTTTTAGAGATATTTAGAGGTCCATAGTTCCATTGGTCAAGTTTGACCAAGTTTGACTTTTTCAATAGTTTGAATTTGTCAACAAGGTAGTTTGACCTAGTCAACTAGATCGGAAAATAGAGAATACACATATATATTCATAATACAATATTCATATAGATTGTAAAAGGAAATTAAATCCTTCCTCCATTGGTTATATGCACATTTGGACTAATAGGCAATTAATCGAACCTTTCCTAAGGTTTTAATTTATAAAAATGGAACATTTGATACATTTCTAGGGAAATTTGAGCACGTATTTTTTTTGTATGATCTTCATAGGCTACAAGGGCTCATCATAAGCAATTTCCCTTCTTGGTTTACAAGGATTCAACAATTTTGGATTAATGACATTTAATTAGAGCTTTTCCTAAGGTCCTGATTGTAAAAATGCACGAGTATGATTAAGCAAAAATTAAGCCACTAGGGGAAATTCAATTTGATTATTTTGAATTGTGGGTCATCCTCAATGACTACACGAATGATTATTCATCTTGGAGAGATGATCCCACTCATTTTTTGGCCCTCACTCAAAGAGGGTGATTTAGAGGAGGCCACACTTGCTCAAGGAGGGCGACTTGGCCATTGATGTACTCAACTTTGTAATGTATTAATATCACCTGTTGATTTGTAAATCTCATTCCGATGAGATGTCATCCACTGATCTATTTATTAATAGGGATTCATTCCCCCTCTTGTTCTATAAAAGAGGAGGGTGATTTCATTATAAAAAGAGAAGAGAATGGGTAATTTTGAGTAATAGAAAGACTATTTTTGCAAAGATTTCTCTTGTTAATGGTGTTTTTGGAATTGGATTTTGGATCTTGCTTTCCTCTAGTTTTTAGTCTATGAATTTTTATTTATTTCAAGGTAATGTCTTTTGTATTTTTTCATGTATAAGTCTGAACTTTTCAACTGTTATGATACTTTGAAAAATTATGGTAAGAACCTAAGTTTAGAAAGTAATTGCTATTGCCTTGATTTCTGGGTTTTGTTGATCTCTTTATCTTATGCATAAATATCCTGACTTGTTTTATGGTTTCTGCCTTATGATTTGGATTGCTTGATTGATTTCCATTTCTAACTTTTACTCAGCATGCTGGTTGGAAGAGCATAAGTATTCTAGAGGGCACCTCAACCAGATCGAGTTGTAGATCACTCTAGGGTCTCTATTATTTATGGTATTCATCCTCAATGTCATCCGACTAGGAAGGGTGAATCAAAAACATGACTATACTTAAGGTACTTGGTCTCTAAAACCCCCCTTTTCCTTCTTTCTCTCTCTCTTTTCACTTATTTTGCTACTCATTTCACTATTACATTTTGTTAAAAGACATATTTTCTTCTTGAGGGTGTTCGCCCCCTTTTCCCTTTCATCATTTGAAACTAACAAAATCCATGTAAAAAAGGGGAATCACATTCCAAATTAACTCAAGAATGATAGACTAAGATCTAAAATCAACGATATCAAGTTGTTGGTTATGAAATCTTGTTTTTGGTTCATTATACATGGTGAGTGCTTAAAACTTGTTGGTTTATGCTAGCACTGTTTGCAGGTAAACTCTTCATACATCAACTTTTCCTTTTATATTTGAATGATGTAATATCTAGTAATTTTGAAGGGACTATGGATTTTACCTTACTGCCTTCAAATTATTAATTGCATCCTTGCTAACATTCATATATCTCCTTTTACTATTGTTGTTCATATTTTAGTTTTGATTCTTATAAATAAAAATAAAATTAGTGTGATAGATCTTAACATTGTGCAAATTAGAGGCTCATTTAGGATGATTCATATTTCTCTTCTAGTAAGCTACTTTTGCATGTTTACTAAATTGTTAATATATGGTTTTGTATAATCACACTTTTGCATATGTTATTACTTTGATTACTAGCATTGTATAGTTATTTAGATCTAGAAACTCTCAACAAGCATCTTGATCCACATATTTACTTTGTTTAGATCTAAAACTATATGCTCATTATTGGTAACACACATACACAAAACACTTCTTGTTCATATCATATGAACATTAAATTATTCTTGGCGAAATAATTGCCTTAGATGTATCTTATTTCAGTAAAGACAAATTTGTGAATACATTTCATGGTTGATATTGCACTTAGCATATTTATTTTACTCTTTGTTCAAGCAGTGGTTAAATGTTAATGTTTCATTTTCATGACAATTATTATTGATGTTTGAGCAATATATGGCGATTGGGATATCCTTTTGAAATATTGTGGGTTTGGGGTAGAAGACATGTTCCAACGTCTATAAACAACAACAACCTTATTTCGTTAGGCATGTAAAACTACAACTGGGATTCATATTATCCATGAATACAGTTGGTTCTTAAGCACACGTTGTGTGCTAAATATACTAGGGGCTAGTGTTGACCACCACTGTAACTCCTGCCAATACCCCATGTGAGTAATATCACATTAGACATGACTTGAACATGGAATGAAAATCCATCTACCTTGCATATATTTAAGACCATCTTAGGGAACTTGAAACCAACATATCGACCATTTTTTCATTGTAGTGCACCAAACACAACATTTAGGAAGATCACTCTTCACATACTTGGGTAATTGGGTGATGTGGAAGATGGTACAATTGACCCTCCTTGGTTAGTGTTATGAGATATTAGGCCAAACATCATTGTTGAACCAACCCTACATGTATATCGAAGATTTATTGTGGCATGACACTCCTTTTCTCCTAAGACACAGTTAGTGGGATAATTCTTGTCAATAATTCCGCATACATTGCTCAAACTTTTATATTCACACTGGTTATTATATTTAAATGTTCTTGGTAACTTCACACTCACATATCATATTTCCTAAATTTATATTTGAACTTCATCAATCTATGGGATTCATACTTCATTCTCAAATTCTAGCAAACCCTTGGCTTATTTGAAAGTGTGTTTTATTGCAATCCTTTTTAATCCTAGACACACTCTCAACCAGACTAGTACTTGTGAAAGCTAGCAATTGTTGTTTAGTATTAAGGAAGGTCTCAATGTTTCCTTTCGATTATGACATGTTAGGTTGAAAATACCATAGTTTTGTCAGGTTAGAAACTAATTTACCTTGAGATCATTTGAATTCCAGGTGTTCCAACAACATATGCCACACAATAACACAAGAAAGGAATGGTGAGGGGTTCTAAGGGAATGCCAATATTCCTTATCCACATTACCATTACCCAAATCCTTGACTCTTTTATGATGTTGAGTCTAACATATAATTTAAATTGAGGTAAATATAGTGGACTTAACCATCTCCTAAATCTAGGAAACGACCTCCAACATTCAAGGATTTTTCTCTCCCCTATAGTACTGGAACTAGGAATAGTTGGATTAGGGTTCTTCTTGCCATCATTCACGCATGAAAGAATAAGAAATTCAAATTGTAGAGAGAGCTAGCTTTGAAGGAGGGTAAGAAGAGAAAATAAAAATTTAACGATGGACAAGGAAGCTATCATACTAAGGAACATGAAAATCATGAAAGGAAATCATTAGAACCTTGGGAGGAGAAGGAAAAAGATTATGATATAAGTTAATGGATAGTAGCATGGTCCTCTCCATGCCATATTGATGATCACTAGAGGGAGGGACTTCTACAAGACTATTGATTAAAAAAGGAAGAGTTTATCCTTGTGTTGTGTGGGTGTCAAATAGCTGGTCCAATTTAAAATCTCAACATTAGTATAATTGGTATATCCTTCCCTTTGTTTTGAAATGGAGAAGTTGTCCCAATAATTTCACATATCTCCTTTGTTTCTCTAGCGGTATCATAGCCTTGCTAGGGGATGCAATCTATAATAGATTGCTTATGGTTGGGTGGAATTTTTTTAAAACTTAGTCGATCTTTCTGGCTTAGCTTTTAAAATAAGATAAATATTTTGCTTTGAATTATTGAAATTTTCTATTTGAAATATATGAAGAAACATGAGTATGAATTGATCCTTGCATTTACATATGTATTTCAGGATTCACGAGAGTAAGTTGTAGTCCTTTTGAATATATATTATTATTATTATTATCAAATGATAGAAGCCACTTTCTTTTCTTGTTTTATGTTTTTTCTACCATGTTAGTGGGTTATACAGACTAGATATATGCCCATGGGCATATGCCTATAAAATTGTATTTTATATTTGATATGAAATTATTCTCATCCTTAAGTAGTAGAAGTTTTCTTCTTCTTCTTGTAATTAACATTTTTCTTAGCATCATATTGATAAAGAAGTTTAATAGCTTAACAGTGACACAAGAATTTATCTCTCTTCATAACAATGTCTATTGTGTTCAATATATTTAGAAATTATATGAAAATTTGGTTATTGGAATAAAAAAGAATAATAAGAAGTAGGGGTTTTACTTCTAAAAGGGCTTAAAATGATTTGTTGCCATTTGTTACATAATTGGTTTCTTTAAAAGGGCTTATGATTTATGATTCTAGAGTTGTGAACTATGGGCCCATTTTTGTTGATATTTCATTATATGGATTTTCCAATAGTGAGCGTTGTTTTTTATGTTGAGCGTACTAGTAGTTTAGAGTTTTGAGTATGAGACTCTTTCTAGTTTTACTGAATTTTATTTCTCCCTAACTTTGTAAAATTTCAAGGGGATGACTACATGATGACTATAACTTTTGAAAATACTATTTTTTTTTAATTTGTTGAAGCATCATTTGCAAGAAAATATAAAAAAATAACATAATTTTAGTTGGATGAATCTTTTCATATAAATACATTATGTTTGTTGTTTAGTATGTTTCTCTTTCCAACATGCAAACTCTTTAGAGGTTGTCTTTTTGGTTACCTAGGGGAATGCATTTTCATTAAAGGGTCATTCAAAGGAATCTAAGGATTAAGGTGATCCCGATGATCCTAATTACACTAGACATTGTGTTGATTCCTCTCATTCAAAAAAACCTAGATGTTTTGATAAATGGAGAACTCATCAATTTGGCATATACAAAATTATATAAATATTTTCTTGTAGAATTGTATGCTTGCACAACTAATCTTTGCATTTAATCAATGAAGAATTTATGGTATATGTTCTTAAGATCCAATTCTGTTGACTTGCTATCCAATTGATAAATGAAGAGTTATAGTGGCCATGTATTAGAGTTTAAGTTGGTTTAGTATGTAAGATGAGGAAAAGATCGTGTGAATAATGAGAAAAGATGCCTACTCCCCCCATTCTATGCAAATAAACATGCCAGATTGGTTCATTCCATTTGGTACCATAACTTCATTTTCTGATACGACCTTTGGCCACTCCAATTTTTCAGAGCTTCTATGAAATCCAAGTCCTTGAACAAGTGTTGTCCCTTGGTCATTGACATTTCAATTTTTTTTTTGAATGAGTACTCTATTGCAAAATAAAATCAAGTAAAATCAGCAACGAACGATTGAATCCATTTTGTAAAAGCGAAAAAAATGGAAGAAGAAGAAAGGTGAAGATAAGAAAAAGGTAAAATACATTTACTAAACTTGGTAATTTTTTTAGTAGATCCATTAATTTTTTTTATAAACTCGATAAAATGTTTTTACTAGACTCAGTAAAATCATTTTATTAGACTTGGTAAATATTTTGGTAGTGGATCACTGTGAAATCACTATAATATTTTAATTAAGAACCACTAACTAGTGTTGAAACATCCTTATTAGAAATTGAAGACAAACAATGGTTGATTGGATAATTTGTAATAAAGTTCGAAAATACAATCAACAAATGACAAATGAGTAATAAAGTTTATTTCACCATATGTATATCAAAGGTTGCAAAAAAGAATATTTGAATAAAGTGGAATAAGTATCAAGGTTATTTCAAATGTATAAAATGGTATTCTAAAAATAATTCCTATGTTATTATTCAAGGGTATCTTTGTCTAGTGAAAGTGGAATCCAAAAATTATAAAATTATTATCTCCTTACTATTTTTAACTAGGGAAATCAACAACTGGGGATGGGCTCGTACTAGTCGATGACATGGGTTCTATTCTCGTCTGCAACCACTATACCCATAGGTGCACCCACACAACCCGTAAGCACGGGGCATGAGTAAATTGAGGTTTGAACATGTGATGTCACAAGGAGTTCCTTAACAATATACTCTATCACTAGTTGGTTTACACCCTTGTGCGCAGTTTATCTTTTTACTTAAATTAAAAAAAATTAATATTGAGTGGCGGTCAAAAGATATAAACCTATAAAGATGCGGTAAATGAGTTATTTAAATCATTAAAGACATAGTACTAAGTCAAAGGAACCATGAGTTCCATAAATGATTCTACTTTTTTGGTGAAATGTCCATTTTGTGCAAAGGAATTTAAATGTCAAGAGTCCTTCAAGAATGGTCACATCAATGGCGTATATTGTAAAAGACAAATAACTCTAACAAATTATCAAAGTGAAATGATGCAAATTAAAAAATTAGAAGACGCATTAGCACAATGTCAATAGTACATTAAAAGATTACAAATTCATATGAATGTGGATAAAATTCACAAAAATTAGAAAAGGGAGAACTAATATCTAAAAAATCATAATCAAGAGTTATTGACTCAATTGAAGAAATTAAAAGAGGAGAAAAAACAAAATCAACATCTCAAAAAAAAATTCAACAAGGGATTTGTTATGCCTAAAGTATCAAAAGCGTTCCTTCTAGATGTACCTGAGTGGGGGGTTTATTTTTTCTTTGTAAAGGCCAAGTTTTGGGACTATATTATGTAGAGTGTTAATTTTGGGGCTAAATACCCCTGATTAGGTCATGGCAGGTCCCCTCGGTTTCCACCTAAAGGAGGTGATGTCCTTGTGGCTTTGTTAACTACCCTTTGGGTGGGTGTCTAGTGCCCTTGAGGAAAATCATTAGGACACATGACCATACTCATATGTTTCTTTGTAGAGGTTATTGGATGTGTATGGGTTGTCATTCACGTTTTATCCCACCTCATTTTTCCCACTTGGACCTACTGTTTTAATGCAATTTACCCCTCCCGGTCTCCAGATCCATAAACTTCATTTCTTAAAGAAGAGCTTACTTGTGATAAAGGAGGGAATTGAGGTAAAAACATCTGCTAGGGTTAGTTGGGGCATGCCATCCTCCTTTTGACACTTTGCACTTGGTGGAGCCTAATTGCACATTTTTATTCTTATTTTATGCCATTATGTGGTTTAGTCCCCAAGTTTGTGGGTGCACTAACCTAAAATTTTATAATTTGTTATTAACTTGCAGTCTTGAATTTGTAAAAGGTTGAGAGTTGCCTCATATAAATAAGACAACCTCACCTCATTTTTAAATTATGGACAAGGGTTCAAATATGAGATATTTTATTTTTTCTCTTGGTTTATTGCAGCTATTGAACTAGCATACACCTCTCTCTTGAATTCCTTTTTTCTTGTTTAAAGGATGAATTGATGATGTTCTAGTGTTTAATTTTTCACATGATAATTTGATGCTAAGACTAGTTGTAATAACTCATGATGCTCAAGGGTGACCTAAGATGCATTTCCTTTGTCATTCATGATTAATGTTGGTAAATTTATCTACTAACCCTAGTTTAGCGTTGCTCTTGGAGTGCTTTGGATTGAGATAGGGTTTGTTTGCTAGCATTTTATTAAATTGCGTAAGGAGACCATACTTGCAAGGAGGTCTCCATTGTTTTATTGGGCCTTGGACTTCTCTATTTTCCCTAAATAGGGTTTCACTACCTAACCCTTGAGGTTGCTAGTTTGGCCCTAGTTCTAAGTATTGAATTGTCATCTTAAGAGAAGGGACATTAGCCTAAATCTCTCATAGCCCTAGGGTTTGAGACAAGAATCTAATTTCCCTATCTCAACAAACTCTCCATATAGTTTTATCAAAATTTTACATGTCTTTTTGTGCAAAAAATACAAAAAATATAATATGTCGAAAAAATCGTAGTTTTTCCTAGAAAATAAAATAGGTGAAGTTCTAGTCGTGAGTTTGTTTTCCTGGTCCACCCTAATAAAATTTCCTAGGGTTATATCCACAAACCATAGAGGGAATCCTCTTCTAAGGAAGTGCATTGGGATACATGAAACCCTTGTAATTGGTGAATTATAGGGTGTTTGGTGTTTCTAGGTTGACCTATAATTGTGCCCTAGTCCAATAGTCCTGTTTTCCTTGAGGGCGCACTCTTTGGAGGGATTGCTGTGGGAAGTGTGACATTGTCTTCAAAGTGTGAAATTTCCTTGAAAGGCATGATATTTGTTGAGTTTTGTGAGAAAATAAGTCTATTAATGCATTATTATTATGTCTTGTTTAATATTGTTTGACTCTGATAAGGCATTGATAATAGTTATTAAGGTTTTGTGGAAGGTATTTGTGGGTTGTTGGCGGTTGTTGATATCTTTCATTGATTAGGGTCTCCCCCTAGGTTTGGAGTTCCCTGAATTGTTGAGAGATTAAACTGTGGTGAAATTGGGTCTACTCTCTCATGAGCTTACTAACACTATCCTTGGTCCACACAACCTCGTTGTGTTGGGCTACTAGTTTGAGCGATAACATGCTTAACAATGACTATAAAAATAAAATAAAAATAAATAAAAAACTTTCTACTTAGAAGCCTTAGTTAAAAGTTACTAGAACAAATTAAAAAGTTAAAAGAAGAAAAGCAACAGAATCAAAACATGGAAAATAAAGTCGACAAATATGAAATTGAGGAAGAACTTTCACGATTAAAGGTTCATAACCGAAGTTTACTTACCCAAATCAATAAGGTAATAATGAAAAGAAGATGCTACATAATATGTTAGAGAAATCTATCAGCAAGGAATCAATAA
>LPNX011226285.1:5091-21783 GCA_001517045.1 Pseudotsuga menziesii | reverse complement strand
ATTAAAGGTTCATAACCGAAGTTTACTTACCCAAATCAATAAGGTAATAATGAAAAGAAGATGCTACATAATATGTTAGAGAAATCTATCAGCAAGGAATCAATAATTGATAAAGAAATAATGATTGATTTCATTGAAATAAGAAGTCATCACATGTGAAAATTGAGACGTTCGAGAAGGAAACCAATATAGATCCAATCAAAATCTTACCAAACAGTAATTTATCAGAAGTATCCAAAGACAAATTTTAAGAATATGACACTAGATATAAGGATACCCTCCTAATCATTTGGGAAATATTTGGATTATTGTAAAATTTTATTCTTATAATAAAAAATCTTAGAACGAATCATTCCTAACAAATAATATATTGTGAATAAAAAATATAAATATACTTACTTTCCAAAGAAATCTCATATCGGTACAATTGGACTTCAAAATATAAGCTATCTTGTAAATCACACTACAATAGGTTCTCTCAAGAACCCTATAAATGTTAAATTTCATAAAAGACCAAATTAGGGTGGGTAGACCCTTACACAACTTGACATATCTACTTGACGCTTTGAAGATCACATCAATGTGTATCTTCTACAATGACGAGTTTAAAAATGATAAATTCTAGGAAGACATTACATGCTAGAACCAAGACATAACTTTTGTATGCTTTGAGGACAAAGCATCTTAAAAGGGGTGGGAAATGTTAAGAACAAAAATATATCAGTAAGCATAAAATGATGATGATGATGATGATAAATCAACAAGTAATGACAATGACATAATAAAAAGACATATCTATGAGTAAAAAAGTTCTCAAGTATGCTATCTATATATGAGACAATTCTTTTTTAAAATCATATTTCCATATTATATTTTATTTTTATTCGTATATATTCTTTTATGTTGTCATATCTATTTTAGATATGTATTCTTTTAACTAGATTGGTTCATTCAATTATGCCTATATGCTAAGTGGAATTAAGATAAATGCTCCCCACCATATAATTTATTATGTTTTTAGATGAAAAATAACATATTTTTTTTAAATACTATGGGGTAAAACAAGATTGATCTAAATGTAATATTAAAATGTTTGTTAATAGCTAGAAAATTGATGAACATGTTGATTTTCTTAATCTTTAATTTTTATTTATTTATATTGAACTTCACAACCAAATCCAACTTCTACATCTTCGTAAACCAAATATAAGTTTGGAGCATGTGCAATTTGTTAGTATTTTCTAAAGCTTGCATACATAGAAACCATAAAGCAAAATGCATTTGTACCTAAAATATTCATAGTTGCACCTATGGGAAAAATAAACTCATAATAAATGGTAATGCCTAATTCTAAAATGAGAAATGCCTCCATTTTATCTCAAATATAAAGGAATTAATCATATAAAATTAATAATTTGCTTGGTATATTTCTAAAGAAAATTAAAGTGCATTGCCCTCTAACAAAATTTCACAACAAATTAAATGCCATAAGAATGGCATTAACGAAGAAAACCACCTAAGAAACACTAACGATTCCAACCAAATAAATAATTACACGTGAAGACTATTTTAAAAACAGTCATTTAATATTTATATCATTTTTTTAATATTTATATTTTTTATTCACAATATATTATTTGTGAGGAATGATTTTTTTAAGCTTTTTCACTTTTAGAATAAAATTTTACAATAATTAAATAGTTTCTACATATTTTCTTAAGATTTGATAGAGTAAAGAAGCCTCAATTGAGGTTAATCTTAAGCAACTATATATAAATATAAATAATTTCAAATAATTTTTTTATTAAATTTTTATTTTAATAAATTATTTTTAAATGAAATTCACTTTATTTTAAATATGAATTTTAAAATTTTACACACTATTAATATAAATGCCAAATTTAATTTCTTAATTATTTTTTCAATTACCCGAATGCAGGTTCCCACACGCCACATCGACAGCACAGAGTGCCTCGACTTGAGAGCCGACAATGTTGCACCTCGCATGTCGCGGTCTTAAACCATTCTCCCTAGCAGTTAATGGCTTCTACAAGCGAGGAGGAAGGCGCCCCTTCTGGCGATGGGAGAGCGTCATTGTAGTACCAAATGCATTAACTCTTACCTCATGGATTTGGTTTGGAGCGTGAGGCCATCGATATTGTACACTAGGACTAGTTAAGGAAGCAGGATGTGGATGCAGGTTGGCTCATTTCCTGGCTCCTGGTTTTGGTTTGCAGTGTTTGTCATAGGCTCCCCCCCTTTGCTACATCCAATGAGGACTCTTCATGGCCGATGAGCTTTGTTATGTGCTCGTTCTTGCAACGACTTCACCCCTCGCATCTGCTTTAGACTTCTCTAGTCATAGGCATGTCTTGACAGAGAGGAACCCCTCGTAGAGGCAACAACGGTCACGGCAGGTCCCAGCATGGTATGGGCCTAATGATGGAGGAGGGTTATGCATTTGGTGTTTCCATGCAGGGTCATGTTTTGATTAATGAATGGGAGTCCCGCCTTTTCACTGAGCATCTAGCCATGGGAAGAGGTGGTGGAAAAATTAACCATTACTGGATAATTAATCCAGGAGGATATTGGTGGCCACCCACCTATTCCTATTGGACCCCCACCATTGTTTCTTTCAGTTTTCCAGTTTCCTTAATTGTAGCACAATTTACTATTTTTGGCAGTTTTCGGGTCCTAAACTTCCAGAGCCGTTTTGAGGCCCTAAACGACATTTTTTCGGCATCGAATAGTCCAGCTAATATGAGTTCATTTCGGTCTTGATATTTATTGTTTATGGTTGTAGTCCTTAAACAGATCTTTCTAATGATGTATCATGCGTGTCAAACGGAGGTAGTATGCTAAATTTACAACCCCGGGAAATTGATGTACCAAGTTACCCAACGGGGCCCACATTCTGGCGTTCCACCTCCTAGGGTTAGGTTTTTGGATGTGTAGGGTTTCCATTGTTTCTCAATAATATATAGGCCTTCGAGCCTCATTATAACACAGAATTGAGAGGCATGTAGCCGCCACATCTCTTCTCAGAGATAAGCTACCAGTACTCTAGCTAGTTTATTTCCATTCTGTATGTAAACAAGTTTCAGTTATTGATTAATGAAATGAGGTGTTATTTCCGCTGCATATTTGTTTCTATGGTTATTTGTGTATTCTGTTGCGTTCCTGCATAAATCCGGATCAATAATTAAGAACATGATGGGAATTATCATGGAGGACATGATGAGCAATTGGAGCTCCGCCCGTAGTGTGTTGTTATTGGCCAAGGACAAATTGACAAAGATGGATGACCAGCTCAATGGGTTCGATGCCACTTTTTCCTGGAAGTGCCTTGCTAGTAGGTAATGCAAAGTAGCAATATGGAAGTGGGGAGTGGTAGCGCTATGGGAGGACTGTCGAGGGATAGGAGATCAACCCCAACTCAAATGGAAATGATGAGTGCTTGTTTTACAGTGCATTCTACCATCGGGCCTCTGCTCAACAAACATGTCCGCGATAGTGAGGATCCCCTCCGCAAGTCTTCTCCCCTACCGATAAAATTGCATGTTTATACCTATGACGACGACTTCCATGGTAGCTTCTGCATCCTAGAGGAGGTACCCCCTCAATAATATGCATATGAAGTCCATGAATATGTCTCTCTGTAATGACCCAACTTGGAATTTCTAAACAAAGGCACAATTTGGGGCAAATTTAGTTTAACTAGTCTTGACTCTAGGAGTCCCAAATGGAACCAAAGGGTCCCAAATTTGAAAGGGAGTGATATGATGAATCTTAATACCTCTCTAGAGACTCTATTATCACTTTAGGACTATTTTTATACCTCTGAAACTTCATTTGGGGTTAAAAACAAAAAGGGAAAAATTACCAGGAAATTGTGATGAAATCCCCCCTAGGGTGTAGGAAAAAATGGATTCCCAACTCATGTACAACCCTCCCAAGTTTATAAGATAAGTATGGAAATGTATATAAGACTTCATGGAATTCCATTACTCATGGTTATGATTTCTGCAAGCTGGTTATAGAGTTCCACATTCATTTGTTAACTTTAAGTGATATTGCTTAAGGGGAAATGACATTGCTAGCTCCATTTTAGCTCATAAAAGTAAATGAAATGGTTCAGAACAGAGCATGATGAATGGAGACCATATACATCATACAAATATCTTCCTAAAAAACATTTAACATCATAGAAATCCCTTATTATAGATCATATACATATTGTTAGGATTATAATCCTCCCTTGTCCAATTTGATCAATTATGTCTAAATCAGGAGTCCTTTCAGTCTATTTTTAGTCACTAGCACCATTGGGTCCACTTGGCCTAATTGGGGCACATGTACCAATTACTAAAGTGTGGGGAACACTAATTGTTTCCAACTACCATTGATTGCACTTGCATGCATCAGTTTAGGAGCCTCCTAGATCAATCCCTGCAAATAAGGAGCCACATGGAGTGCCGACACCAACCTCCATTAGTTGAGTTCAGTTGGTTACTAGTCAAGCTCAGTTAGGAGTCAATTACATTCAGTTCTAGTATGTTACATTAAGTTCTACTCAGTTAGCGCTAGGTTTTCATGGCTACATTTAGGTGAGGCACATTTACTCACCTAACTCAGTCAGTTAGACTAGTTAACACTGGATTAGACACTTAAGTTTGGATTTTGAACTCCGATGAACTCCGATAATGATTTAGACAAGGTTAGTTAACCATTTAGTCAAGTAGAGTCAAACCAGTTCGAATTTCCTCACATTGATTTGAATTGCATGAGGCTATTTAGCGATTGTACTTCATTGTAATTAATTATCTAATTACTTTTAATTAATGAAAGCATTCACAGTTGCAAGCCATTTTTGCACTGTTTCATTCTTCAATTTCTGAGTAAATTGTGTGATCTATCTTGTGATTTGTGTGTTGGTCCACAGATCTATGTGCTCAATTTAATATGGTATCAGAGCCTCGGTAGGACAAGGCACTTCTCCTACTACAGATTCATACTCGGATAAAAAAAAAATTTGAGCAAAATTGCTCCTTCCAGTATTGCACCAGAAGCAGAGAATTTACCACTTAATATCCCAAGTAAAGGAATTGTTGATCAAGCTTGCTTGATCAACTATGCTGGGTGTGAATAAAATTCCAAAAGTACAAACTGTCGACCTTACTTTGTCTGTTTTATTGTGTGATTTATAGGTTTATCAGTCTCCTTCACTACATTCGCTACAAGCAGCTCAATCTCCTTCACTGCATTCACTACAGCAGCTCAATCTCCTTCATTGGATTCGAAATGCCCCCACAATGGAGCTCCTCACTCCTTTCAACTAGCACCAGTGGAAGGAGGACATGGAGATGCATCTTCACTCCAAAAGACTTTCCAGACTCACAATGGAGACAGAGGCAGAGCTAGTTCATTATGTTGACAACAAAAAGTACTAGAATAGGCTTGATGAAGCATATGGATGCTTGTGTATCTCAATATCTCAAGATCTTCTCTTCCACACCAATGGATGTAACACCCCGGTTTTGACCCCATTTGCATGATGTATATAATGTAATTAATCATGGTGAGGAGCTAGAGGAAAAAGCCCCGCCATCGATTTGGTTGTGTATGTTTCGACAATGGGGGATAGTTGCCGATGGTATGTCGTGCTATCTGGCACATTATATGTGGCATCATGTAAACACGCACATCAATTAAAACTAAAACCACAACCAGCTACGGTAGTGCAACGTTGAATGAAAAGGGCATGGTTCCAAAGGATAAGGGGTGGGGGGAAAAACCCATGTGTTGCCACCTTTGTTTGTCACCTTTCTTGTCTCATCCAACCCCTTCAACCTCTTTATTGTTTTATCCAACTACCTTCATTTATTATGGCTGCTGGTGGTTGGGGCAGTTATTGCCTTTGGGAGTGGGGTGGTAGGACGGTCAGTCCCTTGCCCACTCCACCCAGGACTGCATTCACTCCACTCTCATGCGACCTTCCATTCTCTCCACCGCGCGTTCTCTCCATGGTCGGTTCGTCCTTCCAATGGCTTGTTAATCCTCACGCAGGATTTGGTCGGTTCATGTCTCATGCAGAGACGGGTTCGGCTTCCTCCTGTGCACCGTCGTTCTGTTCATCCACGCACTTGGACCATTGTCTGTTCGCCTCACGCAGAGAGCTGTGCTGTTCATTCTCGCGCAGGCTGGGATTCTTGTTCGGTGCCTTTATGCACCAGTCGCGGATCTTTTCTAGGTGTGCACGCAGGGAGCAGGCGAAACGGACTCACGGGCACAATTTCCACTGGTATGTGTCATAGCCGTGGCTTTAATCCACGTTTTCTGCTTGCTGTGAGTCTAACCCGTGATCTGGGTTGTTGTTGTGTCTTCCCATGATGTTTAGGGACTGTTGAGAGTCCGTTTTCTGTTTCCACTTCGGACCGTGCATGTCCGTTCATCCATGCTCTGCCTAGGTTGCGTCTTTTCCTTCACGCACATACTGTGAGTTACTCCTGTCCCCATTTTTCTGCCTGTGTAAGTCCTTCAGCATTTACGTTGGGGATTGTGTGTGCTGTGGGCTCTTGGATGTGGAACGGCTGTTAGTTTCCACGTATGTTGGCTGAGTTTCCCACGGTTATGCTGGGAGTTCCGTTTCTTATCCACCGAGGGCTGTGGATTGTTTCCATCGTTTGCATTGTGAGTCTGAGTTGCTGGAGTACCCGATTGTTGAAGGCCTGGTAAACCCAGCGGTGTTGGTTTGGGCTGATTGTGTATCCTATGCTATGTGTAAGCCTGCTTGTTCCCTTAGTCCTTGAGGAATCATGCCCAGCTCGGGGGTGGCAGCGTTGCTGAGAGATTGATGAGCACGTTGGCCTATGGTTGGGTGGAACGTTGCAGCGACGTAGCTGGTTGCAGGATCCTTCATCAAAAGATAAGTACTGCTGTTATCCCATCTCTGCAATTATATTGGTGATTAATGAGTCATGATGAACATGCTGAATGCTGGAAAGGTATATGTGTTTGCTTCCGCTGTATGCTGATGAACTGTGCATGTTTGTTGATGTTTTATGCATCTTTGTATAATGGACCATGCATCCTGCTATGTATGTTTAAGCAAATTTAATCTCAGCATTTTTCCTGATTATGTTCATGGGGCTGCTTGCCCGTTTTGATTGAGGTGTTCATCGAGTCCTCTTCACCGGTGTGAGGGTCAGGGACATGACAATGGATTGAAGAATCCCAAGGAGTTTTGGGAGAAGCTTGCTTCCTTATTTGATAAGCAGGACGACCTAAGGATCTATCAGCTAGAGAATGCACTGATTTCTCTTCATCTAGCCAATTTCGAAACACTAAATGACTTCTTCACCAAATTCAAGAATCTAGTGTTATAGTTGAAGCTGTGCAAGGTTGAGAAGGAGGATGATCAACTCATCCCTTCCATTCTCTCAAAACTTGGTTTAGACTACTCAGTCTTTGTATCAACCTTTCATTCAGTGAAGCTCACTACTCCAAATTGGAGGATGCCTAATCTTAATGCCTTCATTGAATCTCTCACCTAGGAGCATGACAAGTTGATCCAAATGGGGATCATTTGATCTTCCAAAGATCAAGCACTGGTTGCTGGAGGACCTAAGGGAAGAAAAAGGATGAGTCTCCTGTGGAGAAAGAGCAGTCAAATGAGCCTTCAGGTTCAAAGAGAAGTAAGAAGAATGGAAAAGGAAAGAACCTATGTTCTTACTGTGGAAGGGGATTTCATCCAGAAAGCTCCTGTATGGGGAAAAAAATTGATGAGATGGATCTTCTTCTGAAGAAACATAACATTACTGTACCTACTAGCACAAGGAAGGTTGACCATAGAGCTGAAGAAGATGAAGAGACATGGCATACACTGAAGGCTAGCTGTTCCACGGCACGTGCCTTCCTCATTGATTCTGGAGCTTCCAATCATATGGTTGCATCCAAAGAATCATTCTCTTCCTTACAGTCTTTTGATGGTCCTAGTATTCAAATCGGAAATAACAGTCAAATTCGAGCCAAAGGGAAGGGTTCTATCAAGCTTGAACATGGAAAGTTCAAAGATGTACTTTATGTGCCCTCCTTAGCTACAAATATGCTATCTGTATACCAGATGACTCATACTGGCTCTCCAAAGCGAGTGACATTTGGTCCTGACTTAGTGGATATCACAGATATCTCTACTGGGAACATCATAGT
This sequence comes from Pseudotsuga menziesii, assembly GCA_001517045.1. Classification (NCBI taxonomy): domain Eukaryota; kingdom Viridiplantae; phylum Streptophyta; class Pinopsida; order Pinales; family Pinaceae; genus Pseudotsuga; species Pseudotsuga menziesii. The sequence goes on along the minus strand of LPNX011226285.1, from coordinate 13,575 downwards.
GAAGGGTGCTGCAAATCATGCCTCCAAGGAATATGAGTTCTCACACTTCATCCCATTTTCAAAACCAGTGTACTCTCAGCTGCCACTTGAAAGGGAAGGTAAAAACTTTCCATCTACTTCTTTTGCAGTTTCCACTAGTATTGCAAAACCAATTGTATTAGTTTATGAGATTGAGATTCAAGGTGATCTAGATCTAGATCCAGTCCCTACTCCCAAGCAGGAAGCTAGGAAGATGATTGAAAATCCATCTGACACACAAAAGGCAAAGAACCTTGCACTATGTCATGCAATCTTACCTCCTTCAGAGAGATGTAACAAACTCCCTGTGAGATGCTACATGGCAAGGTCTGATCTGTTAGACTGCCTTCAAAAGAATAGAGTGGATCATACACCTCTTCATCCAAAAAGAGGCAAATTTTACATTCCTCCTTCCTTCCATCATCATTTTGGAAGAATACGGAGAAGTATACATGCCAGGCCCCAAGATACCTATGCACAGAACATCATGCATGCCGCTTCACTACATCACAGAGATGAAGGTTGCAACAACATATTTTCAAGTTTTTAAAACTTCAATCCTGATTCTATCTACTTAGTTAGAGGGGGGTGCTTTTTTCCCATGTGGTTTTTTCTCCAGGTCCTTGTATTGAGTAGTTACTTTACTTGCTATAATGGGTGACCTATGGTCTTAGTTACCAGGGCCCACAAATTGTCCAAGTTAGCATTCAGGGGGGGTGATAGGATTATAATCCTTCCTTGTCCAATTTGGTCAATTATGTCTAAATCAAGAGTCCTTTCAGTTTATTTTTAGTCACTAGCACCATTGGGTCCACTTGGACTAATTGGGGCACATGTACCTGTTATTGAAGTGTAGGGAACACTAATTGAGGCCAACTACCACTGATTGCACTTGCATGCATTAGTATAGGAGCCTCCTAGATCAAACCCTACAAATTAGGAGCCACTAGGAGTGCCGACACCAACCTCCATTAGTTGAGTTCAGTTGGTGACTAGTCAAGCTCAATTAGGAGTCAGTTACATTCAGTTCTAGTTTGTTACATTCAGTTCTACTCAATTAGTACTAGGTTTGCATGGTTGCATGCAGGTGAGGTGCATTTACTCACCTACCTAAGCCAGTTAGACTAGTTAACACTGAATTAAACACTTGAGTTTGGATTTTGAACTCCGATGAACTCCAATAATGATTTAGACAAGGCCAGTTAACCATTCAGTCAATTAGAGTCAAACCAATTCGAATTTCTTCACATGGATTCGAATTGCATGAGGATATTTACCCATTGTACTTCATTGTAATTAATTATCTAATTACTTTTGATTAATGAAAGCATTCACAGTTGCAAGCCATTTTTGCAATGTTTCATTCTTCAATTTCTGAGTAAATTGTGTGATCTATATTGTGATTTGTGTGTTGGTCCACAGATCTATGTGCTCAATTTAATACATATCTCCTTCAAAATGGAAGCCAACACATGAAAATAGTCAAACAATAACTTGGAAAGGTGGGCATTTTTGCAGATGTATTTATGATAATTCGACTTAAAAAGTATAGGGATACCATATTACAGAGCCAAAAATCATGTACCCAATCTTCGGCATCAACTAAGCTCAACCAAGCACAAGCACCATTCTCACAAGTGCGTCATGATATGAAAACATGGGGAATAATGAGACGAGGATGAAAGAATGGGGAAATAGATGAGTTTAAAACTGTATCAGCCTTTAAACTACAGATAAAAAACTTCATTAAACTCCAAATGAGAGGTCTGGATGGCCTCTCCAACAACCAATTTGTATAGGAATCCAAGTCCCTCGAAATTGGCTCACTAGCACTGAGAGTGAACACTCACCGTGCAATGGACAAGCAAGAACTTTCCAAAATTCCAAAGGCAAATGATTAAAATGATAAAAAATCATTCTCCTTCCTCATGAAATATTTTTATAATCATCATTGGGTCCCCTAAGGTCAAATTTCCCTCCATAGGATTTCTCCAACTCATCCTAGTAGTTCAGTAACTCCTACGAAACTTGCCCTCTTCCTCATGCTTCAATTCTTTCCCCAATTCGAATGGCTGCCTATAACCCCCAAATACACCCTCTTGGTGGATTTTTTTAGCCCTATCATGTCAGATTGTCATAGGTCTGCAACCAGGTCAGAATTTTTCATAGAATCTTCCATCATAGTTGTCATAGAGTGCATGGAATCTCTCTCCAAGTGGCACACATTATCTTCCTAGCCTCTTCCTCTTCCATGGGAGTTACTTCCCTTCACCAATTCGAATTACTTGGCTCATGTTATGTTGCTTGACGCCTCTTCACCTCCTAATAACATTACATTCCCCATAATTTTGAATTTGGAGATAGGTTATGACAAGTTTAGGGAGGAATCTAGCCACCCAAGGACTCCATGAGCCTCCAAGTGTCTCCATGAAGCAATGCTACTTTATTTTATCCACATTTATGATTTATATGACCCAATTTAATATGTATATGGTAAACTAATGTCCTCTTGGGTCTCATAGCTCCCTTATTACAAATTTTTATGCCTCCACCTCAACCTAGGGAACTAGTAGGTTGGTGAAACATTGTTTCGTAGTAGTCTTATTTAGATGGGGACATGTCAGTCCTCCCCACCCAAGATTGCTTATCCTCAATCAATGCCAAATTTGGATGTTGCAAAATTTGTTCCTATTCCTAAGTGACTTCCTCACTAGGAAAATCCTTCCATTGTACCAAGTATTCCCTTATAGTTTTGCTTCTTAACTTCCTTTCACTTGTCTTCAATATTCTTTCTGGAATGAGAATAAGTTGTCCTTCATCATCCAAGGGGGGGAATGTTTCTGAAAATGAATTATGCTTCCCTATCACCTTCTTTAGACATGAAACATGAAATGTTGGAAGTTCCAATTCATATGCCACTTCTCCAACTTTTTGAACCACTTTGTAGGGACCATAAAACCTTGGTTTGATATTTTCTGAACATTTCCCTTTTATGGTGGCTTGTGTGTAGGGCCGCAACCTAAAATAAACCAAGTCATTCACTTGGAAGTGTCTCTCCACTCTATGTTGATCTGCATATTGTTTTTGGGAAACCTGCAAGTTATCTTTCAAAACATTCAAAATCTCTTGACTTTATTCAATCCAATCCTTAGCTTTTGGGGCTCTACTATCACCAAAGATGTGGTCAATAAAAGTGGATGCATAATAACCATAAAGTGCTTTGAAATGAGACATGCCAATGGGCGCATGAAAAGTAGTATTATAGCAAAACTCACCCAAATGTAACCATTTGATCCATGCCTTTTGATTCCCACTAACAAAGTTCCTCAAGTAGCCCTCCAAACATTGATTCACCCTCTTTGTTTGGCCATCAATTTGTGGATGATGACTTGTGCTAGGATTCAAATTTTTCCCCACCATCTTGAAGATTTCTTGCCAAAATGCACTAAAAAATATGCTATGTCTATCACTAACAATACTCTTGGGAATCCCATGCAATCTGAAAGCTTCTCTAAAGAATAGCTTGACCACTTGTGCAGCAGTGAAAGTTGTAGTAATAGCAAAGAAATGAACAAATTTAGTGAGTCTATCCACCACTACAAATATGCAATCCCTACCAAGTACTTTGGGTAAACCAGTGATGAAATACATGGAAATGCTCTCCCATTTTTGTCTTGGTATAGGAAAGGGGTGTAAGAGACCAACTGGATGATTGTGCTCCACTTTTTTTTGCTGACATGTTGGGCATTCATTAAAATATTTCAGAACGTCATTCTTCAACCCTTTCCAATAGAATATTTCTCTCAACATTCTATATGTTTTGAACAAACGAGGGTGGCTTGCTAGAGGAGAATCACGAGCTCTCTTCAAGACTTTCTCATTCAAACTCGAACCAAGGACCAAATAGATTCTATATTTGTAGTAGATGATTCCTTACAACACCTTATGCCTATCATCATGGTTATTGCCATAAAAAAATTCACAATAAAACTTATTCTTGGCATATTCTACTTCTAATATAGCTTTCCAATCTTCTGCAACATCCATTAGAGAAAGAGAAGGTCTTCTAGATAAGGAATCTGCTACCACATTATTTTTTCCCTTCACATATTCAATATCAAAATCAAATGCTTGAATCTTACTCACCCACTTTTGATGCCTTTTATATCCTTTTGAGTGAGGAAGTACCTTAAGCTGTTATGGTCAATCTTGACCACAAACTTGTTTCCCACCAATTATTACCTAAATTTTATCAAAGCATGCATGATGACTAACATTTCTTTGTCATAAATAGAGTAAAACTTCTCATGTGGTTGTATCTTCCTATTAAAATTTATTGGGTGTTGTCCTTGCATTAGGACTGCTCCAATTCCCTCCCCTGATGCATCACACTCCAAAACAAATGGTTTAGAAAAACCAAGCAATGAAAGAATAGGAAAATTGCTCATTACCTCTTTCATTCTTTGGAAATCCTTTTCAGCCTCTTCATGCCATTGGAAAGCATCCTTATTTGTCAAATCAGTAAGAGGTGAAGTGAGTTGGGAGAACCCCCTCACAAATTTTCTATAGTAAATAAAAATCCCAATGAATCCTCTCAATTCAGTGAGATTTTTGGGACGAGGCCATTCTATAATGGATTTTATTTTTTCTAAGTCCACCTTCACACCATATTGACCAATGATGTGTCCAAGATACAAAATTTCTGTTAAACCAAACTCACATTTTGATAGCTTAGCAAACAAAGATTGATCATGCAAAATTTTTAATACCACTTCTAGATTATGCATGTGTTCCTTCCATGCTTTACCGTAAATAAGAATGTCATCAAAGAAAACTAGTACAAACTTACAAAGTTGCTTATGGAAGATATTGTTCATGCATGATTGAAATGTGGTAGGATCATTTGTCAATACAAAAGGCATGGCAAGAAAATCAAAGTGACCATAATGAAATCTGAAAGCAGTCTTTGGTATGTCTTCCTCCCTCATTCGAATTTGATGATAACCAGATCTAAAGTCAATCTTTGAGAAGAACTTTGCTCCATCTAGCTCATCCATGAGCTCATCATTCCTTGGGATGGGATATCTATTCTTCACTATCTTCTTGTTTAGTGCTCTAAAATCAATGCACATCCTCAAGGTTCCATCCTTTTTCTTCACCATAACAACTGAAGCATAAGGACTTGAACTAGGCCTTATGAGACCCAATTCCAAAAGTTCGTTAAGGGCCTCCTCAATCTCATATTGAATCTGTTTGGGGTGCCTATAGGGCGGAATTTTCATAAGTTTGGTTCCTATCTCTAACTCAATGCCATGCTCCACCCCTTTGTCCAATGGCCTCCCTGGGGGAAGGTCTCCAAAAACCTTCTCATACTTACCCAATAACTGCTCTATCTCCTTAGGATGCTTGGCAAACTTCAAGTGAGTCTTATAAGACGTAATCAAACATACAACATCCCATTCAATGTCTCCATTCTCAATGTTAACACCTGTATTTAGCAAAGCAGAAATAAGACCGTGGTGGAGGTAATATTATGTTGTTTAAATACTTTGGTTTAAGGATATAAGGTAAAGGTGGAATGAAAACCAAAAGGTCGGCCAAGTTAGTAAAGATCCTAGGCCGCGATGAAAAAGGAGAGCAGATCAACGGCTGGTATTCCCTCCGCTCTTCGAAACATGCGAGGAGGATAGGACAGGTTCGGGCTTTTAACCAGCGGCACAGATCAAAGGTTATAAAGTTGTCCTAAGCAGATCCACAGCTCACATCTAATCCGCCTTGTGAAGGCATGAGTTAGTTAAGGAAATGGAGGCTGGCGGAATCACGTATACTCCTCTCGATCCGACAGTGGAGGGGCGAAATCGGGTCAGATCAATGCATGGGATTAATTCCGTAACTGGAACCTGCACGGCAGATAAGCCGAAAGCGTCCAGCGGAATGTGTGTGTGGTGATTAATTCGACGGCCGAGGATTAGAGACGAAGTGGATCGACGACCATTATGGTTTCCGGGGGATGAACCTGCATGCGGGATAATCCCGAACCACCCAGCGGAACTCGTTATATGATGCTTGATCCAACGGTTGGAGATCAAAGCATAATAGATCAACGATTGTTATGGATTCTGGAAGATGAACGTGCACGGCAGATAACCCCAGATTGCCCGGCGGAATCGGGTACGTGGCGGATGATCCGACGGTGCGTGGTTAAAGGCATATCGCATCGACGACTGGGAATAATTCCGCTGATCAAAGTTGCTCAAAGGGTAAAAGTGAAGGAGCCCAACGGAATTTGGTAAACGCCACATGATCCAACGGCCCACCGGTAAAGATATGACAGATCGACGGATGTGGATGATTCCGGGACTCAGAGTTGCACGATGGTTAATGTCAAAGGGCTCCACGGAATGTGTGACGTGGTGTTTGATCCGATGGTGAAGGGGGAAGTACGTCACATCTACGGTCATAAGCGATTATGGGAGGGAGACTGGCACGGTGTTTATCGCCAAGACGCCCGACGGAGAAAGATACGTGGCATGCGATCCGAGGGCCAGAAAATTGCAAAGAATAGATCAACGATTGGTAATGAATCCAGAGGAGAAAGACGTGCGGCTGATAGTAGATGGTGGTTGCGGAAAGTAAATGATCGTCCACGTGGCAAATTGTGGTAGGCTCCAGGGATGAAAGCGGCCTATAAAAGTAACGTTGACCCACATCATTGTTATTTTATTCATTGGGAACGGGCGAAAAGGACTGGTCTATCCGTCGGCTTCCATTTGTCAGTGCCCAGCTTCTATTCGTCAGGTGCAGACACGCTCCGGGCATGTGCCTCCACATTAAACTAGGTAAAATTGAAACCCAGTAACTCTGTAATTCCCCTTCTCAAAGTTACCAGTGTGAAATTCAGTAATGGACCAGGAAAAAGAAGCTCAAATGTCAGGTCAAGTCGTAGATGATAGAGAAGAATTCTTAGTAGACAGGGATAGGAATGTATGCGACCCCTTCCTCTCTGTGGAAAGCGTGTCTGTTAGCAAAGAGAGATTATGGCATTACCATTCGCGGGGGAATGATGTGTTGAACGTGTGCAAGTCTTTCTTGTACTATTTCGCCATTGAGCAAACCCTCCATTTCCCAGAGTTCGCAGAGTGGTGTGCTGTGAATTATTCTCCGTCTCAAAGAATTATTGTCAGTCGGTCTGCGTCCAAAGTATTGTGTAGATTCGATGCTGCGGTCATTCGAGAAATCCTTAGTTTGCCGAAAAATTACCCAAATAGTCGTGAAGTGATAAATGAGTCAATCCTAGTCGAATTGTACAAGAAGTGCGAAGCTGAAACCCGCTGTAAATTCCTGTCGAGTGTTTTAAAGGATGTTCAGTATTTAGATGGTGTATTCATGCCTTACCCTGTGCATATTTTCAAGAGTGAAGTTCAATTGGTCATTTCCTTGGTATGTCAAGTACTAGGCCTAGATGAGGATTATCGTGTGGGCGAGGTCGTTCTCGGATTTTTGTTAATAATGAGTTCCCCTGTTTCTGAGTCTCAGTCAACCCCAGTTTTTAATTTAGACGAATACCTGGCTGAAGCAATTCATCTTCAGCTAAGCGAGTTCCCCAAGGTACGGTTTTTCAGGTTCCAGACTTATCTGCTTAATATGCTAGTATGTTCCAATATCTCTAAGTTGAAGTTTCTGAGCACTTTGTGCTCTTCTGATCTACCAAAACAAATCAGCATGTTCGAATTTGCCAATTCGATCATGTCTGAGATGTACAAAATGCTGTTCAATGAAGAATTACCCCTTGTCCTGGATGAAATGAGGAGCTTAATGCAGTCTTCACCAGAGGATCGGGTTGGAGACTGGTTTTTGTATAGGGATTATACCGTGTTGAGAATATATGGCTTCACTCGGCAGCCTTATAGGCTACCTTCTTTCTTGACCCCGAGAATCTCGTTGGTATTCATGAGACAGAGATTGCTGTCTCAGGAGGAACATTTTTGTGCTTTCAAGAAGTCTTCGAACATGAAGTTTCCCTTTAAGGTTGGCACCTTCATTTTTAAAAGCAAGGGTGCCTTGGTTTTTGTAGAAAAGTTGCTGGAAGATATGGATTTTATGAAAGAACCAAATGTGAATTATGACCCCCACCAAGTAATCTCATTGAGAAAATAAGCTAACAGGAATAAGCCATTTGAACATCAAGCTATTGAGGGGTTAGCTGAAATGGCTAATTTACTGCAGTTTGCTCACGAGTCAAACTCCGATGAAGAGACACATCCTGCACCTGGTACAGCAATCCAAATCACAGAGGGTGTTAGTGTTGCAGTTAAGAGGAGTTTGTCCGATGCTGAGAATATGGAAGTGGACGAAGAGGCGTCCCATAAAAAGGCAAGGCTGCTCGGAGGAGGTGATACTGTAGATGAAGAAGTGTCTGATGTTTTCAAAAAAGCTGCCTTAGTCCTCGTGAAGACTGTGCAAGTC